>CM024756.1:133372423-133664746 GCA_014218235.1 Colocasia esculenta
TAAGTGGCCCTCCTTTAACCGATGGTCGTCCTCCATCGGTTAACCGATGGATGGTTTCCATCGGTTAAGGGGATCCCTTAACCGATGGAAAGACACCATCGGTTAAGGTTCTCCCCTAACCGATGGGAAGGCTCCATCGGTTAGGGGTTTTTCCCCTTAACCAATGGGAGATTTCCATCGGTTAGAGGGGTTTTACATGGGTGATTTTTCCTATAAATACACCCTCGTGATTTCTTTCAGAGGTGTTTGATGCCGTGAGATCTTTGCCCTTTCCTTGGAGATCTCTTGACGAAGGGTTGAGTTTGCAAGTGCTTGATGCTTCCTGCTGCACATATTTTTGAAGTTGTACTGTTCTTCAAACTTGGTTTTATTGACCTTGTGCTGCCGAATTTCTTCCGCAACATAATCTCTTCGAAGCGTTATTTTTTTCTGAACTTCAGCTTCACTGGAGAGATTTGATGCCGACTTGATTAATAAATTTCCTCTCTTAATTTGAAAGGGATTTGGACCAACATTACCTAAGTAACCATAGCATTACTTAAGTAACCATTGGATATAAATAACTTCTGGCATATCCACTATGAACTTTCCAGGGATTGTGTTCTTATTGTGTGCCTAGGGTATAACTTATGTGTACCCAGGTATATATAAACTTGTCATTTTTTGGATTAGCTATAATCATATCATTTTTCTGCCCTAATTATACTAGGGTGTACTTCACCCACATATCTCATCTGGCAAGGCACCATTGGATGGTTCCTGTAGGGAGGTGGTTCTCTTTGGGATTCCCAATGGCAATCTTCCTCTATCTTCAGGCATAGATCTTTTGTGCTGTGTTGTGGTGCTTCTTCATCAAGCCAAGGACGCTACTGTACTGGCCAGGTATCTGCTGGGAATTTCTTGTGCCAGCAGGCCCAGCACCTTCTCACTGTGCCTAGTGTTTTCCCTCAAGAGACTTGCGCACCAGGTGGTAGATTGATGTCTTTCATCACTAGGGTTTTTCTTCATAAAAGCCCTCCTATGTGAGGCTGCCCTGTCGGCCCTTCATATACCTTCACTGTGATCTTTCTTTGCCTTTCCTCCAGTCAATTTGTTTTCTGCAAACATGGACAGTCTGTCGCAGGCTATTTCAAGTTTCAACTGTTTTTTCAACTATCCCACAGCATGTGTTCAGGTGGTTAGGGCAGTAAGGTTGTTGTTATTGATGTACTTGAATGGGTCATGGTAATGGCTGACCAAACATCCTCTTCTACATCTAATACTACTACTAAAGGATGGGACATAGTATCTGGAATTTAAAACGACGCCATGCTCTACAGATTAGTCTAGTTAACCTGAATAAGTATTTTATGTGGAAGGAGTGGTCTGCCTCTAGCCAATATGTAGGGTGAAGAGGAAATTGAAATGTATAAATTGCAAAAATTCAGAAACCTGTTGAAAAGAGTGCTAAGTTTGATGGCTGGCTTGAGGAAAATAACATAGTGATAACCTGGATTGTTAACTCTGTTGAAGATGCTCAAAACGAAGCTTATTATGCAGAAGGAAATAACTAGGGAGTTGTGGATTTTCTTGGAGAAAATGCATGGTGAAAAGAAAAATGCAGTCTGTGTGTACCAAGTGAAGATTCTATGGGACAAAGCAGGGCACACTTTCTGTTATTGATTATTTCATCACTCTACAAACTCTCTGGAATGAACTGGATTATTATGATGCTGACGATTAGGATATCCGGCTGATGATACACAACACCTAGCCTTCATGACGAGCCATCTGATGTGAGATAGCATTCAGTTCACTCTCTTGTTGATGATTTCCTCATATGTAACTTATCAGTATATTTCAGAATGCCTCTTTTCCTTTTCATCTATATGCTTTTTCAAATCTTAGAGAATATTTGAGGATTTCTCATTTCATGATCTTAAACTGTCAACTGGTAAGGTAGTTTTTCGATTGTCCGAGAAATCTTTGGCCAGGTGTTGGCACCAAATAATGAGTTGATACAAGGCAAGAAGCTGGGCGTAAGGGTGTCAACTCTCTTGATGGTTTACCATGATGAATAAGACTTTTGATCATGAGAATATAAGTTTGTTGAATATTTAAAACATTGGTTTGGATGTTTTTCCACTTGATCGATGTTTAAAATGTTGAAACCGTCTGTCACAATATCTGACATCATATAAAGGTGGATTACGGCAGTTGCCTTAACTTCTAGTAGAATGATTACCCTAATAACTTCTAGTGAGAATGATTAGCCTGGCACTTGAAAATTTCCAAATTAAAGTTCTGTTTGTTAACTGCATGTCCGTGGCCAACATTTAAGGGACTTGGGAAGGCTGAGCAACTCTAGCTTGCGTGAGACTCCAGATAACTCAGCTAATTGCAACTGTATGATAATCTGTGCCAACATCTAGTTAACAATGGGACTGTGCTTGTTCCTAGTACTTCGGGATAAGTTTGAATTGAATTTGTAAGCATTTCTGTGACAAATTCAACACTAATTATATGCATTCTAATTGGCATTTTATGATGCAGGTGGTGCCGCCAGATCAAGCCCGTAAAATTCATCTCGCTTTGAAGGAGAAAGGGCTGCCTGTTGCTTTGGTCGAATTCGAAGGAGAACAACATGGGTTCCGTAAGGTAATTTCTGCAATTTTCCCTTCTATGTTCTAATGAAATGACTTGAAAGAAGGTAGCTCTGCTCTGACTAATTTTACTTTTTAGGCTGAGAACATAAAATTCACGCTTGAGCAGCAGATGTTGTTTTTGGCTCGCTTGGTGGGGAAATTTGAGGTAGCTGATGAAATTTCTGGAATAAAGATTGACAACTTTGATTAAGTTGGTTTGTACAGTTGTTATCTGCAGTTGCTGGTGTTCTCAATAAATTGAAACTCTCCCGTCTTCCTGGTCTCCCTGAAACAGACATATTTGGACATCTAGAACATTGAACTATGGGGGCAATAGAGGAACTACAACTAATACTCTTTGCGGGCGATTATTGTGCACAAAGGGTTGCAAACCCTCACTAACGCCGACCCTCGCACTCAAATGGTGCTGTGACCGGTTTCTTTTTCCACCTTTGTGGCGAATTGTAACGAGCCCATTAGGAGATGAATGGTCGATTTCACAGAATCTGTTACAATGGTAGTTCCTCGCTTTAAAGACAACTCTTCTTCCGGTGACCCTCTGCGAACTTCTACCTCTTCTTCTCCTTTCGTCTATTCTAGAAAAAGCTCGAGATCTGGTCTTCCTAGTGTCCGTCTCCGATGGTGTCACTTGCGAAGAACCTTAGTGCCGTCATGGAGAACATCAATGTCTCATGGAAGTAGATAGCCATTAATCTATTGCTCCACTTTAGTGGCATAATATACTCTTAAGAAACATGACCACGCACTTCGATCCATCAAAACTCTCCAAAATTTATTAGGTTTCATATTTCTACGAGCCCTGCATAAAACATACTCATTCTTGTTCCCCAACATTTTAGAGCAGATTTCTTCTATTATAAATTTGTCCCACTGAGACCATCGTATATCCTGAAAAATGTTCGGTACAAAAGTTATAAGTGATGATAGCTGAGGATGTCTTACTAGTTGATGTCGTCATCCATATTTGTCGTGATTGGATTTGACCCTCCATCTAATACTTCTACAAGCCTTCTTGGTCTTTAGATTTAGAAAAATTAAAGGCAAAGGATATCGCTGCACTAGTAGTATTCTCTCATGCTTATCTGATGACCGCTAATTGACATGGCTATTCAAGATTTGCATTATATTTTAACCTGAAGAGGCATTGTAGTTTTGTTACGAAAAAGTAATGAAAAAAACATATGCGACAATTAATTAAGTATTTTTATGCAATCTTCATTTCAAGAAGGACATCTATGCAAAAAATCTCTTTTTCCAACCAAAAGTAATAGAAACCATGAGTATCATTGATTAACCCAACAAAGGTTGACCGTAATAGACAGGACAAATTGAAGAAATATGTTACTAATGCTAATGCACCAGAAGTCAATATGGCTGCCTCAAGATCTAGCGCTCACTTGAATTCATAAGCATAAATTCCAACTTCAAAAGCTTTTGGTGACAGTAAAATCTTGAAGGTTTGATATTTTTGATAAAAAATAGAAATTGGGATAAATAATTATATAAAAATTGTATTATCTACGCCACAGTATCAAGTCCATCATAGAAATAAAAACTAAGAGTACCTCGACTTGACAACTAAAGCTAGCTATTTCATCTCCATTTAAAATAACACTCTTACTATTTGCTTCTACAGCCCAAAAGTCTTGGCAATGATTATGTCTCTTTTGACTAAATCATGATCCATGAATGAATCCATCCTCGTTGATGGTGATTTGCTGGTCATCAAATGGCCACAACCCTCAGGCATAGTTTCAACATTTCTTACCCCCCACCCACCTCTGGTCCAAACTGTAAGGCCCAATAGCAATCCTCAGATCAATAAATTCCCATGTCCTAAAGATGGGTGAATGAGATCAAATTAAAATTTTTAACAAAAATAAGGATCAACTATTTAAATCATAGTCATGAGAAGAGATGGAAAGAGATGGAGTATTCACATATTATAACACGGTTCCATTCCCCTACCCCTTACTTTAGGTCTACTTCCCAAGCACATTTTCGGATCATGTTGGTTGATTTGGTGCCCAAGTCACTAGTCACTTTCAAATAGCCTTGGAGAGGGTAAATTTTGGCCCTCTGATTCAAATTATTAGGCCTAATAGCTGAACTTTGCTCAATAGGTGAAAGGCCTAGTTATTAATGTAGGGTGTAACGACCCGACCTCTCGGACCCCCACTAGGGCCCCGAAGTTCGCGTCGCCACCCACGAATCCGAAGATCTTGAAGGGTTAGAAAAACTAGCTTAGTGAGATATGTACTGAATTTAAATAACTATAATAATATGTACAATATACAAAAGTTTGTACAGCGAGTCCCAAGAAAAAGCACAGGTAAAAGAAGAAAGGTGCAGTCCTTAAGAGGCATACCCTGAGGACTTGCAAAATACAACTCTCAGCTCACTCGGCTACAAGAGCTCACCACACTCAGCTCTCAATGCTACTGACACAACACGACGCCACAGCCGCCTCCGCAACCGTCTGACACCGAGCTCCCGCGACGACGAACCCCTAGCTGAAGGAAGTAGGGGGTGAGCCTCGCGAACAAGGCTCAGTAGGGATTACTAGTCCCTCACCGGCCAGAGCAGCAGGAACTCCGAAAATAGGAAAACTACACTAGAAAGCTGTAAAGCGAGAAACACCTACAACATGATACTACTAAGCAGCGGAAGAGAACAGCGCAACGCCACGACCACCAACCGAGGTCGGGCCACACACATAGGACTCCCGCAGAAACCAACGGAGTCGAGCACAGAGTGGAAGCAACGCTCGGCACACCCACCGAGACTACGCAACAACCAAGTGAGAACGACGTCTCACCTCAAGCACGGCCACCTCAGACCTCCACGAGGTCGAGGGCCCACAAGCAGAACCACCCCGGACCCTGGACACACCACCAGGTCGGGAAACCACACTCGCCGGTGCCACCACGGACTGGCACCCAAGAACGGGACTACGGAACCGAGTGAACACCAAAGCGGAAACCACTAGAAGCACGGGTCTGCACAAGGCCAGACCAACGACGCCCACGGAAACTAGGCACGACCAGGCTATAACCGCCAAGCAAGCTAGGGCAACGGATAACACTTAGAAACGTCGTGAGGGAACGCCGTCACAACAACAGCAACCAAGCCACCGCCACTGGCAGCTAAGAAGGGGACGCGCCGTCCGCACCCTCTTCGCTCGCCAGCCGGCTCTCGCCTCTAACCTCCTCGAAGAGCGAGACAGAACCGCCAAGAACACACAACACACGCAACACCGCAGCCTGGCCAAGCTGCGGCCCCACGCCTGACCTCCCTATGTGGCTCCGAAACCAACGTAGAGCGAGACAGTGAGACAAAGGACTGTCTAGTCTGCGCCAGGAAAGCACTCCGAACCCCTCGGCGTCCCAAACCCAGACAAGAGAGCTCTATAAACGACTCGGCGCCGCTGTCCAACCTCGTTTCCCCTCAGTGCCAGAGTCCGCTCTGTCGGCTGCCAACTCGAGCACGCTCGTAGCCCTTAACACTCCCTTTAAGGCTCACGAGGATGGGGGTCCCAGGAAACAGAGACAACCTCTGAATGGGACAAGCTCTCAAGTGCCAAGCACCGGGCGAAAGGCGGGGCAAGCACAACAGGAACCACGCCGCACTGCTGGCTTGTAACACACGACAAGCCCAACAAGCACGAGGCACGCACAAACCCTCAAGAGGGCCGTCGACCAACCAAACACGCACGAATGGCTAGAACCTTAGAACACTATCGGACAGCCCATAAACCTGTCGCTCTGCTAATAATTGATTGACCGCCGATCAATCGATTATTAGATAGACGCGACCCTCCTGGCACCACTGCCAGGACACGGCCACGAAGGTGTCACCTTCGGTCGCTGAACGCAGGGAGGCAACCTGCCGCGTTCCCTACCAGAAAGTCCTAAGGGCAAGGCCTACCCTGGGGCACACGCCGACACACAACCGGGCCCACGGAAACACCCGAGGCAACACAAGTACGCGACCCCCAAGGCCATTGCGACGGGGAAGGGCACCGCGACAGCCCTTGTTGCGACCGGGCAAGGCGTCGCGACAGCAACCCTATCGCGACCCGAAAATGCGCCGCGATAGTAATCCTGTTGCGACTGGGAAACGCGGCGCGACAGCCTTATCGCGACTGCCAATGGCGTCGCGATAAGGTCGCGCCCGACGGGGCCGACGCCTCCTCTGATGTCGCGATGCGCCGAGCCGTCGCGACATCAGCCGGGAGGCAGACCAGTGGGATCCTTAATCCCGGGTCGCCCACGAAGATACACACATGCACACATGGGGCAGGGGAGCATGGGGAAAACTGTAAATCTATCTAGAAAGCGCGAGGGGCTCCCAATCCACCCGGATCGAGAAGGGCACAAGAAATCCCTACCTTTCACGAAGAAGGAACCCCGATGGGGCCCTTCACGTCGGTTGGCCACCTCCTCCTCGCTCCACTCAAGGTCCACGACACCCACACGACCCTCCTTCTCGCCTGAAACACTCAAAGGGGAGAGGGGGAGGCGGAGCACCGCCGGAGGAGAGGGAGAAGGAAGAAGAAGAGAGAGGGGGAAGGGGTAGCTGGCCAGCGCCTTAAGCCCCCGGCACCCAGAACGCGACGGACCGCCCCGTCGCGTTAAAACCCTTAACGCGACGGTCCACGGACCGTGACAAGAATGCGCCCCCCACGGGCGCCGCGACAACACGACAGGCCGTACTAACACACTGCCACTCTGACAGGCGTCAGACAACCGAAGCGACATAAAGCAGTCGCGACCCGTTGACCGGGCGCAACACGAAGACGCGACGGAGAGCCAGGGCGCGACCAGAATGCGACCCACAAGCTCGTTGCGACTCAGATGACTGTCGCGTCGGACACCCCCGACGCGACACTAACGTGTCGCCCAGCCTGGACGTGTTAGTGGCCAGTCATCCTACGACACCGGACGGAAGCTGGGAAACCGGGTCTTACATTCTACCCCCCTTAAAACAATTTCGTCCTCGAAATTGGGGCAAGCCCAAAGGATCTCGAGGCACGAAATGAAGCACAGGGAGCAAACGTAAGACCAGCGCGAAAAAGCCACTAAGTCTTAACACGACTTCCTCGTGGCAACACTCGCACAACCAAACATGTGCGGAGCATACAAGGCTGGAAAAAACCAACGGCTCACACAATGAGCCCCAAATACACAGGAGGCATAGAACCAAAAACTCAACGGCTCACAACATGCTCCAACGCACCTGGAGCACCAAGCCGAGAAACTAACGGCTCACTCCAGCCACACGTGGGGCGTCCAATCGGGACGACAACCCCACAAGTGCCGAGCAACGCCAATACCAGCCCGAATAGTAGAAAACGCCAGCCATGAACCGCACGACTGCAGCCACCAACAGACCCCGCTGTGGGGACCAACCAACCAGCAACCCACTCTGTCGCCAGCCGAACTTGACAGAGGATGCAGTTGTCGACAACAACACAAGAAACACCTGAGAACCAACCACAAGTCTCAGGGGAACGGCCTCACGCTACTAGCGACAGCTAGCATTGGTCACCAGCCCAACCAAGAAGCCACGCGAGCGATGAGAACCAGAGCAACATCGCGCTCGTGGAGAATCCGCAACACACGGAACAACGTCCACTGTTACCGCTAGGTCTCACCCAGACCTTCCTCGTGGTCCAACAGGGACAGCAAACGCACGTGGAGGAACCCTCAACACGTGAAAACGACATCCGCTGTCACCACTAGGTCTCACCCAAACCTTCCTTGTGGTCCAACAGGGACACCAAACGCACGCGAAGCGACAGAAACTGGGAGTCACACACTCCACAACGTGGCACACCGCAACAGAAACACGGAAGACATCTAAGGTTAAGCCAAATCCGAGCACCTCACAACGTCATCAAACCACGTGGTCGAGTACTAGCAAGCCAATAAGCCTCACTATCACCGGACGAACCGACAGGAGACTCCGCCATCGGCTTCTAGACTCACCAACGCCATGCACAACAGAGAACCAACGAAGAGTTGGCAGCACACCCGCCACATGCACACAGGGCTTAGCGCGGGTACCAACATGCCAACCGCCAGAAAAGGCACACAACCACACGGGAACCGAAACAACCGCAGAGGTCAAGAACAACACACCGACCTCAGAGGGACCCAAACCGAAGCAGGGTACCACAACCAAACATGATCTCTCCCAGAGTGAGAGGGAAAACCGAGACACTGGCCACTACCAAAGCCTGGCGTACCACCAAGAGGGCTACCTAGACAAGGCAAAGCAGCCACCCCACAGTGGTAACGGTACGACCACAGGGCGCAGGCCAACACAAAGTGTCCTAGAGACGGAACGCTCAACGCCTCCAACACCGAGCGAAGTCATAAAACGACACACAAAGCTCACGATCAGGCACACGGCACAACACAGGGTGCTGTTGTTGGGTTGAGTGTGTTTTGGAATTTTCTAAAGTTGTATTTAATGATGACCAATGAACATCACTCATACTTTAATTTTGATGATGACATATTGTGATTTTGATGATGATGATATGTTGAACATGTTATACATTTTATACATATCACAATAATGCTTAAACAACATGTTTTTGATGTTTTATATCATATATATTCATGATAATACATTGGACTAATGATTTATGTGTTTATTTCTCAGGACATGTACTTCTTGCAATGGTAGTGTCGACACACCGACTACTGGTGTCGACACTGGGTATCAAACCCTAAGGCAAAGTCATGAAGAAATGGTCAAGTGTGTCGACACAGTCCCAAGTGGTGTCGACACTAGACCCAGCTCCCAAAGAACCCAGTTGACAGGTTAGGACAGTGTGTCGACACAGTCCCAGGCAGTGTCGACACTAGACCCAGTTCCCAGAAGACCTGTTTTGTGGAATTGGGACAGTGTGTCGACACACCCAGTGACTGTGTCGACACACTCCCGAAACGTTTTCATCTTAAGTCCCACCTGGACATGGCTTCTAGGGATCACTTGGATCGGCCTTGGATCATGTGCCACACACCCCAAGGGTACTTTTGGCCATGTTAGGGCTATAAATAACCCCTCTTCTTGGCCATCCAAAAGAAGAACACCTAAGAGCCTTCCAGAAACGTCTTTTCGGCGGCAAGAAGAGGTCTCTCCCCGTTCTTGCTCTCCGGTGCTGCTGTAAGCCAATTCCCATCCTTGCAAGCACAAGAAGTGAAGATTGATCCATGAAGATGATGTGAGATCACTTCCAAGGGAGCAGATCAAGTAGAAGCACCCAATTGAGAAGAGTTCAAGGAAGATCCAGAGGCACCAGTTGCGAGCATCGCCCAGGGACTTCAAGCAATCAAGGATCTTCTCAAGTCAGCCTTCTACAAGGAGTCTTCTGAAGAACAAGAACTACATACTATTCCTCAATTCTCCATTTGTTCTTCTGAGTCATTCTTGAGATTGTGCATAGAATTGTTGCACCAGTCTCTTTGAATGAACTCTTTATAGATCAGATCATTGCTAGAGGATCTGGATCTTGTTGTTTTTGATCTAGTCGGTTGTTTGAGAGCTGTCGAGCTCTGGTTTGTGAGTCGTCGCACTCACGGTGTGGTTTGAGTCGTCGTGCTCAATTTGGTGTCGTCATGCTCCGGTTGTTGTTGAGCCGTCGTGCTCAAGGTTGTGTGTTGAGCCATCGTGCTCAAGGTTGTTTGGAGTCATCGTGCTCCAGTGTGTGTTGTACTCAAGGTTTTGAGTAGTGTGGCCTCACTGTGTGAGGGGTGGACGTAGGAGTCACTGGAGGTGATTTCCGAACCACCTAAAAATCCTCTGTGCAGTGGTTTGAATTGTGGTTTGACTTTGTATTGCGCTAGATGCATGCATAGGGATTTCGTTCACACTTCTAATTGATTTGCTCACACACACTAATCACACATAATCCAGACACACCCACACTTCAGATCAGTAAATTGTTTGTCTAAATTGATCTTTGATTCGAAGTAATTTTAAATTGCTTA
The DNA here is from genome assembly GCA_014218235.1 of Colocasia esculenta. Lineage (NCBI taxonomy): Eukaryota > Viridiplantae > Streptophyta > Magnoliopsida > Alismatales > Araceae > Colocasia > Colocasia esculenta. The sequence continues at coordinate 133,383,072 of CM024756.1, forward strand.
AGCTTCCGCATTAATTGGTGTTAGATCTATTCAACCCCCTTTCTAGATCTGATCCATCCACCTATTCGATCCTACAGCTGTCACCAAGCACTGGGAGCCACCCAAGGTACAACACAATACACCAAGGCTCCAGACGACACAAATCCAAAACACTCGAGCACGAGCACACAGTGCTGCCACAAGCACCAAAACTAAGCGAAGTGCAACACAAGTTCACCAGCGGCCGAAACAACACCACAGGATAAGGGGGAGGGATCTTCACCAGAGACCCACCAAAATCCACACGCCAAGACCGCAAGCCTGAAAGGCACAACAGGCCATGCTGGCCCCAGCCCTTGAGGCACACAACATGAAGCATCGGAGAAAACGCTCAAGTTGTAGCACACACAGTAGCACCAACGGCCCGAAACGGCACAGGCCCCCCGAAGGGGACTCTCCACCAGAGACCCACAAGGGAAGCATCTGGAAAGTCGACGACTTCAAGAGCACAACGACCACGTCGGCTCCAAAAAGCACACCAATACACAGAGCACCGACTCTGCCGTACGGGGAGCGAAGACCACAGCAACTCCCTGGCGCGCAAGAGCATGAAGCACTACCTCTATCGCAACCGATAGAGAGGCCAAACACCAAAACGATGATGCGAAAGACCTCCAAGGCACAAGCCGAGGCACGGTTGAGCGCACACTGGAACACGCTTGCACGAGCAAGCCAACCACGAGAACCAATGCACAGTGGAACAACACTCATGCCTGCAACCAAATGAGAAAACGGTACTACCTCGCCTACACCAACAGAGACCCAATGCCCCAAGTTGTCCCGGTAGGTAGCAAGAAACCATCACGATGACAAATGGCACGAACAGGTCCACTATCACGTCCCATAAAGGCTATTTATCGAAGTGACAGAAAACAAGCCAAAAGGTAATATTTATTTGTCCATTCATAACGTCATAAGCGGAAGTCTTATTACACAAGTACTCCTCATTACCACTAAGAGAGGAGTAAATTAAAACAAACTCAATAACACATCTCATCTCACACTACTAAACAGAAACAGAAACAAAAACGGGTTGGTTTTGCTTGTCACGAACGGTCCACTCAGCACTCATGCCCTTAAATGTCATCCCCATCTGTATTACCTGAAAATGGTAGGAAAGAGTGAGCTAACTAGCCCAGTAGAATTCAAATCCATAATTCAAGGGTGATTACACGATAGCCAAGGCAAGGATAAATCGGATATCAAAGAGACAATACCAGATTTCAGAATAATAACGTGATATAATGACAGTAAAACTTAGGCCATGCTCAGGTATATAGCTCAAGAATTGGTTCATATGTCAGTTACATAGTACATGAATCATGATGACCATAGTCAAAAAGTATTTGATGCAATGCCAGACATCTCGACGCCCTTTATCATTCCACGTGGTCCGAAAATGAATTTGGGTGCTCCTCCCAAGACTGGACCAGCCCTATTTGCACAGGCATATTAATCAAGGGGGTCTAAGGACCCAATAATGTCATCATCATCAATTAATCATATCTCACATGGTGTTCAAGCATTTGAACTCTCAAGACATCAGGTTATATGAACTCAATTACCGAATACAGGAGAATGGACTCAACGGAGTACCATTCGTAGTTGACGACTTCAAGGATAATTCAATGGTGAGTAAGGTACTTCAAGTGGGTAATCTTTATAGTAGAATGACAGAAAATACCCAAGTAATTAAGGGGGTAACTGGCTAGGCTATTAGGATGAACTTTTAGCAAGGATTCATACACAGAAAAGTGCAGAAATTCGAATCAGGGTTGTAGCTGTCGACAGCCAGAAAGGGGCTGTCGACAGATTGCAGCAGACAGAGCTCAGCTTTTGCTGGTATGTGTACATCTTTCGACAGCAACAAGATGGCTGTCGACAGATTCACATAGTCCCAGTTATTCCATAATTCAGGAAGGCTGGCCTGTCGACAGCTATGGGCTGCTTGTCGACAGCCGCATGTTCCTCACTCATAAGTGACTTTGAATTCACTCTAAACACTCTAACCATGGAACCTATGAATCAAAGCATGATTTATATCAATTGGAAGAGTCTAATTGTAGTTCTCACAGTGGTTTATAAGCTAACAAATGAGATGAAACAAGAGATTTACAATTCGAACTTGTCTAGCTAGAAGCTAACGCAGTGTAGTACTGGAAGCATGATCTTGATAGCAATGGTTTAATGGAAAATTCCTACATGATGGACACTAAACCACAAGGTGTTTCATGAATCTAAATCAAGACTTGAAGTATCAATCATCTAACCGAAGTCTTCATATTATTCTAAAGATGATTGAGATTTCTACAAAACTCTATAGCATGTATAAGGATCAAGGGTGGAAGAAGAGGATAGAGTTAGTTTCTAAAATGGAACAAGTTGTTCCTCCTCCAACATGAGTATTTCTATCATGACTGGAAGAAAAATAGAAGAACCAAGGTATAGCCTTTTGTCCCTCATCAAGAACTTCTTGTCAAGTATGGAGGACAGATTTGAATCAGAGGGAGATGAATCCTACCTTGCTTAAATGATGAACTTGCAAGTATCCTTGATGAAAAATCCCCACCCAGCAAGAGAAGTGTTTCCCCCTTAAGGTTGATGGCGTGCTTGCAATGTCCACACCAAGTACAACAGCTATAGTGGCACACAGGAGTAGAAGTGAAAGCAGTTGCAGGTGCAACGGAGCTAGCAACTCCAACAACTCCCCACGTAGTTTCTAGGAGCTCCTCCACAACACTTCTAGCAGCCAATAGTAGGGGAAAGAAAGAACAGAGACAGGAGCCAAGGTGTAGAAAGGTTCAAACTCCGGAGAGGGAGTGGCTTTTATAGCCAAGCCAGGTTCCCATGCAAGGGAACACGTCCACGCACATGTGTAACAGTAAAACCCATTGGGTTTTTACTGCTTACACCTGGTTCATGCTTCCTCTTACTCCCTTACACCTCAATCCTCACGTGTAAGAGGTTTAACTCATGTTTCATCCTTAACCTTATGTGTGCTAGCCTCCTCAAGGCTTCACACGTAAGCACTCAAATAAACACAAAAATTCGTTACTGTAAATACTCCATAATTCAACTGGTCCATTAGACTTGATATAAACATGTCCAAACAAAGTCCGTTTGTATAAAATTTCAACCATAGACAAATATGATGGTTTTACAAATTATGGTGATTTTAGTTTAATTTTTAAAATTTATTTTACAGTAGGTGAAAAATCACCCGGAAAATGGTCGCGTCGACTTAATCTCAAAATCCGAATGTCGAAAAATTTGGATATTTATATTTCTGATATCTCCACATTTTTCTAGAAATTATGGTGTTCTCAGATTTTATTTTCGTTACAATTTTTCAGTGTCGCCCTGTGAGAGCGCGCACGTCCGAGTACGACACTGGGGTAACGTCATTAATGCTAATCATTACCAAATATAAATTATTTCAATTTAAGACTAATGCTTAACTCCAATAACTTTATTATTCATGTTTTTCAACAAATAAATTTTCCGGGGTGTTACAACTCTCCCCCTAAAAAAAATTGGTCCTCCAAATTTAATTACACAAGGTGTGGTTACTGACCTGTAAATAACTCTGGATACTTGTTCTTGATGGCATCTTCCAATTCCCATGTTGCTTCTTCTTGTCCTCGCTTATTCCACTGAATCTTTATAAGGGAACTCCTTGTTCCGAAGTTGCTTGATTTTTCGATCGAGGATCTGTACTGGTCTTTCTTCATATGCCAGATTTCCTTGTACATCCAAATCTTGGTATCCAATAATATGTTCCGGATCATATACATACTTTCTTAATATTGACACATGAAAGATATCATGCACATTGGACAATTGTGGTGGAAGTGCCAGTTGGTATGTCATTTCACCAACTCTCTTTAGTATTTCAAAAGGTCCAATGTATCTTGGACTTAATTTTCCCTTGATACCAAATCTTTTGATTCCTCTCCGGGGTGACACTTTAAGAAATACATCTTCCCCTTGCTAAAATTCTAACTCTCTTCTACGTCGATCGGCATAACTTTTCTGTCGGTCTTGAGCAGCTTTCATCGATCTTGTACTAACTTGATGACTTCTGTTGTTTCTTGGATCATTTCAGGTCCAAGAATGTGTGTTTCTTTTAATTCGACCCAACACAATGGTGATCTACACTGCTGACCATATAAAGCTTCGAAAGGTGCCATTTGAATGTGGACTGTTAGCTATTGTTATATGCAAATTCCATAATAGCTAAATGTGTGTTCCAGTCATTTTCGAATTCTAGTACGCAAGCGCGGCACATATCCTCAATAATTTGATTCACCCGTTCGGTCTGCCCATCTGTTTGAGGGTGAAATGCAGTACTAAATTTTAATTTAGTTCCCAAAGCATCTTGCAATTCTCTCCAAAAATGCGAAGTAAATCTTGCATCTCGATCAGAAACTATGTTCTTTGGGATTCCATGCAATCGTACAATTTTTTTCATATATAGCGCTGCCAAAATATTAACAGACCATCTTGTCTTTATTGCTAGGAAATGAGCTTTTGTAAGTCTATCAATGATTACCCATATAGCATCAAATCCACTTCGTGTTTTGGGCAATCCCACAATAAAATCCATACCAATACTGTCCCATTTCCATTCTGGTATCTCAAGTGGTTTCAATTTCCCTGCAGGTTTCTGGTGTTCTGCCTTAATTTTCTGACATGTCAAACATTTAGCTATGAAGTCAACGATGTCTTTCTTCATATTGCACCACCAGAAATGCTTCTTTAAGTCTTGACACATCTTAACAGCTCCTGGATGAATAGTGTAATGAGATCGATGAGCTTCTTCTAAAATTTGTTTCTTGATTTAGAATTATCTGATACACACAATCTATCTCGGAATCAAAGATTCCTATGAACATCTTCATTAAAATCAGGTTTAGAAGCTAATTTTTCTCTGATTTCTGCCAATACAGGGTCATTGTCCTGTTGCTCTCCATTTGCTTCAGAAAATCTGACTGCACTACCAAATTATTAATTTCAATTCTTTTTTCTTGTGTTTCAACTTTCAAGCTCAAGGTGAAAATTCTCCAACAATTTCCATTCCTTACTTGTAACCGAAAACTATCTGGTTACAGGATTTTTGCTGAGTGCATCATCCACAGTATTCCTTTTCCCGGATGGTATTCAATCTTGAAGTCATAATCCTTGATATATTCCATCCATCTTCTTTGTCTCATGTTCAGTTCTTTCTGTGAAAAAAGTATTTGAGACTCTTATGATCGGAGTACACTATGAATTGGTTATCATATAGGTAGTGTCTTCAAAGCTTAAGAGCAAAGACCACTGCGGCCAATTCTAAATCATGTACTAGGTAATTCCTCTCGTGAGTCTTCAACTGTCTTGATGCATAGGCAATAACTCTTCCATCTTGCATTAATACACAACCCAGTCCAATGTTGGAAGCATCAGTATAAACCTCAATATTTTTCTTCTCTCTGGGAAAGCTAGAATTGGTGCAGATGATAGACATTCTTTTAACAATTGGAATGCTTCCTCACAATTCTCATTCCATATAAACACAGTTCCTTTCCTAGTCAACTGTGTAAGAGGTGAGGCAATTCTAGAAAAATCCTTGACAAATCATCGGTAGTAACTGGCCATGCCCAAAAAACTTCTTACTTCAGTGGATTCTTAGGTTGCTCCCATTTCTGTATAGTTTCAATTTTTGAAGAGTCTACTGATAGACCTTCCTTGAAGATTATATGTCCTAAGAACATCACTTCCTTCAACCAAAATTCACACTTGCTAAACTTTGCATATAACTTATGATCTCGTAGCAATTGCAAAGTGATCCGTAAATGTGCTTCATGCTCTTCCAAACTTTTAGAGTAGATTAGTATATCATCAATGAATACAACCACAAACTGATCCAAGTAGGACCTGAATACATCATTCATCAGACGCATAAATGCAGTTGTTGCATTTGTCAATCCAAACGGCATCACCACAAATTCATAATGTCCATATCTTGTTCGGAAAGCCGTTTTATGAATATCTGATTCTTGATTTTAAGTTGATGATATCCAGACCTTAAATCAATCTTGGAGAAACACTGAACTCCAGATAACTGATCAAATAGATCATCAATTCTCGGAAGTGGGTACTTATTCTTTAAAGTCAATTAATTTAACTGCGATAATCTATGCATAATCGCATAGATCCATCTTTCTTTTTAACAAACAGTACCGGAGCACCGCAAGGTGAGGTACTAGGTCTATAAATCTCTTCTCTAACAATTCCAATAATTGCCTTTTTAACTCTTTCAATTCTTCAATTGACATTCTGTAGGGTGTTCTAGAAATTGGCGTGGCTCCTGGTACCAACTCAATTGAAAAATTCACCTCTCTATTAGGTGGTACGCCAGGTAGCTCTTCAGGGAAAATATCAAGAATTCTCTTACTATCGGAATATCTTCCAATCCTGCAATACTCTGATTTAATAGGGTCACGGAAGCCAAATACCCTTGACAACCCTTCTGTACTAACTTACAAGCTTTAACTGCTGAAATTATTGGTATTCTTTTGGTTTGGGGTTTATCAAAAGTTATAGAATAATTTTCCTCTCCTACGAAAGTCACTTGTCTCAATTGGCAATCTAAATTTGCATGGTATTTAGATAACCAATCAACCCCAAGGATTACATCATAATCCCACATATCTAAACATATCAAATCACCGGGTAAATCACGTTCTTTGACTATGATCTGACTAGCAGGGTAATATTCTTTAAGCTTTTTACCCTCACTTAAAGGAGTTGTAACTTCCAATTGTGTGAGTAATGGAACTGACTTTACTTTCAAGGATTTAGCTGTTAGGATCGAATGGGTGGATGGATCAGATCTAGAAGGGGGGTTGAATAGATCTAAAACCAATTTATGCGGAAGCTCAAGCAATTTAAAATTACTTCGAATCAGAGATCAATTCACCCAAACAATTTACTGATCTGAAGTGTGATTAGTGTGTGTGAGCAAATCGATTAGTAGTGTGAACGAATCCCTATGCATGCATCTAGCGTAATACAAGGTCAAACCACAATTCAAACCATTGCACAGAGGAACTTTAGGTGGTTCGAAAATCACCTCCAGTGACTCCTATGTCCACCCCTCACACAGTGAGGCCACACTACTCAAAACCTTGAGTACAACACACTTTGGAGCACGACGACTCCAAACACCCTTGAGCACGACAACTCAAGAACAACCGGAGCACGATGACTCCAAACCCTTTGAGTACGACGACTCAAAGAAAACCCAGGAGATAGGTACGACGACCTACTCCACAACCACTTATGAGTACGATGACTCACAAGCACTTGACCACAACGGCTCAACATCGGAACATTACGGCTCCAAACCTTTGGACCACGAAAGATCCAAGTTCTGCTAGAACAAGCACAATTAGAGAATAGATCCTCTAGCCCGATCTATCTCAATACAAAGATGAAAATCGAACAAATAGAATTAAGTGATCTATGTAGAACCCATACACAGATTACACAATGAAAATATGGATGAACACTCCAAGAAAATAAATGAAATAGATGTGACTTGGATGTTCCTTGATGAAGAAGACTTGCAGACGCTTCAATTGAGGAGCCTTGATGGAAATCGATGGAGATTCTTCTCAATTGGTGATGCTCTGCTTTGATGGCATCTGAAATGCCAGAAATCCTTCTTCTCCTGCGCCTCTTCAGTTGGATCTGCTCCCTTGCCTTGCACAGCAACCTTCTCTCCAGGGATTCCCCTTGATTCCACGTCCTTCTCTTGAAAGGATGGCTTGCAGCTTTTGGAGATGGAGACAGATCTGGAAAGCCCCCTTTGGCCGCCAAAAGGCTTCTTCTGGAAGTGTATGGGCCTCTTGCCTTTGGGGTACAAGGAACATGGGTATTTATAGCCCCATATGTCCATAAAGTGCCTTAGGGTGCATGGGCACAGAAACCTAGGTCAAATCCCCTAATTCCCAAGCAACTACGTGTCCAGAAAAAATCACGATTTTGAGTTTCAGCCGGAGTGTGTCGACCTGTCCAAGGAGTGTGTCGACACACTGTCCCAACTGGCAGAATTGGTTCTCTGGGAAGAGTCACTAGTGTCAACACTACTTCAGGCTGTGTCGACACACTGTCCAGAACTGACAAAAAGGTCTTCTGGGAACTAGATCTAGTGTCGACACCACTTGAGGCTGTGTCGACACACTATACATACCTGTCAACTGGGTTCTCTGGGAACTGGGACTAGTGTCGACACCACTTGAGGCTGTGTCGACACACTTGACCTTTTCTTCATCATTTTGCCTTAGGGTTTGAAACCCTGTGTCGACACCAGTAGTGGGTGTGTCGACACTACCATGACAAAATCTGTATATACCTGCAAATTTAATACATAAATCATTAGTACAAGATATTATCATTAAAGTATGAGATGTTAAACATCAATACATGTTGTTTAAGTATTATTGTTATATGTATTAAATGTAACATGTTCAACATATCATCATCAAATCAAATATGTCATCATTAAAATCATGATATGTCATCATTAAAATAACAATATGTCATCATTAAAATAATGATATGTCATCATCAAAATCAAAGTATGAGTGATGTTCATTGGTCATCATTAAAATACAACTTTAGGAATTCCAAAACACACTCAACCCAACATTAGCAAACTCATAGCTAATAAAAGAATGCGTAGCTCCGAAATCAAACAACACATACACAGGTTTTGAGTGTACTAACAATGTACCTTCAATCAATCCGCCTTCCTGCGGAGATTCAAGTTCCACCTCCTGAAGAGCTTGTAGTCTACCTTGCTTTACTCGGGGGTTCTGATTTGTTGGTGCTGTCTTGGCCATCGGGCAGTCCGGAATTCGGTGTTGAGTGATTCCACAACGGAAACTGTTGAACCACTCCTATATTTTACCCTTTTATTTTGGTGATAGCAAAATTTATGTTTATTAATTATTGTTAAAAAATTTAATATCATGTTTTTCTTAATAAATATAAATTTATGTGATTAATTGAATATTAAATATATTTAATACCATGATTTTTTCTAATAATAAATAAATATCATGATTTTCTAATAAATATAATTTATGACATTATTGCCATATGATTTGCACTAAAACGATAAATCGATGTTCATTCAATATACATCGATTTCAGTTCCAAAGTGCCATAAGGATTCACTCTCTTAAGGAATCGATCTCATAAGGATTCGCTCTCACATCGAATCGATCCCATAAGGATTCGCTCTCATAAGGATTCGCTCTCACATCGATTCGCTCTTATAAGGATTCACTCTCTTAAGGAATCGATCTCTTAAGGATTCGCTCTCATAAGGATTCGCTCTCACATCGATTCGCTCTCATAAGGATTCACTCTCTTAAGGAATCGATCTCATAAGAATTTGCTCTCATAAGGATTCACTCTCATAAGGATTCACTCTCACATCGATTTGGTCCTATAACGATTTGATAAGTGACTCTCACATCGATTTGGTCCCATAACGATTTGATAAGTGACTCTCACATCGATTCCTTTGTAAAACATGGATTCCTTTGTAAGAACATGGATTCCTTTGTAAAACATGGATTCCTTTGTAAAACATGGATTCCTTTGTAAGAACATGGATTCCTTTGTAAAACATGGATTCCTTTGTAAGAACATGGATTCCTTTGTAAAACATGGATTCCTTGTAAGAACATGGATTCCTTGTAAAACCTGATTCCTTGTAAAACATGGATTCCTTTGTAAGAACATGGATTCCTTTGTAAACCATGGATTCCTTTGTAAGAACATGGATTCCTTTGTAAAAACAGTGGATTCCTTTGTAAGAACAGGGATTCATAAGTGAAACATGGATTTGATCTGTCTAACATCGATTTCCTTTATATTTTAAAATGCTTTTGGCATCTAGTGAAAAAGTCAAATATTCTTGATTTGCGTAATCCTTATCTTTCTGTCATGAGATCTTTTTGCTTATCTCTCTAGATCTCTTTTTCCTGCCAAAAAAAGAGGATTACTTACTACTTCTGGGTGGCAACAGGAAACATAGAAGTATGAGCCTTTTTGACAGAAATACTCTTTTAACTAAACACTTTCTTCTATGCTTGCAGACCTCGTAGACCACAAAATATTAGAAGAAAGAAAACATGAGCAACGACTAGAACTCCAACGGATTTATTCACAGCTGCTCATATAAAAGAAGAAGCAAGGCTGAAGAAAGAAAGATAGAGCTTTCCTGAAGATCTTTGAAGGAGTGTACAACCAGTGAGGAACCTGAACTCCAATACACTCAAAGGAAAGAGAGAAAGAGCCTGAGCCCCAGAAGAAGTGTTCAAACATCTGAAGCACTCAAGCATTCAAGCTCCTTCTCCTCTCTTCACTCTCTCTGTGTGCATCTTGTAATCTGGGGGAGAGTCTTTTAGCTGAGAGTTTCTTTTAGTTGTTTTTCATCTGTTCCAACTCTCAGCCGTGTTCTTTCTTTTCTAAGAAAGATCTTTGTCCAGCTGTAGAACTGTATACAGTGTAGAACCTAGCTAGGGTTTTGTCTAGCAGAACCGCACTGGGGTTTGTATCAAGAGGTTGACTTATTTACCTATAAGAGAAGTGGGCTGCCTTCTTGCCCGGGAAAGAGAAGAAGACCAGCTGGGGTGCTGGGTGTTGTAGTGTCCTTAAGGGGGACTGTACCCTTGGTTAGTGAAATCCCAAGAGGTTGCTTGGGGACTGAACATAGGACTTCCATGTGGGAAGGGCCGAACCAGGATAAATCCCTTGTGTTATTTGTGTGATTGTTTACTTGCTTCCGCACTGCTACTCTTTATCACACTAAACTAACCAAATTTTCAAGTGTTAATTTCTGTGTTTAAGTTTCTCTTTCAGATTTTAGAAAAACCTATTCACCCCCCCTCTAGGCTAGCTTGCTGCCATACCTAAAGGGCCAACAAGTGGTATCAGAGCGGGTCTCTGATCATTCAAAGAGAAGATCTAACGATCTTAGAGTAAAGATCCATGGTAGCTCAAGGATATGCTGAAGGTCAATCAGTCACCAGACCTTCATTCTTTGATGAAGAGGACTACCAATATTGGAATGAGAATGGAATGTTTCATTCGAGGCACAGACTTTGATCTGTGGCAGGTAATCGAGGTAGGTGATTATGTTATTGTCCGATATTCCAGCACTACTGCCATTACAGCAGTAGATAAAAGTAAATTATCTTTAAACTTTAAAGCTAAGAACTACTTATGTTGTGCTTTATCCAAAGAGAATTTAGTAGAGTATCTGCATGTAAATCAGCTAAAGAAATATAGGATAAACTGCAGATAACTTATGAATGAACAGATAAAGTAAAACAAACTAGGATAGATATTCTTGTCTCACAATATGAGCAATTTAAAATGCTTCCAAATGAAAATATCACTCAGATGTATAATAGATTTTCGAGCATAGTAGTTGGTTTGAGTTCTCTTGGTAAAAATCTTTCTGATGAGGAAACTGTTAGAAAGATACTTAGGTCCTTAACTCTTTCATGGACACCTAAAGTAACTGCTATTGAAGAAGCCCATGACTTAACCAAACTTTCTATTGATAACTTAATAGGTTTTCTCATAGCACATAAATTAATATGGAGCGACTATCTAAAAGTTCATCTAAGAAAAAATTTACTAATGCTCTTAAAGTTGCAGCTACTCCTTCCACCTCTTCTTCTTCTTCTAGTTCCAAAATGCAGATTCTGAAGACAGTGACGTAGATGATGTACTGTCCAAGCTTCAAAAAATTCTCAAGAAGAAGAAAAATGGATCAGAAGGATTCAAAAGAAAGAGAAAAAGGAGAAAGAACTAGTCTGCTATGAATGCAGAAAACCTGGACATCTGAGACTAGATTGTCCTAGACTGAAGAAGATTGGTCAACCAGAAAATTCCAAGAAGCAGCACAAAAAATTCAAAAGAAAAGCCATGGCAGCTGCTTGGGAAAATGAAGAACCACAATCTCAGAATCATCAAGCCCAGAATCGAAAAAGAGCAGGTAAGTCTAGCCCTCATGGTAGGACTAGATGAGGTAAATTCTGACCCATTTTTTGATTCATGCACTGATTCAGGATCAGAATTTGAAGACTTAGAAGAAGTATTTAATGAACTATATGAAAAACATAAAAATGTTATAAAAGAATTAAAGAATCTGAAAAACAACACTATTTGCTTAGAAAACACCAATTCTGATCTTAAATCCGAATTGGAGCAACTAGAAAAACAATTAAGGACAGTAAAGATAACATTTATCTTTTGAATGAATATTTAAAAAATAAGGAGAATGAAAAATTAGAGTTAGAAGAAAAGTTAAAAACTTCAACTGAAGAAAATCTTTATTTAAAAGAATTAGTTGGGAAGTTAACTAAAGGAAAAACATCTTTAGCCCTATGCTTAAAAGGGTCAAAATCTAGAAATAATAAACAAGGGCTTGGATACATACCTCCTGAAAAGGGAAAACAAGCCATAATTCCAGAAAAATATCCACTACCAAAATTTGTAAAAGAAACCAAGATTCCCCAGAAAAAGGCTCCTGTAAAAGAAAATATTTTCAAAAATTATGTCCTAAACAGACATCATAAAACCATAAGAACTGCAAAATAGATTATATTAATTGTTGTTCTCATTGTAATAAATTAAGACACACAGTAAACACCTGCACAACAAGGCACTTAGTTGGATTCCTAAAGGTTATTTTCATGCATCTAACCATCAAGGACCCAAAAAGATTTGGGTACCTACTTCTGAGTAGTTTATTTGCAGGATGGCCTTGGAGCATCAAAAACCAAGGATGCTCAAGGCAGGAGTGACTGCAGACTCTTCATTCAAATCACATATGAAGAAAGAGTAGTCACAAAAATTGAATTGGTCTTCATTACTAACAATTATTTACAAGTTTCATTCAGGTGGAGTCTCTTATTTAGGGGGAGCACAGACTAAGGGGGAGTTATTCGTTTATGTCAATCATTCTTGAACCCCTCAATAGTAAGAATTTCTTTCACAAAGGGGAGAGAATGCAATGGTAAGAACCTTCCTTTTTGGTTTGTGACAAAAAGGGGGAGAGTATGCATGGTATGCATTATATGTGAATTTTCTGTATTTTCAATGCTTTACGTATTTTTGTCAGAAAATTCTCATAAATTTTGTAATCACCAAAAAGGGGGAGATTGTTGAACCACTCCTATATTTTACCCTTTTATTTTGGTGATAACAAAATTTATGTTTAATTAATTATTATTAAAAATATTTAATATCATGTTTTCTTAATAAATATAATTTCTGTGATTAATTGAATATTAAATATATTTAATACCATGAATTTTCTAATAATAAATTAAATATCATGATTTTTTAATAAATATAAATGTATGACATTATTGTCATATGATTTGCACTAAAACGATAAATCGATGTTCATTCAATATACATCGATTTCAGTTCACAAAGTGCCATAATGATTCACTCTCTTAGGAATCGATCTCATAAGGATTCGCTCTCACATCGAATCGATCACATAAGGATTCGCTCTCACATCGATTCGCTCTTATAAGGATTCAATCTCTTAAGGAATCGATCTCATAAGGATTCGATTTCATAAGGATTCGCTCTCACATCGATTCGCTCTCATAAGGATTCACTCTCTTAAGGAATCGATCTCATAAGGATTTGCTCTCATAAGGATTCACTCTCATAAGGATTGACTCTCACATCGATTTGTTCCCATAACGATTTGATAAGTGACTCTCACATCGATTCCTTTGTAAAACATGGATTCCTTTGTAAGAACATGGATTCTTTTGTAAAACATGGATTCCTTTGTAAAACATGGATTCCTTTGTAAGAACATGGATTCCTTTGTAAAACATGGATTCCTTTGTAAGAACATGGATTTCATAAGTGAAACATGGATTTGATCTGTCTAACATCGATTTCCTTTATATTTTAAAATGCTTTTGGCATCTAGTGAAAAAGTCAAATATTCTTGATTTGCGTAATCCTTTATCTTTCTGTCATGAGATCTTTTCTGCTTATCTCTCTAGATCTCTTCTTTCCTGCCAACAAAAAGAGGATTACTTACTACTTCTGGGTGGCAACAGGAAACATAGAAGTATGAGCTTTTTGACAGAAACACTCTTTTAACTAAACACTTTCTTCTATGCTTGCAGACCTCGTAGACCACAAAACATCAGAAGAAAGAAAACATGAGCAACTGCTAGAACTCCAACGAATTTATTCACAGCTGCTCATATAAAAGAAGAAGCAAGGCTGAAGAAAGAAAGATAGAGCTTTCCTGAAGATCTTTGAAGGAGTGTACAACCAGTGAGGAACCTGAACTCCAAATACACTCAAAGGAAAAGAGAGAAAGATTCTGAGCCCAAGAAGAAGTGTTCAAACATCTGAAGCACTCAAGCATTCAAGCTCCTTCTCCTCTCTTTACTCTCTCTGTGTGCATCTTGTAATCTGGGGGAGAGAGTCTTTTAGCTGAGAGTTTCTTTTAGTTGGTTTTCATCTATTCCAACTCTCAGCCGTGTTCTTTCTTTTCTAAGAAAGATCTTTGTCCAACTGTAGGACTGTATACAGTGTAGAACCTAGCTAGGGGTTTTGTCTAGCAGAACCGCACTGGGGTTTGTACCAGGAGGTTGGCTTCTTTACCTGTAAGAGAAGTGGGCTGCCTTCTTGCCCGGGAAAGAGAAGAAGACCAGCTGGGGTGCTGGGTGTTGTAGTGTCCTTAAGGGGGACTGTACCCTTGGTTTGTGAAATCCCAAGAGGTTGCTGGGGGACTGGACGTAGGACTTCCATGTGGGAAGGGCCGAACCAGGATAAATCCCTTGTGTTATTTGTGTGATTGTTTACTTGCTTCTGCACTGCTACTCTTTATCACACTAAACTAACCAAACTTTCAAGTGTTAATTTATGTGTTTAAGTTTCTATTTCAGATTTCAGAAAAACCTATTCACCCCCCTCTAGGCTAGCTTGCTACCATACCGAAATAGCCAACAGAAACATGCACCCAATTTACGCTAGCAATTTTCAACCTTATGTCCGATGCGATGACAATGCTTACAAACATCCTTACTCCCTTCCAGAGCTTTGCCTGCCTTCTTAGCAGTTTGCTGAACGTTCAGGGCATTCCCCGACTCATACTTCCTTTTTCGATCTGAAGATCCTTCTCCAGATTTCCTATAATCTTATCCACAGCTTCATTTGCAGCTTCCAGTGCCAAGGCTCTCTAACCATTTCTGAATAACTAGTGATCAGGTGAGGAGTTAGCTGCGTAATAAAATTGGGACGCAATCCATTCATAAATCTCTTAGCCTTCAATTTCTCTGTGGATACAAGATGTGGTGCATATTTTGACAACCGGGCAAATTGAGCCTCATACTCGGATACCGACATTCTTAGCTACTTTAGACTAGAAAATTCATTTGCTTTCTTCTCTTGAACCACCTCAGAGAATATTGCTCATTGAACAGTTCTACAAACTCTTCCCAACTAACTTGATTTGAATCCTCCAGAGTAGCTTCCACAGTTTCCCACCAAGCACGGGCATCACGATCTAACTGGAATGTAGTGAGACGAACCTTTTTCTTTCTGTACACTTAATCATTCTAATATCCTTTCAATGCCTTTTAGCCAATTTTGGCCTCATCCGGATCCGTACCTCCTGAAAATCTCAGGGGATCCAGGCTTCGGAAATCCTTGAACAAGCTTGTCCCATGTGGCTACCATTTCTGGCTACCGCCTTCATTATTCGGGTCAGATCATGCATAGAACTCTCCATCTTCCTCCAATTAGCGTCACCTCCGTCCATTGCTAAATGGAAAAAGTAGCTGAAACATCCAATAATACACACATTAATTTTCACAATCATTCCAAGCTTACATCCATCACATACACCATTCAAATTCACAGAACACACCATCTCTATAAACAAGTCAGATATTTACATTACAATACATTCCCATGTATCCCCGAAATACATAACCTTTTCCTTCCAAGTTGTCATACTTACAAAATTCCAACCCCCACTAACCTCTCACTCCCATACACATTGGAGTTATGTATATACAACCAACATTTACACAAAAGGAGAGGTTTACAAAAAGAAGGACAAGTTGCCTAAGTCCTTTCTAGTTCTGGGTCAGGTCTATAACAGATTCTGCAGGTGGTGGCTGCTGTGCTTCTCCGGCTCCATGGTATAATTCCCTTGCCACATCGGTTAAAGCTTCCCAATACCCTTCAAACTGGTGAAGCAGCATATCTGCCCCAGCCTGAGATTGTCCAACTACACATAACTTGAGTCATGACATCCAGTGAAGCACCAGGATTTCCGGCAAAGAAAGCACCCGCAGTCAAATTAAGCACTTCTTCCTTAATTTGCATATGAGCTTCCTGCTAGGCTTGAGCATACAGCTCAATGTCTTGACGTAACATTTCTAGCGCTGCCACCATCCTATCTTGGGCATTCATATCCATACTGAACAAATATCAAGTTAAGCATTTATATAATTGCAAAGTCATGCTAACTGATCCTATATTTCTACCCAACTCACTGGTTATCCCTAGGTTTATGGAACTAATGCTCTGATACCAAATTATCTATCACGTCCCAATAAAAGGCTATTTATCGGAAGTGACAGAAAACAAGCACAAAAGGTAATATTTATTTGTCCATTCATAACATCATAAGCGGAAGTCTTATTACACAAGTACTCCTCATTACCACTAAGAGAGGAGTAAATTAAAACAAACTCAATTAACACATCTCATCTCACACTACTAAACAGAAATAGAAACGGGTTGGTTTTGCTTGTCACGGACGGTCCACTCAGCACTCATGCCCTTAAATGTCATCCCCATCTGTATTACCTGAAAATGGTAGGA
The DNA here is from genome assembly GCA_014218235.1 of Colocasia esculenta. Lineage (NCBI taxonomy): Eukaryota > Viridiplantae > Streptophyta > Magnoliopsida > Alismatales > Araceae > Colocasia > Colocasia esculenta. The sequence goes on from CM024756.1 coordinate 133,400,061, forward strand.
AAGAGTGAGCTAACTAGCCCAGTAGAATTCAAATCCATAATTCAAGGGTGATTACACGATAGCCAAGACAAGGATAAATCGGATATCAAAGAGACAATACCAGATTTAAGAACAATAACTTGATACAATGACAGTAAAACTCAGGTCATGCTCAGTATATAGCTCAAGAATTGGTTCATATGTCAGTTACATAGTACATGAATCATGATGACCATAGTCAAAAAGTATTTGATGCAATGCCAGACATCTCGACGCCCTTTATCATTCCACGTGGTCCGAAAATGAATTTGGGTGCTCCTCCAAAGACTGGACCAGCCCTATTTGCACAGGCATATTAATCAAGGGGGTCCAAGGACCCAATAAATGTCATCATCATCAATTAATCATATCTCATATGGTGTTCAAGCATTTGAACTCTCAAGACATCAGGTTATATGAACTCAATTACCGAATACAGGAGAATGGACTCAACGGAGTACCATTCGTAGTTGACGACTTCAAGGATAATCAATGGTGAGTAAGGTACTTCAAGTGGGTAATCTTTATAGTAGAATGACAGAAAATACCCAAGTAATTAAGGGGGTAACTGGCTAGGCTATTAGGATGAACTTTTAGCAAGGATTCATACACAGAAAAGTGCAGAAATTCGAATCAGGGTTGTAGCTGTCGACAGCCAGAAAGGGGCTGTCGACAGATTGCAGCAGACAGAGCTCAGCTTTTGCTGGTATGTGTACATCTTTCGACAACACAGATGGCTGTCGACAGATTCACATAGTCCCAGTTATTCCATAATTCAGGAAGGCTGGCCTGTCGACAGCTATGGGCTGCTTGTCGACAGCCGCATGTTCCTCACTCATAAGTGACTTTGAATTCACTCTAAACACTCTAACCATGGAACCTATGAATCAAAGCATGATTTATCAATTGGAAGAGTCTAATTGTAGTTCTCACAGTGGTTTATAAGCTAAACAAATGAGATGAAACAGAGATTTACAATTCGAACTTGTCTAGCTAGAAGCTAACGTAGTGTAGTACTGGAAGCATGATCTTGATAGCAATGGTTAATGGAAAATTCCTACATGATGGACACTAAACCACAAGATGTTTATGAATCTAAATCAAGACTTGAAGTATCAATCATCTACACCGAAGTCTTCATATTATTCTAAAGATGATTGAGACTTCTACAAAACTCTATAGCATGTATAAGGATCAAGGGTGGAAGAAGAGGATAGGAGTTAGTTTCTAAAATGGAACAAGGTTGTTCCTCCTCAACATGAGTATTTCTATCATGACTGGAAGAAAAATAGAAGAACCACAGTATAGCCTTTTGTCCTCTCATCAAGAACTTCTTGTCAAGTATGGAGGACAGATTTGAATCAGAGGGAGGAATCCTACCTTGCTTAAATGATGAACTTGCAAGTATCCTTGATGAAAATCCCACACCCAGCAAGAGAAGTTTCCCCCTTAAGGTTGATGGCGTGCTTGCAATGTCCACACCAAGTACAATAGCTACAGTGACACACAGGAGTAGAAGTGAAAGCAGTTGCAGGTGCAACGGAGCTAGCAACTCCAACACTCCCCAGTAGTAGTTCTAGGAGCTCCTCCACAACACTTCTAGCAGCCAAGAGTAGGGGAAAGCAAGAACAGAGACAGGAGCCAAGGTTTAGAAGGTTCGAACTCAGGAGAGGGAGTGGCTTTTATAGCCAAGCAAGGTTCCCATGCAAGGAACACGTCCACGCACAGGTGTAACAGTAAAACCCATTGGGTTTTTACTGCTTACACCTGGTTCATGCTTCCTCTTACTCCCTTACACCTCAATCCTCACGTGTAAGAGTTTTAACTCATGTTTCATCCTTATCCTTAATGTGTGCTGGGCTCCTCAAGGCTTCACACGTAAGCACTCAAATAAACACAAAAATTGGTTACCGTAAATACTCCATAAGTCAACTGGTCCATTAGACTTAATGTAAACATGTCCAAACAAAGTCCGTTGTACTAATATTTCAACCATAGACAAATATGATGGTTTTACAAATTATGGTGATTTTAGTTTAATTTTTAAAATTTATTTTACAGTAGGTGAAAAATCACTCGGAAAATGGTCGCATCGACTTATCTCAAAATCCGAATGTCGAAAAATTTGGATATTTATATTTCTGATATCTCCACATTTTTCTGGAAATTATGGTGTTCTCGGATTTTATTTTCGTTACAGTTTTTCAGTGTCGCCCTGTGGGAGCGCGCATGTCCGAGTACGACACTGAGGTAACGTCAATTAATGCTAATCATTACCAAATATCAATTATTTAAATTTAAGACTAATGCTTAACTCCAATATCTTATTATTCATATTTTTCAACAAATAAAATTTTCTGTGGTGTTACATCCACCAACCCATGGTGCCACGAGGAAACGACAACACGAGGGGAGCAACCAGCTCAACCCAAAAACAACTCAAGCGAAGATGACTCCACCAGAAGGTCGCAACGATGTGCACCCTGGCAACACAACACCACAGTGGAGCATCGCCACCCCGAGCAACCAACGGAAAGCAGAGGAAGAGGACACACACAACGAGTCTCTTCCACGCGCGAGAGGGGAAACCACAACGCAAGGCTGACGCTTCCACAAGAAGCACAGCCAGCCAAACACCCACTACACCCACCAGACCACCATCTGAGAGAGCACGCAGGGCGCAGGAAAACAAAACGAACCATCCGAGCCACGGGGACACACAAAGTCCCACCGGTGTAATCGAGAAACTTGGAAACGACTAACGAGACAAGCTGGACAACGCAACGGCCAGACACACGGCCAAGCGCACAACGCCTTGACCGAAAACACCCAGGCAGACTGTAACACAAACAGTCCAACCGGCAATGACGATAGCTCATCTCCACCGAGAGAGAGCAACGACGACCAATGCAAACACAAGATAGCTTTGGGGAGAACCTCCGCCAAAAAGAGCCAAGAGCCGTCCTGGGAGAACCTCACCAGAACGCAGCCCAACCAAACGACACACTTCAAACCACAGGGGCAACACAACGGTGGCCCAAAACGAACACAGAGCACTCCTCGGAAGAACCTCCGCCAGAAGCGACAAAGGGCGATGCTAGGAAGAACCTTCACCAGAATGCACAACCCAACGACCAAACAACACGGACCATCAGAGAAGATACTGCAGCCAGCAGAACTGCAGAAGCAACACAAGCCGGTCCTGGGATAACCTCCACCAGAACCAGTAAGGCACCGTTCTGGGAAAACCCTCTAGAATGCACCAGCCAAACCAACAGAAGCAGCATACCTCAAACCCTGAGGTAGCACAACATGACATAAATGAGCACGGAGTAGTCTTGAGAGATACCCTCACCAGGACAACAACTAACGGTTCTAGGAAACCTCACCAGAACACAGGGCACCAAGCGATGCACCTCAGCCTCGAGGGCAGCGCAACAGTAACTAGAAACGGCACAACACAGTTCTGGGGAAACCTCACTCGCGCCAGAACCAACAGAGAAGAACTCCGAGAGCACCTCACTAGAGCTCACAACCAGCCAGCGCCAGGCTGACAACAACCACAGGCAAGTGTCGCAGCGCTCAACTAGCGATGCAACACAGCACACATGACATCTGCTTAGCCCAAGCAACAATGCCGACTGAGCAGAGCATAGCGCACAACAGTGCACAGATAGAAGACCACACGCACATTAAACGCAACACACACCCCAACAACAAAGGGGCAGCCAACAAGGCAGAGACACCTTCCACCGTCTCCACAGGTAACAACCCTGCACCGGTGAAGGCCACACCACACGCAGGCTCTCTCAGCCTCAGCGGCACACACACACGCAAATGTGCCGGAGGCGACCAAGAGCACCGCACCTGGACTTGCCTGCAACCTTCCTCCATACGAGGAAGAACACTTCCAACAAGTCCACCGCCAACCGCGCCACCACGTCATGAACACGTCGGGCGACCACACTCGCCACGCATGCGCGCAGCAACAACCGCAACCTACTGCAGCGCGCACATGAAACTTGCAGGGAAACTGCACACCTGCAAAACAATCAAAGGCACAAGCCTAACACTAGTCGGACGGTGTCAGCAGCGCACTAGTACCTTTCTTTGGGATAGCTATAGTTATTACTTCCTTACAAATCTCAGTAGATCCTCGCTCTGATACCAACTGTAACGACCCGACCTCCCGGACCCCCGCCAGGGCCCCAAAGTTCGCGTCGCCACCCACAGATCCGAAGATCTAGAAGGGTTAGAAGAACTAGTCTAGTGAGATATTTATTGAATTTAAATAACTATAACAATATGTACAATATACAAAAGTCTGTACAACAAGTCCCAAGCAAAAGCACAGGTATAAGAAGAAGGTGCAGTCCTTAAGGGGCATACCCCGAGGACTTGTGTAACATCTCGGGTCTAGTTGAGGTTCGGATCTGGTTGACAGCATAGGTGTTGTCGTTGATCAGGGGTTGGCGTCCAGGGGGTTGGCGTCTAGCGTTGTGGACGTTTGTTGTTGGTTCAGGATTGTTCCTGCGATGAACTTGACGGCAACGGTCTTGACGTCGACTCTTTGGCGGTTCGAGTAGACGACAAGGAATGTGTTGAGTTACTTGTCGCGCCTGGAAATAGGGCAGACCCGTGAGCAGCCATTTCCTCTCCTTTTCCTTCTCTTTTTCTCCTTTTCGATCTTTGTCCGTTTTCACTCGTTCAGGTGGTTGACGGGAGCTCGTGGAAAGACCTTGGTGCGCGAGGCAGAGTTAGATCGGGCGGAAAATAGCGGATCGGGGGTGCGGGTTTTTGCGAGGAAGGTTCTAAGGGTTCGGCGCGAATTGAGGTTTGGCAGGACTTCTTACACGCTTCGGAGGTAGGGACTCGACCCCTTAGTGTCCTTGTAGTGTTAATTTCATGCTTGTTGCGTGTGATTTGCGTGAAATCGTGCTTTGAGGAGGTTTTCCTTTTTGCCGAGATTTTGAGTGGTTTGACCGATCCGTGCGTTGGATTGTGGTTCCGGTGTTGTTGTAGTGTAGTGTGATGTGGGGGAGAGTTTCTCCTTCATCATTTTGCTGGTCTGAGGGCTGGATGCTCTCTTTGGGATCGGCGTATGCCCGTTTTCAGCTGCTGGAAGCTGGAGAGCTAAACGTCAAGGGTTGTTGACGTTGAACTCTTCAGGGAAAGTAACGGCTGGAGCTCTTGCCGTTAAGCTCTCAGTGGAGGATCTAGACGGCGTGTTCTTTGTCGTCTAATTCTTCATGGTAGGATATAAATGACAAGATCGTTGTCGTCGAGTTTGAGTGAACGGCCAACGCGCGACTGTCTACCTTCTTATAGACGTCTAGGGTGTTGCCGTTTACCCTTAGTTAACGACAGTCAATGTTGCCGTCTATCTGCAGGTGAGTTCCCAGCAAGCTGTGCTTCCCTTTTCTTGGTTTGAGGTGTTGACATGCGGTGTCCTCCTGTTAGCACATCCGCCAAGTGTAGAGAGTGTCTCTACCTGTGCTCGTGTTGTGTTGACTGTGTCGAGACATGACACGGGGCTGTTTGTTGGTTGTACGGGTTTCAGGCGTTGAGTGTATTCCATCTGTTGTACGCGCGTTGCGTTACCGCGTGCCCATTTCTATTGTGTTTCCTAGGCGTGGGTGCGACTCCGTCTAGATGACTAGCGTGTGGTTGTCCTCCGTTAGTGAGCCAGGACACCGAGTGCGACTCGTCCTGTGCGTACTCCTTGTGGTGGTTTTGAGCCGGTCTCCGTGGAGTCCCTTCTCTACCGCTAGGTCGGGCGTAGGGGGAAAAACCGGTCGTGGACCAGACGTGAGAGAGAGCGTCTGTAGTGTGCACACTGGCTAGGGTTGCGAGACTCTGTGGTTTCAGGATGGTGAACAGCAGACCCTAGTTGAGTCCTACTTTGTGAGTGCTGTGTGAGCTCTTGCGTGCGAGCTTGTGTGTGTGCTGTGCTTGTAATGTTGTCGAGCCGGCGAGGTTCCAGTTTCTCTCAGTGTGCTCCTGAGGGAGTTGCGCACTACATTACGGTTCCTGAGTGTGTTGACAGAGTGTGCTCGTTTACTTACAGTCGCTTTCTGTTTAGCACTGTTTAGTAGCTCTGTTACCGGTAGGGGTTAGTTGCCCTACTGGGTCTTTTTGTGAAACTCACTCCCTTCCCCTACGGTGGTTCGTGGTCGGCTTTCGAGGTTCGAGGAGCTGTGTCTCTCTGTGGTTGGTCTCGTCTTGCTGTTGTGAGTAGTAATTTACTCCTGTTCATACTGTACTCTTACTTTAATGTTGTCTCTGAGTTATGCCAGTTTGAGATGCTTTTAAATTGTGATGTGTACATTTGTTTATATGTTCTCCTCAAGCACTTCTTTTCTTACCCTTTCGAGTTTCGACTCGTGGGTTAGCGGGTCAGGATTCGGGTTACCGGTTGGTTACTGGTAATGCGGATCTTGGGTCGTTACAACTTGCAAAACACAACTCTCAACTCACTCGGCTACAAGAGCTCACCACACTCAGCTCTCACTGCTACTGACAACAACACGATGCCACAGCCGCCTCCGCAACCCTCCGACACCAAGCTCCCGCGACGACGAGCCCCTAGCTAAAGGAAGTAGGGGGTGAGCCTCGCGAACAAGGCCCAGTAGGGATTACTAGTCCCTCACCGGCCAGAGCAGTAAGACTCCGAAAACAGGAAAACTACACTAGAAAGCTGTAAAGCAAGAAACACCTACAGCATGATACTACTAAGCAGCGGAAGAGAACAGCGCAACGCCACGACCACCAACCGAGGTGGGCCACACACATAGGACTCCCACAGAAACCAACGGAGTCGAGCATAGAGTGGAAGCAACGCTCGGCACACCCGCCGAGACTACGCAACAACCAAGTGAGAACGACGTCTCACCTCAAGCACGGCCATCTCAGACCTCCACGAGGTCAAGAGCCCACAAGCAGAACCACCCCGGACCCTAGACACACCACCAGGTCGGGAAACCACACGCGCCGGTGCCACCACGAATTGGCACCCAAGAACGGGACTACGAAACCGAGTGAACACCAAAGCGGAAACCACTAGAAGCACGGGTCTGCACAAGGCCAGACCAATGACACCCACGGAAACTAGGCACGGCCAAGCTATAACCGCCAAGCAACCTAGGGCAACGGATAACACTTAGAAACGTCGTGAGGAACGCCGTCACAACAACAAAAACCAAGCCACCGCCACTGGCAGCTAAGAAGGGGAGCACCGTCCGCACACTCTTCGCTCGCCAGCCGCTCTCGCCTCTAACCTCCCCGGAAGAGCAAGACAGAACCGCCAAGAACACACAACACACGCAACACCGCAGCCTGGCCAAGCTGCGGCCCCACCCTGACCTCCCTATGCGGCTCCGGGACCAACGTAGAGCGAGGCAATGAGATAAAGGACTGTCTGGTCTGCGCCAGGAAAGCACTCCAAACCCCTCGGCGTCCCAGACCCAGACAAGAGAGCTCTACAAATGACTCGACGCCGCTGTCCAACCTCGTTTTCCCCTCAGCTCCAGAGTCCGCTCTGTCGGCTGCCAACTCGAGCACGCTCGTAGCCCCGAACGCTCCCTCTAAGGCTCATGAGGATGGGGGTCCCAGGAAACGGAGACAACCTCTGAACGGGACAAGCCCTCAAGTGCCAAGCACCGGGTGAAAGGTGGGGCAAGCACAACAGGAACCGCGCCGCACCGCTCGTTTGTAACACACGATAAGCCCAGCAAGCACGAGGCACGCACAGACCCTTAAGAGGGCCATCGGCCAACCAAACACACACGAATGGCTAGAACCTCGGAACACTATCAGACAGCATGGAAACTCGTCGCTCTGCTAATAATCGATTGACCGCCAGTCAATCAATTATTAGAGAGACGCGACCCTCCTGGCACCACTGCCAGGACACGGCCATGAAGGTGTCACCTTCGGTCGCTGAACGCAGGGAGGCAACCTGCCGCGTTCCCTACCAGAAGGTCCTAAGGGCAAGGCCTGCCCTGGGGCACACGCCGACACACAACCGGGCCCACAGAAATGCCCGAGGCAACACAGGTACTGTCGCGACCCCCAAGGCCATCGCGACACCATCGCGACGGGGAAGGGCACCGCGACAGCTCTTGTTGCGACCGGGCAAGGCGTCGCGACAGCAACCCTGTCGCAACCCGGAAATGCGCCGCGATAGCAATCCTGTCGCGATCGGGAAACGCGGCACGACAGCCTTACCGCGACTGCCAACGGCGTCGCGATAAGGTCGCGCTTGACGGGGCCGACGCCTCCTCTGATGTTGCGATGCGCCGAGCCGTCGCGACATCAGCCGGGAGGCAGACCACCGAGATCCTCAATCCCGGGTCGCCCACGAAGATACACACATGCACACACGGGGGAGGGGAGCATGGGGAAAGCTGTAAATCTATCTAGAAAGCGCGAGGGGCTCCCAATCCACCCGGATCGAGAAGGGCACAAGAAATCCCTACCTTTCATGAAGAACGAACCCCGATGGGGCCCTTCATGTCGGTTGGCCACCTCCTCCTCACTCCTCCTCAAGGTCCACGACGCCACGACACCACGCACGGCCCTCCTCCTCGCCTGAAACACTCAAAGGGGAGAGGGGGAGGCGGAGCACCGCCGAAGGGGGCGGGAGAAGGGAAGAAGAAGAGAGAAAGGGGGAAGGGGTAGCCGGCCAGCGCCTTAAGCCCCCGGCACCCAGAATGCGACGGACCGTCCCGTCGCGTTAACAACCTTAACGCGATGGGTCCACGGACCGCGACAAGAATGCGCCCCCATAGGCGCCGCGACAACACGACAGCCATACTGACACACCTGCCACTCTGACAAGCGGCAGACACAACCGAGCGACACATAAAGCAGTCGCGAGCTGTTGACCGGGAGTGACACAAAATGCGACGGAGAGCCAAGGCGCGGCCAGAATGCGACCCACAAGCTCGTCGCGACACAGATGACTGTCGTGTCGGACACCCCCGACGCGACACTAACGCATCGCCTAGCCTGGACGCGTTAGTGGCCAGTCATCCCACGACACCGGACGGAAGCCGGGAAACTGGGTCTTACATAGGGTCCATCTAAATAGAGCACATATAGTAACACAGTCTAAGAAACGCTACTGAGCCCCATATTACCACCCATAAGGAGGGCTCTCCTAACTTGGCACGAAGCTCTAGGGGATAGCTTGAGATAAGCGGATGGCTCTCAAAGCCTTGCCTTTGGAATGTGCTAGGATAGAAAATTATCTTGATTTACAGCTACTCTATTATGTCAATGAGACTTGAGCCCCGAGATCTAACCTTCCTCCCTACCTTGGAAGGAGAGGCTAACCTGGGAGGTTCTTAGCTCAACCCAAAAAAGACCAAAGCAGCCAAGACCCATACATAACATTAAAGTTAGGAAACTTCATTAAGCCTCGAAATATATCACATAATCCTAGACTATTAGTTTGTTGGAAGTGTCACCCACATATCGACCCTCTCAACCGTCATAGTTTGTGGATCTGTTTGGGAAAACTAATGTCCTTATAATCCCCTTGTAGCCTTTAGGAAAAGATATGACATTCTCAGCACTCAAGTGGGGGAACAATCTTGAATTGCCTCCTCCCTTCCTTAGTGCTCTTCACCCACTTTACTGACTTAGGCATCAGATGATTTTCCCTAGAATTCATCTCCCAATACTCTTGATCTTTTGTTCTTCCTTGAAAATCACCCCTTGGCAAACTCAAGTGCCATCAATCTTCCCAAATCCCAAGGTAACTTAATAGTTTGCACCTAGATTCAAGATTGGCCCTCTTCATTTCATGCTATCTATGGAAAAATTTCGAGTAAAAAGCCATCATGGTGCGCAAGAGCAACAACACCAGCAGAAGGGGTGACAAGGGAAATGCCCCTGTAGTTAGCGGTCTAGCCTCAAAACTGCCTGAACTCAAAACTACCCAAAGCATTGCAATGAGTGTCATCCTTCCTTTGAGCACCTAGGAGAATCGCCATATCAAGGAGAGAACCCCAACGTCATCGCCACTCTTAATGAGAAGATGGATAGGCTTATCGAGTTGATGACGATCTAGGTTGCGAGGGAGGAATGCCTATGTTGATCCCCATCTTATACTCCCCATTGAGAGATTTTGCACTACGGTGGCCGCACCATTGGCAGTCGTTTCATCATAGAGGACAGGCGCATCATCCATAACAATGTAGGTGGGGTGCCTCAGCACCCCCCTTGTCAAGAAGATCATGAGGCTTCTTCTAATGTATAAGAAAGAAGAAGCACCTGCCAGCAACCACCATCGCCGTCCGCCACTGTCACCACTACTACTATTAATGCCACCTATACCAAGTGTAGTAATGGGTTTTGTTCACCCCATGTGAACACCCAAATATGTTTGTAAGAACCTATATTTTTAGACAGCTAAATAATTTTTTTAAAAGAATAAATTTGTAGCAACTTGGACTTTTAAAATATAAATAAATAAAAAACTCATTATCACATATAGAAAATTATAATGAAATTAAATGAAAATTTTATATTCGGATACTAAATAATAGATTAAAATGAGTGCTAAAGAAATTGAGTCAGGCCATGCATAACTGGGTTAACAAACGGTAAACAAAATCTTAAGACAATTAAACTCAGTAACACTAAAAGTTATTATCACATGTGAAAAACTAATACTAAATCAAATGAAATTTTATATATGTGAATATAAATAATATAATAAATAAATTAGAACAAGTCACACACATTTTACCTGGCAAAATCATAAAAGATGAATGAGTCGATAATGGTTACGACCCATTATCACATGTAAATAACTCAAAAAACCAACAAATAAAAAGTGATATTTGGGGTCAATAAAGTTTATTTGGCTCAATGGAGGTTCAAAATAGTGAAAATAATATTTAAACATTCATACTAACTCAATACACATCCATAAAGTGGGTTAATTAAGCATAAAACCATGTAAATTGGGCCATAGAATGGGTCTAAACGTAAGCCCAAAGTGAAAATACAAATTTGCTCCCTCTCACCCTCCTAATTGAGGTTGGATTGGGAGGAAAGAGCCATAGAAAGAAGTCCAAATCAAGGTAGTACTCTTATCCTCAAGATTAGGAAAGTTAAACTCATTTTTGCATAATCCTAGCCTTATAAATATATCTTCAGCCCCCCATAGTCACCTCCAACCCTCTCTAAATATTGTTGGATGTGGGAGGACTGGTTAGGAGCAAGAAGAGGTGCGCTAGGGCAAGGATTTGAGTGTTCTTCATCAAAAAGTGTGGTTCTTCATGTCCTCTGCAAGAGACAATCAAAAGGTAGGCAATCTCAGGCCAAATTCTAATTAAACTTGTCCATAGGTACCTCTTAATGTTCCATGCATGTTAAATAAGTTTTTTCCAATTTATATCATACATAAACATCGAATAAAGCCCCCAAATTTAATTTTTGTGTTCATACAAATTGCATATTTTTTATCTTCTATCTCTTAAATTCCTCTTCCAAACTTCATGAAACTTTGACTGAAAATTCTTCATGTTTGGAATAGTTCCTCTATTTTTTTTCCAATTTTTATGCATTGGTTTTGATCGTGTTAAACGTTTTCCAAACATGCTGCAAATTAGGGCTTTTTGCTCATATAACTCTGATCTACGCATCCCTAGATCAAATTGATCCCAAAATATGTATAGAGACTTTCTACATCCTATTTATAACAAGTTTTTTGTTCAGAGTTTTGCTAAAAACCGATTAGATCTGTGGTTTTTAAAGCCAGGAAGAAAATCACATTTTCAGCAAAATTTGCTCTGCATTGGGCACACAACATACTCTTGGCTTGGCCTTCTTTCCTGGTTCAGTGAGCTAAGAACCCTTTTCTAGCGCCCCATTGGTTGTCCCTTCGGTGTCGACTCACTACTCCGCACTGTGTTTCCCTCCAATTTTTTTTTTATATTCTTTTTCTTATCTTTTTGTATAGAAGTCCCTGGCTTCTGTTTATTATATGAAATTGGCCAACCAGTAGTGTCTTTAAGCCCTGATTAAGGCTGATTAAATCTAATTAAGTTCTTGTTAAGCTACTTAATACCTGATTAAGTCTAATTAAGCTTGGTGAAGTCTTATTAAGCTAGATTAAGTATATTTAAAGTCTGATTAATCTTAATTATGTGTTATTAAGCCCTAATTAAGTTTGATTATGCCTGCTTAGGTCTAATTAAACTTGATTAAGCCTAATTAAGTTTGAATAATCCCTAATTAAGTTTGATAAGTCTAATTATGCATGATTAAGTCTAATTAAGTCCTGATTAAGTATTGTTAAGCCCTGATTAAACTTGATTATGTTCGATTAAGCCTGATTTCATAATTCCAGTGATAATTTTTTTTTAACCCATTTGTGAAGTAGTTAAAAATTTGAATCTTATTCTAATGTTCCAAATGATATAATCATCTCTCTCTTACCATGTGATTGTTCTCTATCATTCTCTTATATTCAACTTCGTGCTAAAATGATAAACTCAAATGAAATTTTCTTGTTAATAATGTCATATTAATAATCATGCTTAGTTTTAAATACCTACTTTGTTAACCTGACGGGTGATATAGCATGTTATGAAAATTTTAGTAATCTTGCCATCTTTAGATACTTTTCTAATTTTTGAACCTGCCTTGATTCACGATTAAAATAGTTTCTGAGTTACGTCCCCTACACACTCTTACTCTATAGATAGCCCTTTTTGGTATTCGATAAACTCTCCGTTGGATATTCCTTCTATCAGACTAGTGATTCTTTTGCTGTAGCACCAAAAAAATTTTAGTAATTGAAAATTAGAGATAAATTGATAATTATCAATTTAATAATCCAAAATTAGTTAAATACGCACGTACCATTATAACATGTACATATATGTAAAAATCATAGTTAAACTCTAAATAATATTTCCTAATAACCCATAAAGAATTTTGGGCCAAGTTTAAGAATTATTGTGACTTATTATCGTAATTAAGGAATAAGTCAGAAAACCTATTATCAAGTGTACACAAGTGAATCATAAATTAAAATAAAATTATGGGTGGACTCCAAACAATGAGTGTTGACAGTCTATCATGGGATTTAGACCAATGGACAACCTTTGGCCTATGAATAAATTCAAGTAAGAAAATACCTTGAAAATTTGTATGATCCAACTAGCTAAGACTAAAGGAAGTAAATTACTTACCCAATACACCACCTTTAGACTTCCATATCAACCCAAATTCGTGTCCCATCAAGAGGGGAAGTTTCCTAATGGCTCTCCTATTCATATTGGGATGAGAATCCTCAAATTTAGGAAGTGATCGACCAAACTCGGAGTCTCCCAATTCCTAGTCACAATAGGACTTCATATGCAAAGTCTCACTCCGACTGACTGTGTTGTATTTTGAACCAATTGAAGTCCACTTTGTTATATGTGAAGTAGCACTTCATATTTCATTGAAATTTCATATAAACTAAGTCATTAACATTTGTTATCACATCTTGTCACTGCCATGAGTAAAATATAATATCTTGTAAAATGACCTATATTTTCATCTCCATATTCTAATCAAATATTTCTTGATAATATTATTTTGTGACTCATGATGTGACTTCTGTTCTAAAGATATTTTGTTTGCTATGTAAAATTTGTGTAATCAAATATCTCTTTAAATATTCTGAAATATCTTGAACTCACTCAAGCCTCTTTTACACATAAATTACAATGGTTTATTATTTCAAAAATCTAAGTCATGTCTAGAACTTGACCCCTTGGTCAAGCACCGCAAAAAAGTCTTCTGACACGTGCCAAAAACAATCTTTTTGTCCTTTTTCAGAACTGCTATGTATGTTCTCTGCCAACTACGTATTCTATCTTATTCATGTAAACTTGTGTAGACTTTTCTGTAGAACATTTATTGACATTATGTAAAGTTGGTAGATGCCAATATTTGAAATCTCTCATAGTATCTATTTACTAATCAACTAGACCCAGTCTAGCATATTTTTTGGTACTTGTCATATGTTAGATAAAGACAAGAACAATTAATTGCAAGACTCTCCAAATGTGTAAACACCCATACATGCACATTGTCCTCAAAATGAGCCATGCAACGTTCACTTCTTCAAATGACTACATTCATATTGGCCTGAAGCAACAGATCCAAATTGGTGCCTATAAAAGGAAGAAGATTAAAGTTGCAAAAAAAAAAATAGAGATCTTCCATTGAATCAATCAAGTGAGAGATATAATCATATACGAGAGATCTATAAGAATTACAAAAGTGTAGTGCAAGCTTCTTCTCTGAAGTTTCCTTATGAACTTGATGTGTTGAGGTCTCGTCTGTCAACCACTTGAGTGAATCCATCTGAGGAGTGCATTCATGAAAGTCTTCCCTCAGATCTTGGATTCTTACTTTAGACTGCTAGTTTCTTGTACACCTCTTCAGTCTGAAGTCCTGCTGAGCCTTGTACTTACTACAAAAACTCCTCTCAAGTAAGTACACCCCTTAATAGAAGGGAAGACCTGCTGAGCAGGGTGTGTACCCCTATGGAAGAGGGAAGGCCAAAGTGGTTTTGGTGGTTGTTTCTCTTTGTAGCAGGAAGGCTAGTTGTAACTAGCAGTGTAGTTCCTTTTGTGCAGAAAGGAAGATCGGTTAAAATCAGGTGTTGTATATTTGATAAAGATAGTGAAATCTTAAGCGATTGGCTTGGGGACTGGGCGTAGGACTTCAATTGGAGGGAAGATCTAAAGTAGGATAAAACTCTCTTGTCCATTTTGTGGTTTGTTTACACTAACACATTTAACATCTTTTAGTGTTTCTTATTTTAAATAGTTTAGCTTCCACAAAGAAAAACACCTATTCACCCCCCTCTAGGTGAAAAGCACTATTGCTAGCAATCCAAAAAGTGGTATCCAAGCCCAATTCTCTTAAATAGAAATCCAACGATTTTGAGAAGATGGCAGCCAAGTTCGGACAAGAATGTTGAACCACTTTATGGTTGTCCTTATATTTTGGTGATAACATAACTTATGATGATTTCATATATATCTTTGTTGATTAATACTATTGAATATTTTGTTTCATCTGAGTCGCATCAATCTCATAGCAAAATGCTGAGTCTCACATTGATGCAATATGGCACACTAAAATGATAAAATCGATGTTTAATCAATATACATCGATTTTAGTTCAAGTGCCAAAATTAATAAGCGCTACAACGATTTGGTTTTAATTGATTTTTTAAAGCGCTACAATGACTTCGCTAAGTGGCCATAACGATTTGTTAAGAAATCGATCTCAGAACGATTCCTTTTATAGCCACAACGATTTGCTCTCATATCGATTTCGTTCTCATAACGATTTGATAAGTTTCACATCGATTTGGGTCTCGTAACGATTTCATAAGTGATCACATAGATTTCTTCAGGTAATCACAACGATTTACTTGCATAAGGATTTCATAAGTGATCACATCGATTTATTCATAATCTTGCAACGATTTTCTATAAATAAACAACGATTTTATAAGTCATATTCACATCGATTTCTCTTGTATGTTCAAGTGTTTTTGGCGCCTAAATGAAAAGTCAAATATCTTCTGACAAAAAGCTGCATGCATATTTCAGAGTCTTGTCAATAGATATGAACTACTATTTTCAGAATGTTAGCAGAAACACAGTAGCATGCACAACTTTCATGTAAACACTCTTTTATGCTAACACTTTCTTCCATGCTCACAGACCTCAAAGACCACAAGAGTGATCAAGACAAGAGATGAGCAATGGCTAGAACTCCAACGGATCTCTTCAACGATCCATTCAAATTGCTCATATAAAAGAAGAAGCTTAGCTGAAGAACAACAGAGCCTTTTTCCTGAACATCTTTGAAGGAGTGTACATCCAAGTGAGAAACCTCAAACGCCACATACACTCAAGCAAGAGAGAAGAGCTCGAGCCAAAATCTGCAGAAGCTTTCAAAGCAGAAGTCTTCATCGCCTTCAAGCCTTCTTCTCTTCCATTCTCCTTGTGCTCATTGTAATCTTGGGGGAGAGTCTGTGACTGTGAGCTAGAGTTCATTGTGTCCATCTTGTAATAGCTCCCAGTCTGATCTTTCTTTTCTAAGAAAGACTCCTGTCCAGCTGTAGGACTGTATACAGTAGATAACCCAGCTAGGGGTTTGTGTCTAGCTGAACCAAACTGGGGTTTGTACCAGTTGATAACCTAGCTAGGGGTTAGTGTCTAGCAGAACCGCACTGGGGTTTGTTCCAGGAGGTTTGCTTCTGAGCCTGTAAAAGAAGTGGGCTGCCTTCTTGCCCGGGAAAGAGAAGAAGACCTGGTGGGGTATCCAGGGTGTTGTAGTGTCCTTGAAGGGGACTGTACCTTCGGTTAGTGAAATCCCAAGAGTTTGCTTGGGGACTGGACGTAGGACTTCCATGTGGGAAGGACCGAACCAGGATAAATCTCCTGTGTCCTTTGTGTGATTGTTTATTTGCTTCCGCACTGCACTCTTTATCACACTAACACTAACCAAACTTT
Organism: Colocasia esculenta; assembly: GCA_014218235.1. Taxonomy (NCBI): domain Eukaryota; kingdom Viridiplantae; phylum Streptophyta; class Magnoliopsida; order Alismatales; family Araceae; genus Colocasia; species Colocasia esculenta. Next base: position 133,416,626 of record CM024756.1, read on the forward strand.
CAAGTGTTAATTTTTTCCTGTGTGCTTAAGTTTCCTTTGTTGCAGAAAATCAGAAAAACCTATTCAGCCCCCCTCTAGGTTAAGTTGCTGTCATACCGAAGGGCCAACAAAGAATGTCAGTCTATCAATCGCCCTCCCTTCTTTGATGGCTAAGACTACAACTACTGGATAACATGCATGGAATTCTTCATACAAGGTATAAGTCTTGACCTTTGGTTAATTATGAAAGATGGTGACAAAAAGCCCAGCACTGAAGATAAGGCAAAATGGACCACTGATGATAAAAAGCTATTACCCTTAAATTATCGTGCCAAAAGTATTCTATGTTGTGCTTTATCTAAAAAGAAATTTAATCGCATCTCTGTATATTAAATCGCCAAAGAAGTGTGGAACACATTAAAAGTAACTTATGAAGGAACTGACAAAGTTGAAGAAACAAGAATTGATATACTCATAACAAAATAAGAACAATTTAAAATGGAAGAAAATGAAACCATAACACAAATGTAGACTAGATTCACTAATATAATAAATGGATTGAATGTGTTAGGTAAAAACCTTAGTCAAAGTGAAATAGTCAGAAAATTATTAAGATCACTTACTATCCAATGGACACCTAAAGTAACTGATATTGAAGAGGCTAATGATTTAGCTAAAATGTCAATGGAAAAACTAATAGGATCCTTGATAGCCCACAAAATCAATATGGAAAGACTAAATGAAAACTCATCAAAGAAAAAGGTAACTAACGCCTTGAAAGTAGCACCACCATTGTTTAACTGTGATGATATAGGATCATCGAACTCTGAGGACACTGAAGAAGAAGAAGCATTTTTGTCAAGAAGATTGCAAAGAATTCTCGCCAAAAAGAAAGGATATTAGCCCAAGCGAGATTACAAAAAGGATAGAAGCAAGACAGTGGAACCAATTTGCTACAAATGCAAACAACCGGAGCACATAAAAGTAGTCTATCCAAGATTAAAGAAAAAGGATTCAGAAGAAAACTCAAGAAAAGACAAAAAGCACAATCCACACAAGTATAGAAAATTCTTAAGAAAAGCCATGGCAACTACATGGGAAAATGAAGATACAAGTTCAAGCTCATCAAGTTCGGAATCAGAAGAAGAAAAGGCCAACTGTGCCTTTATGGCAAAACTTGAAGAAAAGGTAACATCTGAAACTTCCTATAGCTCTTGTTCAGATTCTAATGATGACCAAGAAAAAGCATTTGCCTCCAACTTCATAGCCCTTTTAATGGCAAAAATTGTTCTTTGAAACACTAACATGGTAGTTAGAATAGAGCCTAGAGAAATATTCACACTCCTATCATGGCCGGTTACAATGAGGCCTCCCAGGGCATTTTATATTTGTAATAGGTGTATACCTGGTGCAAATGTATGATGGATTATCATGCAATAAGCTTTCTAACAAGTTATTTATGCAGAATTCCGTATTTAAAATCCTTTTGTGTTGGTCTTTACATGAAAGCTTCAGACTTTCCTACTGGATGTTTGATGGTATACCTCATACATGTCACAAAATATTTCATGTGTTAGTTGGAAAGTGGCAGATGTTATGAGTTATTTCATGTTTGGAGGTGGGAATGGTAAAGCACAAGATTCTGAGTTAACAATTATCTGAATGATTCTTTCAACCTGAGTTTCGGGAGATATTATCAGGTCAAAAAAGGGAGTGCCCGAGGATGTGGGAAAGAAAAGTCTAGTTGATGATACCACATGCAATCTTGTGCGTTATCTCTGTGGATGGAATGATGAAGCTTTCCATTGAAGTCCTAGGGCACTTGATTTGGATAGGAGGAATATAGAATGGTGGAGTGCTAAATAGTCAAATATGTATATGTCTTCTATCAACTATTTCCTGAAAAAGTTCATCTTAATTGCTTAGGCAAGAACATAGGATCCGTCTAACTACTTGGAATATAGGAACCTTAACGGGCAAGAGTTTAGAGTTGGTTAAACTAATGAGGGATAGGAGGGTTAGCATAGCATGTCTACAAGAAACTAGATGGAAGGATTTAAAGCTAAAGATATGATGGTTATAAAATTTGATATACAGAAACTAGTAACTCCAGAAATGGTGTGGCTATAATATATATAAAGACTCAAAAGAGAAAGTTGTAGAATTTAATAGACTGATGATAGGACTTATTTTGATAAAACTTATTGTAGGTGAGGTTACTATGAATGTAGTTGTGCATATGCACTACAAGTGGGTTTAGAAGAGGGCATTAAGAAACAATTTGGGAGGCTATTGATAGATTGATCCAAAATATCCCTAGTGAAGAGAAAATTTTAATCGGTGGGGATCTTAATGGCCATGTAGGTAAACGTAATAGAGGATATGAGAGGATTCATGGAGGATTTGGTTTTGGCCAGAGAAATGACATGGGTACTAGTATTCTTGATTTTGCTATGGCCTATGATCTAGTAATTGCTAATAGGGTGTTTGGTTGCAGTTTTTAACTTTTTTTCTCTAAAATTTAAAAAAGAGAGAGGACAGACACAAAGACACGTTTGGTAAGTAATTAGGGTCAACCCATGATTTTCTGTTGGATTTCTGATTATGCTATTATTTAATATAATTTCTGCTATGAGAGAATATGCATGATTTGATAGTATTTAATTCTGAACAAATAGTTTAACTACATGTTATTGTTACAGAGAATTTTCATGAACTTAGGGTTACTGTTTGCATGATTTAAACCTATGAGAATCGACTATTTTGCTGTCTATCATGTTAAAGGAAATATCTTGTTAAAATTGCATGACATATGTATTAAATGTTAAAAATAGTTTTACTATTGAAAAAATTCTGAAAAATTAGTCATATGACATATTCCTATGTAGGGTTTGTAAGTAAAATTTGGTGTTGTTTTGATATATGTAGGTACTGTTTGCATTTTTAAAAGTGTATTAAAGCCATGTTAAGCATGTTTGATTTAGATAATGTAAATTCCAGTGATTAGCAACATGTTTAGGTACTGTTATGATTAATTTGTCACTATGAAACAATCATGTTAAGTTCTATAAACTGAGATTTATATGTTTGAAAGATGTGCATATAAATGGGTCAAATGGTGCATGTAAATAATGTAAATCATGTGATTAAGTGGGGAAAATGTGTTTAAGTGAATTATGTGCCGAGAATAACACTGCTACCATAGAAGGCTGTGGAGCCGTACTGTAAAAAAGTCCCTATGGGAAGGCTCATTGTGTATGTGATCTCCTGTGGGCATCAAGATGAAATCCTGGAGGTGGACAAGTACCACTGGTTAGGGTGGAGAGGGCTTCTCCCAGTTCTGCGCAGTTACCAAGATTCGTCACTATATTGCCTAGGTGACGGGTATGTGTTATGTGAATGTGTGTCCTTCTTTATGGTGGTTCGGACTATGTGTCACGGTAATTAAAGTGTAAAAGTGTGAAAATTGTGTATATGTGCAATGTGATCATGTGATAGTGTTACGTTAATGTGATATCATGTGAAAAGATGTGAAACCATGTGAATGAGATTTAATTATGTTAAAACAACAAGTAAAAGATGTGGATATGTGTTATAAGAGCTTGTGAAAAATGTTAAATATCATGCTATGATTGTTAGTTACTATGTGCAAAATTCCATGATCTAATTGTGTAGAATTATGAAATGATACGAATTGAAATTGACACAATGAATCAAGTTATTATCATGTGTAGAAAGCATGTCTAGATTATTCATGTATATTTGCTTAATTGACATGAAGAATGTGCCATACTTCTCTTGTTGTTTAAAAGAATAGCACGTATGTGATATGTGTAAGGATGTGCCAATAGGTTGCTTGCTGTGTCTTTTTGGAAGACTCATACTTGCTTTAACATACAGGTGAGACAGGTGTCCCCGTGCTTGAGGAGGACATAGTGAGGAGCGACTCCGAGCGCGAGGAGTAGCTGTACCTGAGGAGATCACTTGTTTAGTCTAGTTTTCATTTACTAGTATGTGGACATTAATATTATGGAGTTGTATAATTGTGGACATTTGTTATTTACATTGCTACCATATAGATTGTGTAATATGTGAATGATGATGGAATAAGAATGTCTTATATTTCCGTTGTACTTCCTTTTGTTATTTATGTACATCTCGACCTACTATGTTGTGTTGGGTAAATGTCCCACTGTGACGATGCCCTTTGTATCGATGTGGATTGGTATAATCGTACTGGTATAAAGAGGGTCGTTACAATAGGCCAACACCTTCACATTTTAGATCACAGAACAGATGGATACATGATAGGTCAACACCTACTTACACAAAATCACAAAACATGTCTAGGTGGAGTCATGTAGGTCGACACTATCCCTACAGAGTGTCGACACTGTTCTATGGTTTTGCTAAATCTAGTCAGTCTGAATACTCTAAAAGGTTTGGCAGTCAGAATAATCTTTGGTTTCATCAAAGAGACACTAGTGGGAAGTATGAAAGAAAATCCATGAAAATGAAGAAAAATAATGTTTCAAATTTTTTTGAAAATAACAGAAAAAATAAAAAACAACATGAAACCAGGAACATCATCAAACCCACAGTGAAGAGGCAAACCTGGATTCCGAAAAATCTGCTTTCTTATCTGCTTGATTTGGGTGATGTGAAGGGACCCAAATGTAATTGGGTTCCAAAGAGTTTTCTTTGATTGTTTTTGCAGGCATGTCTTACAGCCAAGAACAACAAGTGGTACCTTGATAGTGGCTGTTCAAGACATATGACTGGAGATAAAGATAAATTCTATATTCTGTCTTAAAAGATAGCTGGTCATATTACTTTTGGTGGAAATAACAAATGTAAGATTGTCAGTTCAGGTAAAGTAGGTAGAAATCCTTCTAATTCAATTGATGATGTACTCTAGGTGGAAGGATTAGAGTACAACCTTCTGAGCATAAGCCAACTGTGTGACAAGGGTCACAAGGTAATCTTTGATTCCTTTGGTTGTACAATTTTTGAACCGAATTCAAATTGTGTAAAGTTTTCTGGAAAAAGAATTAACAATGTCTACATGGTTGACTTGGATGAACCTGAAAACACCAATTTATGTCTAATTGCCAAAAAAATGATCTTGCATGTTTATGACATCGTAGACTAGGTTATGCTAGCTACAACATGTTACATAAGTTGGTTAAATTCAACATGGTGAAAGGCTTACCTGAAATTTCCTTTAAACAAAACTTGAAAATTTGTGAAGCATGCACATAGGGTAAGCAAACAAGAAAATCTTTTAAAAGTAGATCTGAAAGTCAATCTTTCAAACCTTTTGAGCTTATTCATATGGATCTGTTTAGACTCACAAGAATAAACAGTTTAAATGGAAAAATGTTTGGGTATGTTCTTGTTGATGACTTTTCTAGACTTACTTGGGTTTTCTTCCTTGCTCACAAGAGTGATGCTGTGATACCCTGAAATTTTCTTTCATTTATATGGTGCATATGTCTTTACTTGTTGCGTGAGTAGCGTGTGTATTCAATTGTGCATATTATCATTTCTATACTTCTCATTAGTTCATGCATGTATATACAAGATAGTTAGGTAAGAATAGGCAATTAGTTAATTTATGTATAATGTGTATACAAAAAAAAATCTGAGGCATAAAATAGTTAAGTAATATTGTGCATGTGATAGGTAAGTAATGCTATAGGCCATGTAAGTGCATGAAAGCTATTTTTGTATGGGTATAAATATAAAGATAAGTGTGCATGCATATTTAGCTATCAAAGTATGTAATAAATCTATAAACCTCATGCATATTATATGTGCTCATAGTAAGAAATTATTGTCATACATTTTGTAAATAATTATGAGTTTATTTCTGTACATGCAATATACATATTTAAATGGACATGCAATTATTTAATTATTGATGTGCCTATTGCATTTAGTTATTTTATGCATGTTGTAAGTAGCCTTGGTGTGTATAGGAATATATAAAAGCTAATCTTGTTTAAATGATTTATCTACTTTAAGCATGTTAAATTATTATGATGTGTAAGGTGCTTGAATGATAATGTACAGGTAGAACTCAACTAATAATGAACACATTTCATTATAAATTCTTGCACAATGTATGTGACTATGTAATGTGAATGTGTATGTGCATATATGCATGTTATTGATGCATATTATCCTTAATCATGATTAGTGTAAGTTGTATTTAATTAAATATCATGTAATGCATGTATTTTATGTGGTAAGGATATATGTAATTATTTTTACATATACTAAATGTTTAGATAATTTATGCATTTATTTGGGGTGTGGCAGGGTCTTGACTGCACTGTGCAGTTGGCGGCCAAGACCTGGACGCCTGTGGTTGGCGTCCACATCCCTAGACGCCAATCCACAGTGGGCAGCCACCCCCTGGATGCCAACCCCCTGTTGGCGGCCAACCCCTTGACGTCCACTGTGCAGTTGACTACAACCGATGTTGACGTCAATATCCTCATGCGTAACGGTTCTAGATTTGTTAATGCTCGCTTTATGGCCGGTTCCAGTTTAGGAAACCCTTCCTAAACCTTGGGTAACCTACCCCAGTGCGTACCCACCTATCCAACTTTATAAAAACCCATTTTCTAGCCGCACAAAGCCGTTTTGGTCATTGTGAAACCCTAATATTTTCTATGAGAAAAGCTGGACTTCCCAAGCTCTGATCCAGCGACGGGAGGATTTTCTAGAAGATCTACAATGACTGGAGCGTAGTCCAACCATCAAGGAGGCATCCCCAACCCCGAGGAACGACCTACAACGACTGGAGAACCAGATCAAAGGAGTTTCTGAGCACCCTCTTGCTTTGGCAGAGGAGGGCTTCACCAGAAAGATTTGATCTTCTAGGATTTTATTAGAGGCAAGTAACCTATGTTTCATCCCTATACATGTCCCCTAGGTCCTAGAATTTTTATGGATTTTTCCTCGAGTCTTGGACCCTCTAATTTCCATGTACATGTGAGTGTGACTGTGCAGATTGCTGTCTGGAAGTTGACGGCAACATCCCCTGCCGTCAAGTTCATCAGTTGACGGCAAGAGATGACGCAGTTAACCCAGTTGGCGGCCAGGACTATACAGTTAAGTTCTTCAGTGTTCTGAAAAATGCTATTTCATCTTCTTTAATATATTTAAATAATTTCTAGGTATGTGTTCATGCTGTAACTTTTATGTGGCATCAAGGGTAATCAGTAGGTCATGTCATGAGGTTTCATGATTTATGTTAATTATTAAAATTCTGGAAATTGAATTATGATATAAAATAACCATGTTTAATCTGTGTAAAAAGGACAGTTGTGAGTTAGGGTTTGGTGAATTTTTTGTAATGATATGTTTATCATATATACGCATTGACACTGGCATATTAGACTGTTTACTAGAATTCTGCTTTAGAGAAATTAGTGAGAAATGCACCTGTGATTGGGTTTAACTGTTACAATTATATTTTCTGTTCATAAACATCTGAAAAATTGAGTACATGTTATGGTTGCTGTTTCTAACCTCTGATAAAAATTTCATGAAGTTTTGATGGCAGTAGGTATTTTTATGGTTTTAAATGTGAAAACAACCATGTTGTGCATGTTAGAGTTAATTTTGTATAATTTAAGAGTTAGCAGCATGTAATATCTTATCTTAAGTTATTTATCACTGTTTAACAGTAAGGTGAATTTTCTATAAATGGAAATGTGAATATTATGTAAAGTGTATGTGAAATGGGATGAAAAATATGTGTATGAGCATGAGTAAAAGGTGATAAGAATGATAAAGTGATTAATGAAATATTTAGCCATGTATGACACTGCTACCATAGGGGTCTGAGAGCTATACCATAGAAAAGTCTCTATGGAAGGCTCAACGTTATGAGATAAATCCTAAGGGCATTAGGATAAAATCCTGGAGGTGGATAAGTACCGCTGGTTAGGGTGGAGAGGGCTTCTCCCGGTTCTGCGTAGTTACCTAGATTTGCCATCGCATTGCCGGGTGACAAATATGTGAAAGTGAGTGCTAAGTGCTAAGTGATAAGCGCTAAGTGCTAAAGTGATTGTTTTCCTCTACTTGGTAGTTAGGACTATGTGTCATGGCAACTTAAGAGTTTAAATGTGAAATAGTGTAAAGTGATAAATGTGAATGTAAGAGTAAAAGAAATGGAAGGAGTGTGAATTGATATGCAAGGGAAGAGTAAAAGATAATAAAAGTATAATTTCATATGAAAACCAATATATTAAATATGTGTAATACTTATGTCATTCATGTGTCACCATCATAATTGTAATATCATTTTAGTATTATGTGATATAGTTTAACCATCTCCATATGGTGGTGTGTATGAATATGCGCATGAAAATATGTAAAGAAACGCAATGTAGACAATTGAGTATGTAGAATGACAAATGAATAAGATGGCATGAAAATAAGTGTAAATCCATGTAATTAAGTTTAATTCATGTCAAAACAGCAAGCTAAATGAGATTTTGTTTTTGATAAACACGTGAAATAATGTCTAAGTTCCATGATAGAATTGCTATTCATTTAGTATGTAGTTTCATGCTTAATTTGTAGATGATTGCCATCCGATTTGAATGTGTATTAAATCTTCATTCCATGTTTAATAAGGTGATATCATGGTGAATTATTCATATTAAAACAGCAAATGAAATGTGTAAACAAATGAGAAGAGCGCATGTGAAAAATAAATAGAGATCATGTTAGTTGTTATCTCAGTTATGTATAATTGCATGTTCTAATTGGTAGAGCTGTTTCACAATAAGGAAAAATGTTTAGATTAATATATCATGTTACATGATAGGTGTTTAAGAGTGCATATGTTCATGTCATGTAGGTATTAATTGGATTATGCTTAACTATGATAGAAAGATTAATATCATATTATGTAGTTTACTAGAAAACATGTGCAAGTGTCATGAGTGTATGATAAATTGTACATTAAAACAACAAGTTAATTGTATGATAAAGTGACGTGAATACATGAGAATTTGACCAAATACTATGCTAAAAGTATTCATCATCTTGTACATAACCTTGTATTTAAATTTGATTAAATTATGTAATGATATGATAAAGATTTGAACCATGTATCATAGAGTTATAAAATGTGTAGAGAACTTGTGTAGATGTATGTTATTTTTATGATTAATATGAGCATGTGTTAATCTAGAATGTGTTTGGGAAACATAGGTGTTGTTAACTAAAAAAGCTTGTGCTATGTGAATTAACGTGCTTAGTATGATAGCATGTGTTTCATTATTGTTAGTAGTTTAATGTGTATATGGTATGTATAAGTTTGATGTTTTAGATTACTTGCTGAGTCTTGTAAGACTCATACTTGCTTCGGCATACAGGTGTGACAGATTATCCAGTAGCTGAGGAGAGAATAGTGAAGATTGATACCGCATATAAGGAATAGCACTTGAGGAGATTTTTTTTGGTAGTTGCTTAAATTTATAGTTTGAATAATGTTATTCATATGGAAAATGTACGGACAATGTAGTTCTTTTCAAGTTGTAATAATGTGGACTCTAGTACTTTCTTTTACTATATAGACTATGGAATGTGTGGTGATGATGGAATGAAATATAATATTTCTTTTAATTTCGCTGTACTCTTTTATTATTCATGGACATATCAACCTAATCGTTTAGTGTTGGGTTACTATCCCACTGTGACGATGCTCTTGTACCGATGGGGATTGGTATAATCGTACCGTATAAAGGGGGTCGTTACAGATGCCTTCATGGAATTTCATGATTTTACAAGAAAATTCTTCAAGAAGGAAAGTTTAAAATAATTTCTATAATGTCTGATCATAGAGGTGAGTTTGAAAATGCCGACTTTGAAAAACTTGCAGGGAAGAAGGATTTCCCATAGATTTTCATCACCAAGATTCTTGAATAGAACGGAGTTGTAGAGAGAAGGAACTGAACACTCATGGAAATGGCAGGACCATGCTAATTGAGAGTGGACTGCCAAGAAAATTCTGGGCAGAGGTAGTAAACACTTCATGCTATATTATAAATCATGCAATGGTAAGGCTCTTAGCAAAAAGACTTCTTATGAACTGTTGAAAGGTAAGAAACCTTTCATTGCTCATTTTAAAGTGTTGGTGCAAAATGTTTTATCTTGAATAACAATAAAAATGACTTGGACAAATTTGAACCTAAAAGTGAATTGGGGATCTTTCTTGGTTACTCTGACCACTCAAGAGCATATAGAGTTTTTAATGTAAAAGATCAAACTGTTGATGAATCCCCTCATATCACATTTGATGAACTTGATGCTGGTTTATGTAGGGAAAAAGAAGATGGAGAATTTCTGGAAGAAGAAGAAGTAAAAGACTAGGAAGGGAAGGAATCTGCAGCAAGGAAAATTTCAGATGATTGCAATGGACGAGAGTCAGCAGATGTAAATGAAAACAGAGATCAGCTGAATATAAGGATGTTAAGAGATCATCCTCAGGAAAGTATCATTGGTAATTTACTTGATCCTCCTAGGACTATATCTAATTTTAAGATCATTTCAGAACTTGATCAAATGGCTCTTGTTTCTCAAATTGAACCTAAAAATAGTGAGGATGCCTTAAAAGATGTTTTCTGGATTAATGCCATGCAAGAAGAACTGAACCAATTTGAAAGGAATAATGTTTGGCATTTGGTTCCAAGACCTTCTTCCCAAAGTGTCGTTGGAACTAAATGGGTTTTAGAAAATAAACAAGTGAAGAAGACAAACTAATTATAAATATGGCTAGGCTTGTTGCAAAAGGCTATAATCAAGAATTTAGAATTGATTTTGAGGAGTCTTTTGCTCCGGTAGCTAGGCTAGAAGCAATTCGGATTTTGCTTTCTTTTGCATGTGCTCATAGCATTAAATTACATCAAATGGATGTAAAAAGTGTATTTTTGAATGGTTTGATAAAGGAGGAAGTCTATGTTGAACAACCTCCTGGATTTGAATGCACTGACCTTCCTAATCATGTTTTCAAGCTTGACAAAGCTCTATATGGCGTGAAGCTAGCTCCTCAGGCATGGTATGATCGGTTAAGCTCATTCCTTACAGGTAAAGGGTACTCAAGAGGTAAGGTAGATCAAACCCTTTTTACAAAAGTACAAGGAAAGATATCTTGGATGTCCAAATCTATGTTGATGATATTATATTTGGATCAACAAAATTCTCACTGTGTAAGGAATTTGCTGAATTGATGACTAGTGAATTTGAAATGAGCCTAATGGGAGAACTAAATTTTTTTCTTGGATTACAGGTTATTCAAACAAAATAAGGAACTTTCATAAAATATAAAATAACTTCTAAAGAACTGAAAAAAATGAAAAAGGAATTAGAACAGTTGGAGGAAGAAAACAATAAAAAAATGGAGAAAAAATTATTAAACGGGAAAAAGATCAACCAACTAGAAGATAAGGCTGAAGAATTAAATATTGATTTAAGCACATCAAAACAAAGCTTAAACACAAAGAAGTTGAACTAATGGATACTATCAAACTAAATGAAGAATTACATGAACATGTGATGGATTTAATCAAAGGAATAGAAAATGATTCAAGCCAAACTATAACAACTCTTAAAAATGAAAATGAGTATGTAAAGCATCCATAAACAAATTAACAAATGGACAAGCATCATCAATGCTATGCTTAAAAGGTTCCAGAAAAGGAAAAGAAAAATATGGTCTTGGTTATATACGCAAAGAAAATGAAAACCAAATCAAATATCCTAACGAATATCCATTACCAAAATTTGTAAAAGAATCAAGAAGGCCAATAACTAGAAAACGAAACTACCTAAAAGGCAACAAAAAAGTCAACCAAAATGGTAAAAAAAAGATATCTGTTGTTGCTTACATTGCAATAAATTAAGACACACCATCAACACATGTACCACAAGACATATGTTATGGATACCTAAGACCTATGTGACTAACCTTTCAAGACCCAAAAGAATTTAGATACCTAAAAACTCTCATTAATTTGTTTTCCAAGGAAGCCTTAGAGCATCTAAATGAATCTTAGATATGGATGCTCAAGGCACATGCCAGGAGATAGGAACTTATTTTCATCACTTACACCTGATAAAGGGGAAGTAATTTTTGGAAATAATAAAAAAGGAAAAGTCATTGGTCAAGGGAACATCTCAACTAAATTAAGGTTTTTGATTGAAGACGTATTATGTGTAGAAGTACTAAAACATAACCTAATCAGCATAAGCCAGCCATGTCACAATGATCATCAGATATAATTTCTTGAAAATAAGTACATCATCACCAAAGAAAATCAAAAAATCTTTGAAGTAGTTAGACATAAAAACCTGTACGTATTGCACCTAGAAGAATTGAAAAGCCAACATATTTTCCTATCAGCTTAAGGCTTATAAGACTTTGATCTCTAGCATCAAAGATTTGGGCATGCTAGCAACTAAGTAAAAAGAAATTACTAAAACATGATCTAGTCAGAGGACTTCCCTAAGTGAAAACCACCGATTCAACAATATGTTCAGCATGCATGAAAGGAAAAAAAGTTAAGTTTTTGTTTCAATCAAAGAGTATAGTGACAACATCCAAACCTTTAGAGCTTATACATATGGATTTGTTTGGACCCATGAGAACCACCAGCTATGGAGGAAAACTGTACAAATACGTAGTAGTAGATGGTTATTCAAGATTTACGTGGGTCTCATTTCTAGAATCCAAGAATGACACATTTCCAACATTTCTGAAGCTTAGCAAAATATTAGAGAAGATCAGAAGTACACCATCATAAGTATCAAATTGGATCATGGTGGAGAATTTCAGAACAAAGAATTTACTGTGTTCTGTGATGAAAAAGAAATACAACATAACTTCTCAACTCCCAGAACATCTCAACAAAATAGAGTAGCAGAAAGAAAAAATAAAATATTGCTTGACATGGAAAGAAGGATGCTGGCAGACTACAGTTTACCAAAGTATTTTTGGGCTAAAGCTGTCAACACAACATGCTACATCATCAACCGAGCAATGGTAAGACCTATACTTAAGAAAACTTCATATGAGTTGTTTAAAGGTAAAAATCCTAGCTTATCTCATTTAAAACCTTTTGGATGTAAATGTTTTATCCTAAATAATGGAAAAGACAATCTTGATAAATTTGATGATCATAGTAGTGAAGGCATATTCTTAGGATATGTTTCCAAACCAAAAGGATTTAGAGTTTTTTATAGACAAACCCTCAACATAGAACAAATAGTACATGTGATTTTTGATGAAGCTAACCCTTCAAACAAGAAGGAAAAAGTATGTGATGTCAACGTAGAAAATCTAAGTAGAGATATCAAAGGAGTATCCTTGGAAGATGAGGAAGTACCACAACTAGAAGAACTACAATAAGAGAAGGAAACTCTGGATGACCTAGGTAAAAGTTGGAAATTTCTCAAGGATCATCTATAAGACAACATCATAGGTAATCCAAATGATAAGGTCAGAACAAGAGGTATGTTAAATAAAAGTAGTCAATCAAGCTCTTAGTGATGAGTCTTGGATCATGGCCATGCAGGAAGAACTAAACCAGTTCGATCGCAACCAAGTCTAGATTTTGGTTCCTAAGCCCCATAACTATCCAGTTATTGATACCAAGTGGGTATTCAGAAATAAACTGGATGAGTCTGGTAACATAATAAGGAACAAAGCCTGATTTGTGGCTCAAGAATTCTCCTAAGAAGAAGGAATTGACTATGATGAGACTTATGCACATGTAGCTAGATTTGAGGCTATTAGAATATTACTTACTTTTGCTGCATCTCACAATATTAAGCTTTTTCAAATGAATGTTAAAAGTACATTTTAAAATGGTGTTATCAAAGAAGAAGTATATGTAAATCAACCTCCTAGTTTTAAAAATACTAAATACCATCATCATGTTTTTAAACTAAAGAGAGCATTATATGATCAGAAATAGGCCCACGAGCTTGGTATGAGAGATTGAGTGCCTATCTTCTGTCACATGGTTTTATAAGAGGAAAAGTAGATAATACCTTATTTACTAGTGTGTTAATAATGATATAATTATTATTCAAATATATGTCGATGATATAATATTTGGTGCTACCAATGAACTCTTTTGCAAAGAGTTTGAAACAATGATGCAAAGTGAATTTGAAATGAGTATGATGGGTGAACTCACCTACTTTCTTGGACTTCAAGTAAATCAAGCCAAAGATGGAACTCATATTTGTGAAGCCAAATATACAAAAGAATTACTAAAAAAAATTTATTTTGATAAATGTAAGTCATTAAGTACACCCATGAACTCAACAATTAAGATAGATAGTGATCTACTTGGTCAACAAGTTGGTCAAAAGACCTTCAGAGGTATGATAGGATCACTATTGTATCTTATTGCAAGTAGACCATATATTATCTTTAGTGTATGCCTATGTGCTAGATTTCAAACAAATCCCAAGGAATCTCATTTAATTGCAATAAAACATACTTTTATATATTTATCTGGTACATATGGTTTAGGTCTCTGGTTTCTTAAATATTCAGATATAAATTTAGTTGGTTATAGTGATGTTGACCATGCTGGTTGCAAGTTGGATAGAAAAAGAACCAGTGTGACTTGTCAATTTCTTGCAGGATGTATAATTTCATGGTCTTCCAGAAAGTATAACTCAGTAGCCTTATCCATAGCAGAAGCTGAGTACGTGGCAACAAGTAGCTATTGTGCCCAACTTTTGTGGATACAACATTAATGGATGATTACGAATATCAACTCAAAAACATCCATTGATGTGCGACAATACAAGTGCCATCAACTTAACAAGAATCCCATTTAGCATTCACGCACCAAACACATTGAGGTTAGACATCACTTTATTAGAGATCATGGAAGTTCAGGTAACATTGTCATTAATTTCGTTGATACTTTACATCAATTAGCAGATATTTTTACTAAACCTTTACCTGAGGAAAGATTTTCAACTATTCAAAGAGAAATTGGTATGTGCAATATATAATAAAATTTCAAACTTAAAAAAATCCCTCTCTCACAACAATCGAAGCCTTCTCTCTAAAATAGCTGAAGTCACTTTATCAGTTGAAGTTTATATCCTCACTAGTCGAAGTAATTACTCATATCAATAAAGGTGCTTATTCATAGGTAGTCGAAGTATCTACTAATGAGCAATCAAAGTTATACATAATTGATTACTGTTCAATGATATCGACTGGAGAACAAGTGTCATATCAGTCGAAGTAGACAGCTTTGTCATTCATGACTCTCTTCATATCAGTCAAAGTTTGAGCACTTCGTCATGCGATATGATTCTTCTTTGTCAGTTGAAGTCTACCCCGATCAAAAATAAAATATTTTTTTAAAACTTACTTTACCCTTTACATAACTTCGCAAAACCATAGACCCCATCTCTTCTCTTTCAAAGCATCTTTGCTTTCTCTTCTGCACTCCCCTTTTCGCTCCTGGCTTTCCATCTCTGGCCGCAGACATTCCAGCATCTCCGGTAGGAATCTTTTTGATTTTGCTATCATCCTAGCATTGCCTTCCTCAAACTACTTCTCAAAATCATTGTTATCTTCTCTACTTCTCCCTACTCAGATGGATTATTTGGGCACCTCAAATCCTAGTTTTTTCACCCGTTGGCAGCTAAAAATGTTTCAGGAGACTCTATGGCAGTTACAGTGGCTGTAGGTATGTCAAGTTTGAAGAACTGAGGCAACATAATCTGGAAGAAGTTGAAGCTATAGCTGTTCAGATGAAATAGGTTGCCATTTGCTTAAATACAATCCCTTTTTACTCTGATGCTGTGAAAGACTTCTACACAACGTTAAAGATAGATTCTAAAAACCCACAATATATTTCTGGAAATGTTAAAGGCATAAGAGTCATGATCACTCCATCTCTTTTAGAAGAACTCTTTGGAACTTCAACCTTTGGACACACCGTCTTTGAAATTGTTCCAGAGGAACACCAAAAATTAGGAATTGTTTGCCCTCTGTGTCAATTGAAATGAGGCACTATTGATGTGACCTAGCTCACTGCAGTAAAACAATTGATTCATCATATGATTGGTTGTATACTATTACCCAGATAAGGAAATCATGCTATCATTACCCAAAGGGATGGGAATCTACTTTTTTGGGCAATACAAGGTCATAAAATAGATTTTCCTCCTTTATGATTGAGAAAATGAAGTTTGAAAAATTAGCTACTGCCTTGCCCTATGGCCCAATGCTTACCATCATTTTCAAGCATTTTGGTATAAATTTGTATACTAAGGAACCTGTTCCTTAAATTGAACCTATTAGGGTGTCAAATCTGTGAAGGAGTCAGTTCAAAATAGTTAATGGTTACTGGATAAAGAAGAGTCTATCAAATTGTACACATCAAATCTTTGAGGACCAAGGCCAAGATGAAGAACATGTTGAAGTACTAGTAGAAGCTCTTGTTGAACACTATTACTTTTACCCTTATATTTTGGTGATAAAAAATATATTTTGTGTGATAGCAAAACTTATGATTAATTAAATATTATTTATATATTTAATATCATATTTTCCTAATAAAATAAATTTATTATACTATCGCTGGGTGATTTGCACTGAAAAGTCAAATCGATGTCTATTCAATATACATCGATTTCAGTTCATAAAGTGCCACATCGATTCATTAATGAAACATCGATTTCACTCTCACATCGATTTCATAAGTTAAACAACGATTTGATCTCTGTAACGATTTTATAAGTTAAACAATGATTTGATCGCTATAACGATTTCATAAGTTAAACAACGATTTGGTCATTGTAACGATTCGGTAAGAAAAACAACGATTTGATCGTTGTAACGATTTCATAAGTAAACAACGATTTGATCGCTACAATGATTCGTTACAACTTCAACATCGATTTGATCAAAACAACGATTTGCCTTTACTTAAAGAACGATTTGATCAAAATAATGATTTGCCTTTACTTAAACAATGATTTGATCAAAACAACGATTTGCCTTTACTTAAAGAACGATTTGATCAAAACAATGATTTGCTTTCATTCAAACATCGATTTTGTTAAAACATCGATTTCACTTAAACATCGATTTTGTTCAAACATCGATTTCATGTAAAATCATCGATTCTGTTGGAAACATGGATTGCATTAGAACATGGATTCTATTCAAACATAGATTTCAACTTAACATCAATTTCTTTATACTCAGATGTTTCAAATGTCTTTGGCGCCTAACGAAAAGTCAAATATATTTCATTTGCGTAATCTTCTATCTTTCTGTCTGAAGATCTTTTGCTTTCTCTCTAGATCTCTTCTTTCCTGTCAGACAAAAAGAGCTTACCTACCACTTCTGGGTGATAGTAGAAAACACAGAAGTGTGAACCTTTTTGATAGAAACACTCTTTTATCTAAACACTTTCTTCTATGCTTGCAGACCTCGTAGACCACAAAATATCAGAAGAAGAGAAGATGAGCAACGGCTAGAACTCCAACGGATTTGCTCAAAGCTGCTCATATAAAAGATGAAGCAAGGCTGAAGAAGAAGTGAGAGCTTTCTTGAAGATCTGTAAATGAGTGTGCATCCTGTGAGGAACCTCAACTCCACATACACTCAAAGAAAGAGAGGAGCTCGAGCCAAATAAGAGAAGTTTTTCACAGCAGGAGTTTCAAAGCGTTCAAGCCTTCCTTTCTTCTCTCTCTCTCTATGTGGTCATTGTAAATCTGAGGGGAGAGTCTGTGGCTGAGAGCTAGAGTTCTTAGTGTTCATCTTGTAATAGCTCTTGGTCTGTTCTTTCTTTTCTAAGAAAGATTTATGTCCAGCTGTAGGACTGTATACAGTGAGTCTCTTCCTGCGTGAAGAGTTGGCCAGTGTAGTTGCTGGCATTTTCTGTCCAGCTGAGGGACTGTACTCAGTGTAGAACCTAGCTGGGGGTTTAAGTCTAGCAGAACCGCACTAGGGTTTGTACCAGGAGGTTGGCTTCTGGACCTGTAAGAGAAGTGGGCTGCCTTCTTGCCCAGGAAAGAGAAGAAGACCAGCTGGAGTGTTGGGTGTTGTAGTGTTTGTGAGGGGGACTGTACCCTTGGTTAGTAAAATCCCAAGAGGTGCTTGGGGAATGGACGTAGGACTTCCATGTGGGAAGGACCGAACCAGGATAAATTCCTTGTGTCCTTTGTGTGATTGTTTGTTTGCTTCCGCACTGCTACTCTCTATCACACTCAACTAACCAAACTTTCAAGTGATAATTTTATGTGTTTAAGTTTCTATTTCAGATTTCAGAAAAACCTATTCACCCCCCTCTAGGTTAGCTTGCTGTCGTACCAAAAGGGCCAACAAGTGGTATTAGAGCGAGGTTCTCTAATCAATCAAGAAGATCCAACGATCTTAGAGAAGATCTATGGCAGCTCAAGGATTTGCTGAAGGTCAATCAGTCATCAGACCTCCACTCTTCGATGGAGTGGGTTACCAATACTGAAAAATGAGAATGAAATGCTTCATTCGAGGCACAGACTTTGATCTGTGGCAGGTAATAGAGGTAGGTGATTTTGTTGTTGTTCCTGCTGAAGGTACTACTGCCATTACAACAGCTGATAAAAATAAATTATCGCTAAAGTTTAAAGCAAAGAACTATTTATGTTGTGCTTTATCCAAAAAGGAATTAGTAGAGTATCTACATGTAAATCTACAAAATAAATGTGAGATAAACTGTAGATAACTTATGAAGGAACAGATAAAGTAAAACAAACTAGGATAGATATTCATGTCTCTCAATATGAGCAATTTAAAATGCTGCCTAACGAAAATATTACTCAAATGTATAATAGATTTTCGAGCATAGTAGTTGGTCTAAGTTCTCTTGGCAAAAGTCTTTCTGATGAGGAAACTATCAGAAAGATACTTAGGTCTTTAACTATTTCATGGACCCCCAAGGTCACAGCTATTGAAGAAGCCCATGATCTAACCAAGTTTTCCATTGATAAATTAATTGGCTCTCTCATGGCACATGAAATCAATATGGAGCGGCTATCTGAAAGCTCTTCCAGGAAAAAGCTTACTAATGCTCTTAAAGTTGCAGCTACTCCTTCCACCTCTTCTTCTTCTTCTAGATCAAAAAATGCAAGTTCTGAAGACAGTGATGTAGATGAAGTTCTATCCAAACTTCAGAAGATTCTCAAGAAGAAGAAAAATAGATCGAGAAGGATTCAAAAGAAAGAGAAAAAAGAAAAAGAAGTAGTCTGCTATGAATGCAGAAAACCTGGACATCTAAGACCAGATTGTCCTAGACTAAAGAAGACTGGTCAACCAGAAAAGTCCAAGAAGCAGCACAAGAAATTCAAAAGAAAAGCCATGGCGGCTGCTTGGGAAAATGAAGAGGCCACAACTTCAGAATCATCAAGCTCAGAATCCAAAAAAGAGCAGGTAAGTCTAGCTCTCATGGTAGGACTAAATGAGGTATGTTCTGACTCATCTCTTCATTCTTCAAATAATTCAGGGTCAGAATCAGAAGACTTAGAAGAAGTCTTTAATGAACTATATGAAAACATAAAAATGTTATAAAAGAATTAAAGAATATGAAAAACAACACTATTTTCTTAGAAAACACCAATTCTGATCTTAAATCCGAATTGGAGCAACTAGAAAAACAATTAAAGGATAGTAAAGATAACATTTATCTTTTGAATGAAGATTTAAAAAATAAGAACAATGAAAAACTAGAGTTAGAAGAAAAGTCAAGAACTCTAACTGAAGAAAATCTATATTTAAAAGAATCAGTTAGAAAATTAACTCAAGAAAAAACATCTCCAGCTCTATACTTAAAAGGATCAAAATCTGGAAACAACAAACAAGGGCTTGGTTATATACTTCCGGAAAAAGGAAAACAAGTCATAATTTCAAGAAAATATCCTTTACCAAAATTTGTAAAAGAAACCAAAATGCCTCAGAAAAAGGCACCTGAAATGAACAAGCTTTATCAAAAGAAAAAGGTTTCTAAAAATTGTGTTCTAAACAGGCATCACAAAGACAATAAGAACTGCAGAACAAACTATATTCATTGTTGTTCTCATTGTAATAAATTAGGACACACAGTAAACACCTGCACAACAAGACACTTAGTATGGATTCCGAAAGGGTATTTTTATGCATCTAACCATCAAGGACCCAAAAAGATTTGGGTACCTACTTCTGAGTAGTTTATTTGCAGGGTACTGGCCTTGGAGCATCAGGAACAAAGGATGCTCAAGTGGAGCCTCTCATTCAGGGGGAGCACAGACTAAGGGGAGTTATTCATTAATATCAATCATTGTTGAACCCCTCACTGGTATGAAATTTTCACAAAAGGGGAGAGAAAGCAATGGTAAGATCCTTCCTTTTTGGTTAAGTGATAAAAAGGGGAGAGTATGCATTATCTATGAATTTTCTATATTTTCTATGTTTTAAATTTTTTTGTCAGAAAATTCTCATAAAATTTGTCATCACAAAAAAGGAGAGATTGTTGAACCACTCTTATATTTTACCCTTATATTTTGGTGATAATAAATATATTTTGGTGATAGCAAAATTTTTGATTAATTAAATATTATTTAATATATTAATATCATGTTTTCCTAATAAATATAAATTGATTGTACTATCGATGTGTGATTTGCACTGAAAAGTCAAATCGATGTCTATTCAATATACATCGATTTTAGTTCACAAAGTGCCACATCGATTTCATTAGTGAAACATCGATTTCACTCTCACATCGATTTCATAAGTTAAACAACGATTTGATCGCTGTAACGATTTCATAAGTTAAACAATGATTTGATCGCTGTAACGATTTCATAAGTTAAACAACGATTTGGTCGCTGTAATGATTCGGTAAGAAAAACAACGATTTGATCGCTGTAACGATTTCATAAGTTAAACAACGATTTGATCGCTACAACGATTCGTTACAATTTCAACATCGATTTGATCAAAACAACGATTTGCTATTACTTAAAGAATGATTTGATCAAAACAACGATTTACCTTTACTTAAAGAACGATTTGATCAAAACAATGATTTGCCTTTACTTAAAGAACGATTTAATCAAAACAACCATTCAAACATCGATTTTGTTAAAACATCGATTTCATTAAAACATCGATTTCACTTAAACATCGATTTTGTTCAAACATCGATTTCATGTAAAATATCGATTCTGTTGGAAACATGGATTGCATTAGAAAATGGATTCTGTTCAAACGTAGATTTCAACTTAAACATCAATTTCCTTTATACTCAGATGTTTCAAATGTCTTTGACACCTAACGAAAAGTCAAATATATTTCATTTGTGTAATCTTTTATCTTTCTGACAGAAGATCTTTTTGCTTATCTCTCTAGATCTCTTCTTTCCGGTCAGACAAAAGAGCTTACCTACCACTTCTGGGTGACAGTAGAAAACACAGTAAGTGTGAACCTTTTTGACAGAAACACTCTTTTATCTAAACACTTTCTTCTATGCTTGCAGACCTCGTAGACCACAAAATATCAGAAGAAAGAGAAGATGAGCAACGGCTAGAACTCCAACGGATTTGCTCAAAGCTGCTCATATAAAAGATGAAGCAAGGCTGAAGAAGAAGTGAGAGCTTTCTTGAAGATCTGTAAAGGAGTGTACATCCTGTGAGGAACCTCAACTCCACATACACTCAAAGAAAGAGAGGAGCTCGAGCCAAATCAAGAGAAGCTTTTCACAGCAGGAGTTTCAAAGTGTTCAAGCCTTTCTGTCTTCTCTCTCTCTATGTGGTCATTGTAAATCTGAGGGGAGAGTCTGTGGCTGAGAGCTAGAGTTCTTAGTGTTCATCTTGTAATAGCTCTTGGTCTGTTCTTTCTTTTCCAAGAAAGATTTATGTCCAGCTGTAGGACTGTATACAGTGAGTCTCTTCCTGCGTGAAGAGTTGGCCAGTGTAGTTGCTGGCATTTTCTATCTAGCTGAGGGACTGTACTTACTGTAGAACCTAACTGGGGGTTTAAGTCTAGTAGAACCGCACTAGGGTTGTACCAGGAGGTTGGCTTCTTGACCTGTAAGAGAAGTGGGCTGCCTTCTTGCCCGAGAAAGAGAAGAAGACCAGCTGGGGTGCTGGGTGTTGTACTGTCCGTGAGGGGGACTGTACCCTTGGTTAGTAAAATCCCAAGAGGTTGCTTGGGGAGTGGACGTAGGACTTCCATGTGGGAAGGGCCGAACCAGGATAAATTCCTTGTGTCCTTTGTGTGATTGTTTATTTACTTCCGTACTGCTACTCTCTATCACACTCAACTAACCAAACTTTCAAGTGATAATTTTCTATGTTTAAGTTTCTATTTCAGATTTTAGAAAAACCTATTCACCCCCTTCTAGGTTAACTTGCTGCCGTACCAAAAGGGCCAACAGCTCTAGTTGAAGACCAACTAGAAGCACAGTTGAAGCTCCAGTCAAAGAGCAAACTACTGCATCAGCTGATGCCACAGCTGATTAGTCAATTGTTCCCAAAGGAATTCCCCCTTCAACTTTTCAAAGGATATCCCAACTAATTTCAGAAGCCTTATCTGACTTAGTTACAGATTCTACACCTCAAGGGAGCCTAGCAACCATCAGGAGCAGATACCCTTAGCAACAACTTCTGAACCTACATTGCTTCACACTTAAGAGGAACATGAAGACACTCAATAACCACCACCTAAAGACCCTTCAATGCCTCAGGGGGAGACCACTGGTGAAGAATTGAGGTATGATCTGTGAGACAAAGTCCAAGCAACAGAAGAATTGAGGGTTGATCAGTCAAACAAGCAGGAGAATTGGAAAAAAGACACCGTAGAAATAAAAACTAAAGTGATAAGACTAGGACATGCAATGGAGTCTATGAGGTTAGATATCTACTAGGAAATGTGATCTTTACATGAGGATTTGAGGAACTTAACCAATTTTGTAAAAGAAGCTGTGTCTCCCTCTGCTCCAGCTCCCCAACCTGCAGCTCTACACCCTACATATCCTGTGCCCCCATCTTTCCCTAGAAACAAATCCACTGCACCAACTCATGAACCTTCTCCTCCTCCAGCTCAACAAGCAACTGAGACATCATCAACACCAACTCATGAACCTTCTCCTCCTCCAGCTTCACAACCCACTCATGAGACATCTCCACCACCAGCTCCACCATCACTTGAGCCCATAGCCTAACCAGTTCCACCACAAGAACCTCCTCCTGTTGACCAGGTTGCAAGCCCAGAGGGGGGGGGGGAGTGAATGGATTGCTAAAATTTCTTTTTAAGAGAATTCCTGTAAATAAAATGCTTTGACAAAAGACACTAAACTCGATGGTTTGAGTTAGTATAAATCGAAGATAGAATAAGATCAATCACATAGACAACAAAGATTTTATCCTGGTTCAGATCTCCTATCATAAGGAGTCCTACGTCTAGTCCCTAAGCAAAGACTTGGGATTCCACTAACCAAGGGTACAGTCCCCCTTAAGGACACTTACACATCCAGCCGCAGCTGGCTTGATATAACGGTCTCTTTCTTCTTACCAAAGGAACAACCACCCACTCCACAGTAGGTCTTCTCTTCACAACCGAAGAGGATCTCTTAATAAGAATAAAAGAGATAATGACCCCTAGACCAAGCTTATAGAGATTGCTTGATCTGAGGCGAATCTGAGAGATAAAAAGATCCACATAGAAGGAAGGTCTCCCAGATCTACAACAAGCTCTCTAAGACTAGGAAACAATTGCAGTGGAGAGCTAAGAGCAGAAAACGATTTGTGAATGAAGGACGAGCTCTTCTATGTTTTTCTTCGAGGTGTCAAGGATGTTATTCGTGTAGTCCTCAGTCTTCTATTTATCTTCTTTTTGTAGAGGTATCTGTTGTCTCTAATCTTCAAGCACGTTAGATGTGTCTGGTCTGATGTAGGAATCAAGAAAACCTACAGCCATTAAATGATGGGATAGACACATACATAGAGAAGGATTATCTGAATCTCTTCCTGCTTCCATCAGAGTGACAGGTCCATCATTGTAACATGTGTGACCACCGAAAACCTGCACACAATAAATCCTGAAGCATAGACAACTTAAATGTGTCTAAACTGTCGGTCAACGTTAGTAGTCGTGCTTTAAGAAGATATACCAAAGAGGAGACTCCATTCAGTCATCCTTTAAAGTTCTACTTTAAATGATATGAATATGGTAATATGAAGATATGTTGTACATAGATATTGTACTAACCATAATAAATGTTTGAGTGCACAAGATACAACATAAATCACGGGAAAGTTTGAAATCTACAGAGATTTGAATATATTGAATATTATGAAGGATACAATATATTCAAGATTATGTAGAATGATCATAATAATAATGTCCATTAACTGTCTAAAACACAATCATTGTAAAAGGAAAGTCGATGTTGAAAGACAGTCTATGCAAGAGTGCAGTCGATGTCCAAACACAACTGATGTTCAAGAGAGGTTGTTGTGAGTGGAGTCGATGTTGGAATGAAATTGATGTTGAGAAATAACCATGATCCATGTGGAAACAAAATCCATGTTGAAATGAAGTCGATGTATATATAGATGTAATTGATGTTCAAGCATAATCGATGTTGTAGTGAAATCGATGTTCAAGGGAACTCGTTGTTCAAGTGAAATCGTTGTTGTACTGAAATCGATGTTTGATCGAAGTCGATGTTTAAGATGAAATCGATGTTGAATCGAAATCGATGTTTTAGTGAAGTCGATGTTCAGGATGAAATCGATGTTGAATAGAAGTCAATATTTAAGTGAAATCGATGCAGAAACGAAATCGATGTTGAACCAAAATCGATGTTCTTGAATAAAGTCGATACTTAAGTAAAATCGATGTTCTTTCTAAAATTGATGTTTTAATACAGAAGTTGTTGTTTAAGTGAAATCGATGCAGAAACAAAATTGATGTTTGAACCGAAGTTGATGTTCTTGAATAAAGTCGATACTTAAGTAAAATCGATGTTCTTTCTAAAATCGATGTTTTAATATAGAAGTCATTGTGAGATTTTAACAGAAGTGTATACTTAGACAAATCATATGCAATAGACTGCAAATCACATAAGTGTAGATAACTTACTGAGTTTGTTTTATTTGAGACTTGTTGACAAGCCTTAGAAAACAATGTTAGTCAATAATTTCCAAAGTTTTGTTAATCTCCAAAAATACATATAATAATAACAAATTATATGGAGATGGACTGATCATCAATCTCCCCATTTTTGGTGATGACAAAACATTAAACGTTACATACATGAAAAAGCTGAAATAAATTTTCTAAAAGTTTCTAAAGAATGTATTTAAGAATGTTTTCTCCCCCTTTTTGTCATTAAGCAAAAAGAATAAATAAGTAGAGAATAAAATGGGAAGAAAGAGACAAAGATAAATGGGAGCCAAGAGTGCAAATCTTATTAATTATTGAGGGCCAGAAATATAGAAGGCAAGAGACAGAAGGGAAGCAAGACGAGTAATAATCTGCCAAGCTTGGACTTCCTGCTCTTCAAATAAGTTCCTAAAGACACCCCAGCTAATGTTATAGGAAGGCCCCATTTCTGGACTGAGTCTCTTGATGTGAAGCTGTTACTGATCTTCAATAAACTGGGTGTATTCATCAGCACTAAGAGACAATCTGTAGAATCCAGCAGTTCCAAAACTAGCATGCTGAAGGAACTTGTCAATGGAGATAGGATAGTCCAGCTTGTGAGCTTTCAATTCTTTCTTCAAGGCTTCAAAAATCTTGAATCTCTCAACCCAAATAGAATAGCGATCTGACACTAAATTAATGGAGTTGAGATCCATGAACTGCTCATAAGTAAGGATAGGTTGACTTGACTTGGCCAAGGATGTATTAAGCTATTCCAACTGGAGAGCAGCCTGATGATATACCTTGCACCACTTAGAGGAGAAGAATCTCTCAGACTCAACCAATAGAGGAGCTAAAACAAAAGACTTAATGTATCCCCTATGATATTCTCTGAAGAGAATCGGTGGAAGGCTAGAGAGACTCCTTCTGAACAAATACTCTGGCATACCTTTCAAAAATGATGGGACCCACATCAGAGTCCATCAACAGGAAATGCAGCTGAGGAAGAAGCTTGAAGGCTAGTATCTTCAGGGTAGCAAAATCAACTTGAAGAGGTATATTGAGTGGGCCTTCAGTACAGAAGATCAGAGATAGCAGACCTGAACTGACCAAACTGGACTTCAGGAAGGCCATTGACATGGCAGTAGTCATTGTACATTTGAAACTGATGTTTAGGAAGGGGTTGCTTTGATGGTTCAGGAGCAGGTGGGGCAGTGAAAGAGGCAATTGGGGAGGAAGGAGCTGGAGTCTGAAGGACTGGAGGATCAGAAGGCCTTGGTGGCACATAGCTTCCTCTTCAAGTTCTTGAGGCCCGAATGACCCAACCACTGCTTCTTCTTCTTGCTCAGATGGCCCTGATGACCCAGCTAAATCTTCTTCTAGCCCAGATGGCCCGGTTTCCTCTTCTGTAGGAATCGATGGCCCTGATGGCCTTGCAACAGACTCAACTAGCACTGACTGGTCTGACTGTTCTGGTTGAGAAGGCCCTGATGGCCCTACAACAGCTTCAGGTACAGGTACAGATGGAACAGGAAGGGCTTGAGCTGAGGAGGGAGCTGCAGAATAAGGTAAGTGCTCCCTCACAAACTGTGCAAGATCAGTCACTAAACTCTTTAAACTGCCCAACTCAATTCTCATATCATGAAGCTCAGACTTTACTGCACCAATATCCTTAGCTTGAGAGCTTTGGCTGAGAAAAATTGAAGTCACATCAGATTGAAGATAGAACAGGAGCTCTCCATAAGTATCTAACTGAGCTGTGATAAGGTCCAGATGAACACAGAGCTTCTTCTTCCGGGATTTATTATGTGCCTTTTTAGTGAGCAATGGAATACTGCTGGCAACACCTTTTCCTTTTCCTCCAGAACCAGCAGCTGGCTCATCAAGCATTGCTGTAAATGTGGTGTGCTGGTGAGCACAATCATCATCATCCTCAGAGGCATCTTCCACTAAGCCTTCTTGATATGGATCTACATGAATATCAGCAACAGGCTCGCCCTTAGTAGTAGACTCCCCCTGAGCAGGAGCATCTTACAAAGGAATTTATTCAACTTGCTCTTGACCTACACCATCAGGAATAGTATCTTCATGTTCTCCTTCAACAAAGGTTTCTTCAACTGGAGCATTGGTAGTGTCTTCAGAAAGGCTGATAGAGGACTCTTGAGCAACAAGAGGCTCAATGATGGAGGCAGGTACATCACCTTCAGCTGATTGCCTAAATGGCTCAATATGCTCAGGAGCAATGTCTTCAATCCTTCGGTCAGCAGGCTCATCATTTCTAACGACATTCTCATTTTCTTAAACAGAAGGGACTTCAAGGGTATCCATAATAATGGCTTCCCCTTCAGCCATGAAAGTCTTGGACCAATTGTTAGCAGAGAGAGAAAAACCACTCTTCTTCAAATTCCTGGTGCGAATTGGCTGACCCATCTTCTCCATAAGTTCTCCTTCCAAGTTAATTTCAAAATGCCTAAAAATTCTTGTAAGCAGGTGAGCATAAGGAAGGGACATTGCTAGTTTGCTCTTCTTGTCCCAAATAAGCTTTGTCGCAGACTTCATCTTCTCAATCATAATCTGTGCCAGATTGATATCCTATTTCTGTACAACCCAAAACATAATATCTGCGTCTCCTTTTGTGAATGAAGAGAATGTGGCACTATGATTTGGAAAACAATAAAATGTCGTAGCCTATTAAACGTATTGAACTGATTTATGTCAATCTTGCCATCCTTTAGCTTATACTCAATTCCGATAATTCCAAGTCCCTTGACATGAGTGTCTACAGTGTTGATTAAACTGTGCCCTACTATAGAAATGCCAAATAGCCTCTCCAACAAGTCATGAGTAATGTGAATGGGTTTACCTTTGACAAGGGAGGTGAGAGATCCATCTTCTTCAGATTTCAGACAAGTATAGAACGCCTTGGCCAGATGCGGGTGACTGGGTTCAGAAACCGTACATACCCCTGTCCATTTTCATCCTCTAAAGGGCTTCAATCACAGAGTTCATCCCGTGCTTCTCCAAATCATCCAAATCCACTGCCTTGTTTCCAAAAATCTTGAGCTTTACATTCTGGAATCGCTCGAGCTGATCTGCCGTGAGGAAGGCGGCGCTGTAGCCACCCACACTGTTGGAACTCCCAGAAACGGCCATGGAAATTTTCAAAGAAACGTTCTGGAGGATCGTGGAAGAGAGTGGAGTGAAACCCCTCAAGAAATTTGAGCGGGAAGAATCAAATCCTTAGAGAATGGGAAGAAGGATTCTGGAGTCGATGGAGGGTTTT
This sequence comes from Colocasia esculenta, assembly GCA_014218235.1. Classification (NCBI taxonomy): domain Eukaryota; kingdom Viridiplantae; phylum Streptophyta; class Magnoliopsida; order Alismatales; family Araceae; genus Colocasia; species Colocasia esculenta. The sequence goes on from CM024756.1 coordinate 133,445,065, forward strand.
GCAGAACCTCGGAGTCGAAAGGGGTGCGAAGTGAGAGGGAGAATCGGTGATGGATGAGTTTCCTTCACAACAGAGAGAAATAAAGTGACATTCGAAAACGGTGGGGCAATATGCAGAAAACGACCAAAATAGGCGATGACGATAGCGCAAAAGTGAATAGATTTACTTAATTGAGAAGGGAGAGATAAGACTTATTCTGAAATAGATTATTTTATTCTAGTTATATGCAGATAAATCTGTTACAAATCGCACATGCCTAGTTCCCGTTTCAGAGAGGTAAATCTCTCTTCAGGTAAGGCTTTTGTAAAGATATCTGTTAATTGATTTTGTGTATCTACAAGTGAGATATTAATATTACCATTTGCTACATGATCTCGAATAAATGATATCTAACCTCAATATGCTTTGTCCTCGAGTGCTACATATTCAGCTTCAGCTATTGATAGAGCTACTGAGTTTTGTTTCTTTGAAGACCATGAAATCAAGCATCTTGCAAGAAATTGACAACAACCACTGGTGCTTTTTCTATCCACTTTGCATCCAGCATAGTCAGCATCCGAATATCCAATTAAACTAGTTTCACAGGTTTTAGGATACCATAGACCTAAGTTATGAGTATGAGCTAGATATCTAAAGATTCTTTTTACTGAAATTAGATGAGATTCCTTAAGATCAGATTGATATCTTGCACACATGCATACACTGAATAGAATATCAGGTCTACTTGCAGTTAAATAGAGTAATGAACCAATCATACCTCTATAGAGTTTCTGATCCACTTTCTTACCTTCTGGATCACTATCTAACCTGGTTGATGTGCTTATGGGAGTAGACAGTGGTTTGACATTTTCAAACCCAATTTCTTCAATAGTTCCTTGGTGTATTTGATTTGACTGATATGCGTTCCATCTTTGCTTTGTTTAATTTGAAGTCCAAGGAAGTAGTTGAGTTCTCCCATCATGTTCATTTCAAATTCTCCCTGCATTAGCTTTTCAAAATACTTGCATAGAGATTCATCAGTGGATCCGAAGATAATGTCATCTGCATAGATTTGTACAATTAATATATTTTTGACATTTGATTTAATGAATAGTGTGCTATCTACTTTTCTTCTAATAAAACCATGATTTAATAAGAATGCACTAAGTCTTTTATACCATGCTCTGGGTGCTTGTTTTAAACCATATAGAGCTTTATGTAATTTAAAAATGTGATTAGGATGATCTAAGTCATCAAAACCAGGAGACTGTTCTACATAAACTTCCTCCTTTATAACACCATTCAAAAAAGCTGATTTTACATCCATTTGAAGAAGTTTTAAATCTAATGCAGATGCATAAGCAAGCAAAATTCGAATAGCCTCTAGTCTAGTAACTGGAGCATAAGTTTCATCAAAGTCTATGTCTTCTTCTTGGGAATAGCCTTGAGCAACCAGTCTAGCCTTATTTCTAGTGATAACACCAGCTTCATCCAATATGTTCTTGAACACCCATTTGGTGACAATCACAGGATGATCTGATGGTCTAGGAACAAGAGACCAGACTTGATTTCTCTTGAACTGATTTAGTTCATCTTGCATGGCTAAGATCCAAGATTCATCAGTTAGTGCTTCATTGACTGTCTTCAGCTCTATTTGAGAGACAAATGCTAAGTAATCACAAGGAATGATGTTACCTGTAGTTCTTACCTTAACAGATGGATCTCCAATGATATTATCTTTTGTGTGATCCTTTTTATATCTCCATTCCTTTGGAAGGTCATCATGAATAATGTCTTTTTGTCGCAGTTCTTCCAGGGGTGTATCTTCATCATCTTTGATGGTTGCTTCCTTATGTTTCTTGGAAAGATTTTCTGTATCTTCATCATCACTAACATTTCCCTTCCTTGGATTCATAAAAAATAACATGTACAATTTGCTCATTAATAAACTTCTTTTATTAAAGACTCTATAACCTTTGGGTTTAGAAGTGTAACCCATAAAGATACCTTCATCTGATTTGGGATCCAACTTACCATATCTATCTTACCATTGTTGTGAATGAAGTATGGCATCCAAATGTCCTGAGATGACTGATCTTGGGCTTCTTTTGTTTGTACAGTTTGTATGTTGTCTTCTTCAGAATGGGTCTGATCTTGGCTCTATTGATTATGTAGCAAGCTGTATTGATTGCTTTTACCCAAAAATATCTTGGAAGATTGTACTCCGATAGCATTGTTCTTGCCATGTCCAGAAGTGTTCTATTCTTTCTCTCAGCTATTCCATTTTGTTGTGGTGTTCTTGGTGCTGAGAAGTTGTGTTCAACATCGAGATCATCACAGAATTTAGCAAACCTGTCATTATGAAATTCTCCTCCATGATCTGATCGAATACTTGTGATGCTGAACTTTTTATCTTTCTGAACTAACTTGCTGAACTTCACAAAGCTGTCAAATGTGTCATCTTTGTGCTCAAGAAATGATACCCATGTATATCTGGAATAATCATCAACGATAACAAAACCAAAATTCTTTCCTCCCAGACTTGTAGTTCTCATCGGTCCAAACAAGTCCATATGAAGCAGTTCTAGTGGTTTGGAGGTAGTAACAATTGTCTTAGATTTAAAGGAGGATTTTGCATGTTTTCCTTTTGCATATGGTTCACAGATGTTGTCAAGTCTTGAATTCATCTTGGCCAGACCTTCCACTAGATCAAGCTTGATAAGTTTTCTGATTCCGTCCAAGCTGGCATGTCCTAGTCTTCTGTGCCATAGTTCAACATTCTGTTCTTTTCTAGTTGCCAAACAAATGTCTTGATTCTTCAACTCTTCTAGATGTAGTACATAAAGATTTCTTTCTTTGCATGCTTCAAAGATCGTCGTTCCATCCTTGATGATTAGGCATTTAGATTCCTGAAACTTGATCTGATGACCCTTGTCGCATAGCTGACTGTTACTGATTAAGTTGTGCTTGAGTCCTTCGACGAAGAGAATATCTTCTATCAGAGTCGTGTCTTTGTTTCCAATTGATCCGCAACCAATGACTGATCCTTTACCATTGTCTCCATAAGTTATTGTCCCTTCTTCATTTTTGATAGATGAGAATAGCTTTTTATTTCCAATCATATGCCTTGAGCACCCACTGTCTAGGTACCACTTAGATGCTCTAAGGCTTCCCTGCAATAAATCAATGAAATTTAGGTACCCAAGTTCTTTTGGGTCAGCTTCTATAGAGTTTCTTTTCGGAATCTATTTTAGATGTTTGGTTGTACAGGTATTTTGTATGACCTAATTTATTACAATGAGTGCAACAGGAAATATCATTTATTATTTTGTTTGGCTTATTGTTTTTATTAATGTTTGATTTATAATTAGGATTTTGTTCAGCTACAAATTTTGGCATTGGATATATTTTGTGTAAGACCCGGCTTCCCGGCTTTCCATCCGATGTCCTGGATGACTGGCCACTAATGCGTCCAGGCTGGGTGACGCGTTAGTGTCACGTCATTTGTGTCCGACGCGTCAGTCATCTCTGTTACGACGCAGGTGTGCGCCGCGTTCTTGTCGCACCTGGGTTGCCTGTCGCGTTCTTGTCGCGACCGGTCAATGGGTCGTGACAGTATTGTCATGTTCTGCTGTGCGATCGTCTAACGCCTGTCAGAGTGGCAGGTGTGTCAGTACGGCCTGTCGCGTTGTCGCAGTGCCCGTGGGGGGCGCGTCCTTGTTGCTGTCCATTGACCCGTCGCGTTAAGGTTCTTAACGCGATGGGGCGATCCGTCGCGTTCTGGGTGCCGAAGGCTTAATGCCTTGGCCAGCTACCCCTTTCCCCTTTCTCTCCTCTTCTTCCCTTTCCCCTCTTCTCCGGCGATGGGGAGGCTCCCCTCCGGCGATCGGGAGCGTGGTGGCGCCGGCGAGCTCGTGGCGGAGTGGCGGAGCAGCATAGCGGCGTCGTGGAGCGAGGAGGAGGTGTCGTGCCATCGTGAAGGGCCCTATAGGGGTTCGGTTCTTTGTTGAGGTAGGGATTTCTTATGCCCTTCCCGATCCGGGTGGATTGAGAGCCCCTATGGGTTTATAGATAGCTTTACTGCTTTCCCCATGCTCCCCTCCCCCCTTGTGGTGTGTTTGTATGGTTTGTGGGCGGCCCGGGATTGTGGATCCCGTTGGTCTGCCTCTCTGCTGGTGTCACGATGGCTCGGCGCATCGCGACATCAGAAGAGGCGTCGGCCCAGTCAGGCGCGACCTTATCGCGACGCGGTTGGCGGTTGCGATAAGGGTCACTGTCGCGACGCATCTCTTGGTCGCGACAGGGGGTTCACTGTCACGGCGCTTTGGCGAAAAGGCTATCGCGGTGCCCTTCTCCGTCGTGATGGTGTCCACGGCCTTTGGGGTCACGACAGTACCTGTGTTGCCTCGGGTGCTTCTGTTGGCCCGGTTGTGTGTCGGCGTGTGCCTCAAGGCAGGCTTTTCCCTTAGGACCTTTTGGTAGGAACGCGGTAGGTTGCCTCCCTGCGTTCAGCGACCGAAGGTACACCTTCGTGGTCGTGTCCTGGTAGTGGTGCTAGGAGGGTCGTGTCTGTCTAATAATCGATTGACTGGCGGTCAATCGATTTTAGCAGAGCGACGGGTTTTTCGTACTGTCCGGTGGTGTTCTAAGGTTTAAGCCATTCGTGCGTGCCTGGTTGCCGACGGCCCTTTTGAGGGTCTGTGCGTGTCTCTCGCTTGCTGGGCTTGTCGTGTGTTACAAGCCGGCAGTTCGGCGTGATTTTGTTGTGCTGTCCCACCTGTTCGCCCGGTGCTAGGCACTTGAGGGCTTGTCCCTGATCTGAGAGGTTGTTACCATTACTTGGGACCCCCATCCTCGAGAGCCTATTTAGGGAGTGCTCTGGGCTACGAGTGTGCTCGAGTTGGAAGCCGACTTGAGGCGGACTCTGGAGCTGAGGGGAAAACGGTGGTTTGGACAGCGGTGCTGAGTTGTTGTAGAGCTCTCTTGACTACCTGGGACAACCGAGGACGACTAGAGTTGTACCCGGTGCAGGCTAGTCAGTCCCTTGTCTCACTGCCTTGCTCTACATAGTTCCGGAGTCGAGTAGGGAGGTCAGGCGTAGGGCCGCAGCTTGGCCAGGCTACGGTGTTGCGTGCGTTGGTGTGTTTTTTGTGGTGCTCTGTCTCACCCTTCCGCGGGGGCGGAGGCAGGAGCTGGTGTGGCTCGGTTCTGTTGTTGTGACGGCATTTCCTCACGACGTTTCTAAGTATTATCTATTGCCCTAGCTTGCACGGCGGTTATAGCCTGGTTGTGCCTAGTTTTCGTGGGTGTCGTTGGTCTAGCCCTATGCAGACCCATGCTTCTGGTGGTTTCTGCTCAGTGTCCTCTCGGTTCCATAGTCTCGTTCTTGGGTGCCAGTCTGTGATGGCACCGGCGTGTGTAGCTTCCCGACCTTGCGGTGTGTCTGGGGTCCAGGGTGGTTCTGCTTGTGGGCCCTCGACCTTGTGGAGGTCTGAGGTGGCCGTGCTTGTGGTGAGACATCGTTCTCACCTAGTTGTTGCGCAGGTGTGCCGAGGGTTACTTCCACTTTGTGCCCGACTCTGTTGTTTCTGCAAGAGTCATGTGTGTGGCCCGACCTCGGTTTGTGGTCGTGGCGTTGCGCTGTTCTCTTCTGCTGCTTAGTAGTAACCCTGCTGTAGGTGTTACTCGCTTTACATCTTTTTAGGGTAGTTTCCTATTTTCAGAGTTCCTGCTGCTCTGGCCGTGAGGGACTGGTAATCCCTATTGGGCCTTGTTCGCGAGGCTCACCCCCCCCCCCCACTTCCTTCAGCTAGGGGCTCGTCGTCGCGGGAGCTCGGTGTCGGACGGGTTGCGGAGGCGGCTGTGGCGCCATGTGTTGTTAGAAGCAGAGTGAGCTGAGAATTGTGCTTTGGAAGTCCTCGGGGTATGCCCCTTAAGGACTGCACCTTTCTTCTTGTACCTGTGCTTTTACTTGGGACCCGTTGTACAAACCTTTTGTATATTGTACATATTGTTATAGTTATTTAGATTCAGTACATATCGCACTAGACTATTTCTTCTAACCCTTCTGAATCTTCGGATCTGTGGGTGGTGGCGCGACCCTCGGGATCCCTGGCAAGGGTCTGAGAGGTCGGATCGTTACATTTTGAGATAAACATTCTTTCTTCATTATCTGGTGGAGTATACCCGATTCCATACTTTTTCTTACCCGATCTTCTTGCTCCTTTTAGTATTAAAGAAGATCTTCCATTTGTTAATTTTTCAATTGTGGCTGTCAAATATTCGTTATCTTTTGTTAATACATTAATTTCACTTTTAAATTTACTTATGGTTTCCTAACTTTCTAGACTTGATATCTTTTAATTTTTAATTTTTACATCTTCACATAGCAGCTCGTTTCTCCTTTTTAGTTATGAGATCTGTTTATCAAATTGTTCAGTTTCTGATTTTAAATCTGAGTTGGTTATTTCGAGGCATGCATAATTTTTCTTGACTGATTTTAATTGTTTGCAACTTCTTTATATTACTGTATAGTTCATGAAAGCGTCTTCTAAACTAACAGAATCAGATTCGTTGCATGAAGTAAAAGAAGAGTCTAAGGTTACCTTGTTGTCGATATTTGCCATAAATGCCAAGTGTTGGCCCTTTACGTACGGAAGCAAGCTAGCCTAGAGGGGGGGGGGGGGTGAATAGGTTTTCCTGATTTTTGCAACAAAGGAAACTTAAGCACACAGAAAAAATTAACACTTGAAGGTTTGGTTAGTTTAGTGTGATAAAGAGTAGTAGCGCGGAAGCAAATAAACAATCACACAAAAGGACACATGAGATTTATCCTGGTTCGGCCCTTCCCACATGGAAGTCCTACGTCCAGTCCTCAAGCAAACTCTTGGGATTTCACTAACCAAGGTACAGTCCCCCTCAAGGACACTACAACACCCTGGATACCCCACCAGGTCTTCCTCTCTTTCCCGGGCAAGAAGGCAGCCCACTTCTTTTCTTGGCTAAGAAGCAAACCTACTTCTTTTATAGGTTCAGAAGTAAACCTCCTGGAACAAACCCCAGTGCGGTTCTGCTAGACTTAAATCCCCAGCTAGGTTACACGCTGTATACAGTCCTACAGCTGGACACAGATCTTTCTTAGAAAGATCAGACTGAGAAGCTTTACAGATAAACACTTGTGTAAAGCTCACAGTCCCAGACTCTCCCCAGATATACAATGAGCTCGGAGAGAAAATAGAAGAGAGAGAAGAAAGCAAGAGTGCTTGATTGCTTGAACACTTGAGATGCTTCAGAGCTTGAATGCTTCTGCTGGGCTCAGGCTCTTTCTCTCTTTCTTTGAGTGTATATATCGTTGAGGTTCCTCACTGGATGTACACTCTTTCAAAGATGTTCAGGAAAAGCTCTACCTTTTTCTTCAGCTATTCTCATCTTTTATATGAGTAGTCTTTGAACAGATCCGTTGAAGAGATAGCCGTTTGAGTTTTGGATCCGTTGGAGTTCTGACCGTTGCTTATCTTTTCTTCATTTGTCTTAATCAGACTCTTGTGGTCTTCGAGGTCTGTAAGCATAGAAGAGAGTGTTAGCATAAAAGAGTGTTTATAAGATAACAGTACATGTTACTGTGTTTCTGCTAACATGCTGAAAATAGTAGGTCATATCTTTTTCTGACAAGATTATGCATGCAGCTTTTTGTCAGAAGATATTTGACTTTTCATTTAAGCGCCAAGCATATTTGAAATATAAAGGCAATCTGAGTTTGATCAGAATCCATGAAGAAATCGTTATGAGCATGACTTATGAAATCGTTATGTGAAGAGTCGTTGCTCATTATAAACAAATCGATGTGATCATTTATGAAATCTTTATGCAAGCAAATCGTTATGATCTTCTGAAGAAATCGTTGTGATCAATAAAGAAATCGATGTGAACACTTATGAAATCGTTCTGAGATCAAATTCTTATGAAATCGTTGCGAAGGCAAATCGATCTGAGGGCAAATCGTTGCACTCACTTATCAAATCGTTTTGAGACCGATTTCTTATCAAATCGTTATGAGAGCGAAATCGATGTGAACAAATCGTTGTGAGACCAAGTCGTTGCGCTCACTTATAGAATCGTTATGAGATCGATTTCTTATCAAATCAATGCGAAGGCAAATCGATGTGAGGGCAAATCGTTCCACTCACTTATCAAATCGTTATAGCGCTTATAAAATCAATTAAAACAAAATCGATGTAGCGCTTATTAATTTGGCACTTAAACTGAAATCGATGTATATTGATTAAACATCGATTTTATCATTTTAGTGCGCCAAATATTGCATCAATGAAAGACTTAGCATTTTGCTATGAGATTGATGCGACACAGATGAAACATGATATTAAATGAGACTTATCATCTGTTAAAGGGATTGATGCAACACAGATGAAGCAAAAAATATTTATGAATACCTATATTTTGTTATCATCTAAATGCATCATATATTTTGTTATCACCAAAATACCAAGATCATAGATAACCATAGAGTGGTTCAACACCAAGTTGGCCTTTTCTTCTTCTTCTTCGCTGGAGCTTGACTCACTATCTGAGTCACTTTCGTTGTTCCAAGCAGCAGCCATAGATTTCTTCTTGTATTTCTTGAATTTCTTCACGTTGTCCTTTTTCTTGAATTCAACCTTCTTTAGTTTTGGACACTCAGCCTTGAGATGTCCAGGCTTCTTACATTCATAACATATAGGCTTAGATCTTTTAACTTCCTTGCCTTCAGGTCTCTTGAACTCATTGCTTTTTGAAGTGTCTTCTTCTTGACTGATATTTCTTGTTGGCTAGGATTTGTTGTAGTCGTCTGGAGAGAAAGGCTTCTTCATCTTCACTATTTTCTTCTCTCCTTTCAGTTTCTGATTCGCCTTCACATGTGTTATCTGTAGCTTTGAGGGCATTGTCATACTTTTTCTTGCTGGAGGATTCTCCCAGCCTTTCCATGTTTATCTCATGAGCCATTAGAGACCCAGTGAGTTTCTCGAGGGACATTTTCATCAGATCATTAGCTTCCTCTGTGGCGATTACCTTTGGAGTCCATGAAGTTGGCAACGATCTTAATATTTTTCTTACCATGTCTCTAGTCTCATATGTTTTTCCTAGCCCAGCCAGGCCATTTGTAATGTCTGTAAAGCGACTGTACATCTGGGAGATGGATTCTCCAGAGTGCATTTGGAACCTCTCATATTGAGCTACCAATATATCGATTCTAGTTTCTTTTACCTTGTTAGTTCCTTCATGAGGGAGCTTTAGTTTATCCCACATCTCTTTGGCTGACTTGCATGCAAATATTTTGTTGAATTCTTTCTTGCTTAGAGAACAACACAGTATACTCTTGGCTTTACTGTTCTGGGACAGTTTTTTCTTGTCATCATCTATCCATTTGTCTTTGGTGTTGGTAACTTTTAGATCTCCATCTTCTATTATTGTCCATAATTGGAAATCAAGTCCTTGAAGGAAGAACTCCATCCTTGTCTTCCAGTAGTTGTAATTTCACCATCGAATAGTGGAGGTCTGTTGACGGGTTGTCCTTCTACATGACCTTGAGCTGCCATTTATCTTTGCTCTTCAGATCGTGAGATCTACTTACTCGAAGAGACTTGGCTCTGATACCACTTGTTGACCAGGTTGCAAGCCCAGAGGGGGGGGGGTGAATGGATTGCTAAAATTTCTTTTAAGAGAATTCCTATAAATAAAACGCTTTGACAAAAGACACTAAACTCTATGGTTAGAGTTAGTATAAATCGAAGACAGAATAAGATCAATCACATGGACAACAGAGATTTTATCCTAGTTCAGATCTCCTATCACAAGGAGTCCTACGTCCAGTCCCCAAGCAAAGACTTGGGATTCCACTAACCAAGGGTACAGTCCCCCTTAAAGATATTTACACATCTAGCCGTAGCTGACCTTCTCTACACTACACGAAGGGGCACTACACCACTTGATATAATAGATCTTCCTTCCTACCAAAGAGAACAACCACCCACTCCACAACAGGTCTTCTCTTCACAACCGAAGAGAATCTCTTAATAAGAGTAAAAGAGATGATGGCCCCTAGACCAAGCTTATAGAGATTGCTTGATCTGAGGTGGAATCTGAGAGACAAAAAGATCCACACAGAAGGATGGTCTCTCAGATCTACAACAAGCTCTCTAAGACTAGGAAACAGTTGTTGTGGAGAGCTAAGAGCAGAAAACGATTTGTGAATGTAGGAGTGAGCTCTTCTATGTTTTTCTTCGAGGTGTCAAGGATGTTATTCGTGTAGTCCTCAGTCTTCTATTTATCTTCTTTTTGAAGAGGTATCTGTTGAAGTATCCGTTGTCTCTAATCTTCAAGCACATTAGATGTGTCAGGTCCAATGTAGGAATCAAGAAAACCTACAGCCATTAAATGATGGGATAGACACATATAGAGAGAACGATTATCTGAATCTCTTCTTGCTTCCGTCAGAGTGAAAGGTCCAACGTTGTAACGTGTGTGACCACCCGAAACCTGCATACAATAAATGCTGAAGCATAGACAACTTAAATGTGTCTAAACTGTCAGTTAATGTTAGTAGTCGTGCTTTAAGAAGATATACCAAAGAGAAGGTTCCATTCAGACATCCTTTAAAGTTCTACTTTACATGACATGAATATGGTAATCTGAAGATATGTTGTGCATAGATATTGTACTAACCATAATAAATGTTTGAGTGCACAGGATACAACATGATTCGCTTGAAAGTTTGAAATCCACAGAGATTCAATATATTGAATATTATGAAGGATAAAATATATTCAAGATTATGTAGAATGATCATAATAATAATGTCCATTAACTGTCTAAAACATAATCGTTATAAAAGGAAAGTCGATGTTGAAAGACAGTCTATGCAAGAGTGCAGTCGATATCCAAACACAACTGATGTTCAAGAGAGGTCGTTGTGAGTGGAGTCGATGTTGGAATGAAATCGATGTTAATGTAAAATCGATGTTGAGAAATAACCGTAATCCACGTGGAAACGTAATCTATGTTGAAACGAAGTCAATGTATGTATAGATGTAATTGGTGTTGAAGCATAATCGATGTTGTAGTGAAATCGATGTTCAAGTGAACTCATTGTTCAAGTGAAATCATTGTTGTACTGAAATCTGTTTAAGATGAAATTGATGTTGAATCGAAATCGATGTTTTAGTGAAGTCAGTGTTCAGGATGAAATCGATGTTGAATAGAAGTCAATGTTTAAGTGAAATCGATGCAGAAACGAAATCGATGTTTGAACCGAAATCGATGTTCTTGAATAAAGTCGATACTTAAGTAAAATCGATGTTCTTTCTGAAATCGATGTTTTAATACAGAAGTCGTTGTTGAAGTGAAATCGATGCAGAAACAAAATCGATGTTTGAACCGAAATCGATGTTCTTGAATAAAGTTGATACTTACGTAAAATCGATGTTCTTTCTAAAATCGATGTTTTAATACAGAAGTCGTTGTGAGCTTTTAACATAATTCGATATATACTTAGACAAATCATATGTAATGAACTTCAAATCACATGAGTGTAGATAGCTTACTGTGTTTGTTTTATTTGAGACATGTTGACAAACCTTAGAAAATAATGTTAGTCAATAATTTCCAAAGTTTTGTTAATCACCAAAAATACATATAATAAATAACAAATTATATGGAGATGGACTAATCATCACCTCCAACCCAGCCATCATCCACAATAACAGCCACTCCCTCCCAACCAACCTCCTCCAGTATGCCTCAAACTGAAATCAAACTTGAAGGCATTTTGTTTGATGCTCCCTTGGGTCCTTAACCCTCCTTCTCAAAGAAAAGGAAATCAAAGAGAAAGCAGCCTGAAGACAGTGAACCAAGTACCCCCCACTGTCTTATCACTTCATTCATCACCTAGGCAAAGACATTCTCTCAGAATACGTACACATCTAGTCATATCACATGACGTTTGGATTACCAGATTTGGATTTCAAGGAATGACTTTTTCTATTGGTAGACTTGAAGCAATTTGATGGCAATAAGCTACAATAAATCCTTGAGAATACATAAAATCTCACTTACATACAATGGCTCCACCAAAATCCTAATGCTGCCAGATCAATTTTGAGAATAAATGAAAGACGGGTCAAAGAAGCAATACAACCACTAAGTTTAGATGAGTGGTTTATAAATTAGGTTCATAGTACTACATGTTACCAGATTGATAAGGCAAAAGTATTCTGTGAAAGACTACTCTGATTTAAAAAGCAACAGTTTAATCTCAAACTATCCCATGTCTCCTATCATTAATATGAGCGTCCATTGAAATTCCATGCTCATCCTAATCCATCAACCTCCCATATTCCTGAAGACTACAAATATTCTTCTCTCATTGGAGCTATTGCAGCTAGCCCCAATTTCTCTAAGATTCTTGCTCTTGCAATTAGAACTCAGTGCAAGAAGCTTGCTAAATACAACACCTCTCTCTCCCTATTTGAATGTCTGCTTCTTATTGCCAAAAAATACTCCACTCTCACTCATTCTATTCAACTTATCTTGGCTCAACTAGAGAAAGTGTCCTTGTATTAGTGGTACAAATAATATCCTACATTTTCTGATGAATATTCTTCTTTTATGGGTGACATTGATGTCTTCTTTGCCCACAAATATGAAATATTAGGTGAGAATCACAACCACATCTAGACTGAATGCTTTCATCTCTATTATAAAGCCAAGCATGATGCTCAGGAAGAATGTTTTATGTGGGCCATGACTTCCACTTTCTTTTTTCTTCAGTGCCAAAATAAACAACTTTTCTACATCAGATATCACCTTCAAAATAAAACCTATGTCACTCTCAGAACCCTTTATTAGAGGCATTTGCTTTTCTTAAGTGCACCATTAGTCCTAACTATCATATGAACTTCATCTTGTTTAAGCAATGCCTTCAAAACACTGAATCCAATCTTCATAAATTTCTCCTTCCTTATTATGAATCTTTTCCCTCTCACTTGTATCTGATTGATAATGAGCTGTTACTTCCTTTCTATTGATTGACAAAAAGGGGGAGAGATTTAATGCAAACTCTATAATGTGAAAGGGGGAGAAAAATAAAAAACAATTTGTTCATATATCTATTATATGTGATTGCATTTATTTTCATATTTTATGTTTTGTCATCAACAAAAAGGGGGAGATTGTTGAACCAGTGTTCAAACAGATTGAAATCTTCATAAATTAGACCATGATATTTAATTAGTTTTTGATAAACTAATAAATGAAAATAATGTCTTCAAATCAGACCATGGAATTTAATTAGTTTTGATGATGATAAAATAATAATGAAAATAATGTCTTCAAATATATTAATTTTTCTAAACTCTATCTTGATTATTTTTAAACATATCATTTTATGTGAAGCTTACTTCATTAATATACAAAGCTTACTTCGTTGATATACAAAGCTAACTTCGTCATATCCGAAGTTTCACTTTGTCGATATATGAAGCTAACTTCGTCATATGCAAAGTTTACCTTGATGATATATGAAACTAACTTCGTCATATGCGATGTTTACTTCGACGATATACGAAGTCCCACTTCGACTGACTATGCTATATTGCGATCATCCGAAGTCCCACTTCGACTGATTACCTTATTCTTTGAAACAGTCGAAATCCCATTTCATCATATCCAAAGTTTCACTTCATCATATACAAAGTCATATACGAAGTTCCACTTCGACTGACTACATTGTATTTTGTCCAGTTGAAGTCCCACTTCGACTAATTACCTTATTCTTTGAAACATTCGAAGTCTCACTTCGTCATATCCGAAGATTCACTTCGTCATATATAAAGTCATATACAAAGTCTCACTTTGACTGATTGTGTTGTATTCTAAACTAGTCAAAATCCACTTTGTTATATGCGAAGTAGCACTTCGTATTTCATTGAAATTTCATATAAATTAAGTCATTAACATTTGTTATCACTATCATGAGTAAAATATAATATCTTGTAAAATGACCTATATTTTAATCTTCATATTCTAATCAAATATTTCTTGATAATTATTTTGTGACTCATGATGTGACTTCTGTTCTAAAGATATTTTGTTTTCTATGTAAAATTTGTGTACTGAAATATCTCTTTAAATATTCTGAAATATCTTAAATTCACTCAAGCCTCTTGTAAACATAGATTACAATGGTTTATTATTTAAAAAATCTATGTCATGTCTGGAACTTGACACCTTGATCAAGTACCATAGAAAAGTCTTCTGATACACCACAAAAATAATATTTTTGTCCTCTGTCAGAACTACTATGCATGTTCTCTACCAACTACGTATTCTATCTTGTACATGTAAGCTTGTGTTGACTTTTTCTGTAGAACATTTATTGACATTACGTAAAGTTGGTAGACGCCAATATTTGAAATCTCTCATAGTATCTATGTACTAATCAACTAGTCTAGTATATTTTTTGTCATATGTCAGGTAAAGACAAGAACAATTAATTGCAAGACTCTCTGAACGTGTGAACACCCAAACATGCACGTCGTCCTCAAAAGGAACCATGCAACGTTCACTTCTTCAAATGACTACATTCAAACTGGTCTGAAGTAATGGATACAAATTGAAGCCTTTAAAAGGAAGAAGATTGAAGATGTAAAAATGAAATAGAGATCATTCATTGAATCAATTAAGTGAGAGATATACTCATACACGAGAGATCAACAAGAATTACAAGAGTGCAGTGCAAGCTTCTTCTCTCAAGGTTCCTTCTGAACCTACTGTGTTGAGGTCACATCTGTCAACCACTTGAGTGAATGCATCTGAGGAGTGAATTCCTAAAAGTCTTCCCTCAGATCTTGGATTCTTACTTCAGACTATACTAGCTTCTTGTACACCTCTTCAGTCTAAAGTCCTGCTACGCCTTGTACTTACTACAAAAGCTCCTCTCAAGTAAGTATACTCCTTATAGAAGGGAAGACTTTTTGAGTAGAGTGTGTACCTCTCTAGAAGAGGGAAGGCCAAAGTGGTTTTGGCGGTTGTTTTCTCTTTGTAGAAGGGAAGGCTAGTTGTAACTAGCGGCGTAGTTCCCCTGGTGTAGAAGGGAAGACCGGTTGAAACCAGGTGTTGTATCTTTGATAAAGATAGTGAAATCCAAAGCGATTGACTTAGGGACTGGACGTAGGATTTCCATTAAAGGGAAGATTCAAACCAGGATAAAACTCTCTTGTCTATTTTGTGATTTGTTTACACTAACACATTTTACGTCTTCTAGTTCTTCTTATTTTAAAAAGTTTAGCTTTCGCAAAGAAAAACACCCATTCACCCCCCTCTATGTGAAAAGCACTACCGCCAACTATCCAACAAATGCTTTTTCCCCGCTATTTGTTTCATGTCCCAAAGCCTATTTCCATGTTATTAATGTCTGTAAAATGCGTCGTCTGTGCATGACGCGACTTAATTGCCTTCTAGAGACCGTTTGTGCCATGTTTGTCATGTTTAGTGTCTTGTTACAGTCAGTTATAGTTTGCATAACACCTTAAAAGATTTCAACCCATGTAAAAACTTTAACAACCTGAAAGTTATTCTATTTACTATTAATTGTCTTGATTGATCTCTTCATCACATGATTGTTAAATTCTATCTTGATGATCTAGCGTGTTATTAATAGAAATATCCTATCTTTAATATGTACAAATTCATGTTATAATTATCATGTGTAGTGTTCTATCACATGCTATCATGCTAATGCTTTCCTTCATGTTTTAAACCTATGGTTATTGTAGATATTGTGAGGCACATCTTTCACTTACACACTTGCACTATAGGCAGCCTTTCTTGATGATTTGGAACCTATCTGACCAGATATTCCTTCTGGTGGACTAGGGACCTTTTTGTTAAGACCTCCATAAGTCTCTGTAATCTGTGGATTCCCTCATGGAGGTTGAGCTAGTTGTACTATTGAAGTTCCCTAAAGATAGTGTGTATTTTCTTTCTCATCTAATTTCTTGTAGAGCGTGATTCTATACAAATGCAACCAAGTCGTTAAAGTAAATATTGAACTAAATGAAATTAAGCCGTTATGCTGCCAAATTTCTCTCTTAACATATCACTATTTTGAAATCATGTTCATTAGACCTGTTACTCTTGAAATCTACTCGTATGACATGATATTATACTGTTAACATTGCTAAAATTCATGAAATTGGCCATGTTTGACTGTTGGTATCTACATTTAAAATAGTAAGATGCTGGATTTGGGCACAGTGAGTGTCCAAGGGCTACAATCTAGTCCCCTCGACAGAGAGCTGGAAATATATTGTTAACCATGGGGTATAATGATATTGGCATTGCATCTGCACTGGGAGTACTTGTGTGTGTAAATGCTAGATACACAACTATATTACACGTATTCATGGTGTGCATTCCAAGGTGGCATAGATCTTTAATGTACATTATGACTTGTGACTTATTTTTGTTGCATGTTAAAAGTCTTTGCTCGTTACATGCTTGCTTGCTTGCATGATATGGCCATCCTGCATTCTTGTAAACTATTGCTCTCTTGATCATTCTTACTCATATCTCATGCTTAACCTCAATACTTATACTTGAGTGTTCTTACTACTTGATCATGCTCTTGTTATCATGACTCCCTCTCTCTAGTTATGTTTTACTAGATGTATCTGTAATCACGGGATTTGTATCCCCTTTTGAATTGATTGTGAATATGTAGGGATTAAGAACTGACCGTGATCGCCACCAACGCAGTCGCCTCTGATGTGTAGATGGAGGGCTGACTACTTTGGAAAGGAAAGGAGAAGGGGAAGGCGTACCTGATAACGCGACGGGATGGGCGTCGCGACGCTTTCTGATGAACGCGACGTAGGTACCGGCGCCTTCTTGATTGCGACACAGCGGTTGTCGCCTTCCTTCTCTGTGAACGGGGACTTGGGTTCTTCTTCTTCCTGCTCCTCAGCCGGCCAAGGGGCAAGAGTCTCACCTTGCTCTGACCTTTAAACACCTGCCAAAGTGATTTAAAACAACAGAAAACCCATTAGAATTCGTGTGTAGATGATCTATTCAATGAAAAGCACATGAACATGAACTATTATGGGGGGAACTCACAGGATTGGGGCTTTTAACCCCTGTGGGTGTTAAGAATAGGTGTGTGTGTCGTGATCTAATGTTAAACTAGAAAGAAAATGAAGCTATGCATGCATGAGTTGAAAGAAATAAAGAGAAGAAGGGAGAGGAGATTGTGTAGCCGATGGGAAAACGCCCTGGAGGGCTCTTGCTGGTCGTCTGGAGGAAGAACTCTCTTCGGGGAAGATGAAGCTCTCTTGCCCAGCGAACTAAAGAATCCGACCTTCCCCAAAAAGATGCAGAGACGAGGTACTTATGGGTGATTATTTCCAACTCGGGTCTGAGAGGAATCATGGGCAAGAGTCTGACTCTGGGTAAGTATGGCTGTGCAAGGGCTATTGGAACTTGGAAAGGGATATGTTAGGAAGGTCTGCTTCGAATTTGAGAGGATTTGGACGCGATTTGGACGTCCAAATGAAGCAATTATCATCAATAGCATGTGTCCAAATTGGCTTCGGATTGAGTTTCCTGTTTAAGGCTCTTAACGCGACAGCCTTCATGTTGCCTTCCTGAAGGCGACGGCTCGATACGTCGCCTTCCTCATATGGAAGGTGAACTTAAGTTATTTTGTGATTTTCTGAGGATTTAAAATGTGGAATTATGATGGCGACATAGGGGCTGTCGTTTTTGGGAAGGCGACCTAGGGCCTGTCGCCTTCTGGACTTTTCTGGTATTTTGGCTCTATAACGCGTCCAAACTCCATGCACAGCCTTCGGATGAAATGTCGGACTTTATATTCAGAGAGCTTATAGTGAAAGAGATTGTTTTGACCAGGAAGGGTCCTCCAGGGCGGTGAACTAATGGAAATGGTGTCATGATCGGAGAAAGCCAGCTTGACGATGATGAGCCAACGTGGGGCATCAATGATACGACAAGGGATTTTGCTCGACTCATAGGTCAGAAATGGGTGTCTACAGTATCATATATGTCAATACATTTAGTTTTACTCGTGTCTGCCTAGTTCTTAGAACATTAATCATTTACATTATTATCCGCACATTGAGATATAAATCTTACTGGGCGAGTGCGTTCATACCTACCTTCTTAAATTTCTGGAGAATAGGATATAGATGAGGAGGAAAAACAAGACTACACTGAGGATGATCAAGAGTGAAGAGTGCTCTGCAAGTCTTAGTGAATAAGTCACAATGTTTTGGTGCCATAGTATCTTAGTTGAGCATTTGAGAGTACTAGAATAATGTAGTAGGTGTGAGGATAGTATGTAATTTCTTTTTTATTATGTCATTGTCTTGTAGTTCAAATATTAAAGTTAAACACGTATTAGATTTGATTATTGAAATGAAATGAAGAGTTTAAGGTTATGAATATCCAAATTTTTGGTGTTATATGTGATTGCTAGCTAGAGGCTTATTCATCGATTCTTCACGTCCCAACGATTAATCTTCCACTGCCATCTTGGGGACGTGCCATTTACCACGTGGTCGACCAGCATGTCATACCACTGGAGTTCCTTGGTGTTAGTGTGCACTTTTCTTTCTCATCTTGCTTTCTCGATTGTACTCGAAGAGTATATTCATTAAGAAGTCAATAAATGAAATATTGAACTGAACTAAAATACGTTGTTATGCAGTCTGTTTGTCTTCTTAACAATTGTGTTCGTAATACCATACTTACTCCTGAATATTGCTCTTAACATGATATTTTTCAAACTGTTAGTGAATACTATTCTTGACATGATCTGAATAATATTCCCGAACATCTTGACATGACATTATTGAACTCTTGAAATTACGTTATTGGCCACCATTGAGTTGTTATTGTTCGTACTATTCTGTTTTATCTAGCATTAAACAAGTTTGATGACTCATACTGGACTAAAATGCATTCTGACTACTTTATGTAATCGGGTACAGAGAGTGTTCAAAGAGCTCCAATCTAATCTTAGGGGCAAAGAGTCACTCAAAAATACCTGTAGGGGCTAATGACAGTGTTTACATTTGCACCGATTCTGAGTGTTCTGATTATTGGGTTACTATTCTTGAGGTTTTGTTTAGCCCACATCATCCTCGTATGGACTTAGTGCGCCGTTATGGGCCGCCTGTCACTACCCATCGGCCAATGGGAATTTTCTGCTAAAGTTGCTCGCCCATCCTTCGACAATCAGAGCTTCTTATGGTCTTTCGCTTGGAGGAACTTTGGTAGCCACCCATCCACTTGCTAATTTTGTTTACAGGGTCGCCTAAGAGCATCCAAATGGTAGTTGGATAGTGGGTGCTCAAGGCATATGATAGGTGATAGAAAGCTGTTTACAAGTTTTAGAGATGAGGTTGGTCAAGTCACTTATGGAGATAATGGAAAAGGTAAAGTGTTAGGATGTGGAACAGTAGGAACAAAATAAAAAGATTTGATAGAAGATGTTATGTATGTAGAAGGATTAAAACATAATATTATTAGCATCAGTCAACTGTGTGACAAAGGTCACTTGGTAAAGTTTCAGAATGATAAGTACATTATTCAAAAGGATGGAAAAACAATCTTTGAAGCACAAAGAGTCACTCTATAATCACTAGAATTGAAAGAAGTTAACTTATCTCTTACAACTACCAAGAGTGAAGAGACTGATTTGTGGCATAGAAGACTAGGACATGCAAGCACATCAATGATCAAGAAATTAATTAAGCATGATCTATTTAAAGGTCTTCTAAAGCTTAAAATGAAGAAATCTAGAATCTGTACATCCTGTGCAAAAGGAAAGCAAACCAAGACTTCATTTCAGTCCAAGACCCTAGTGACAACCTCCAAACCATTGGAACTTATTCACATGGATTTGTTTGGACCTATAAGAATAGTAAGTCTTGGAGGAAAAGTTTATGGCTATGTAATTGTGGATGATTATTCAAGGTACACTTGGGTATCATTTTTGGGAGCCAAATCAGAAACCTTTTCAGCCTTTCTGAAGTTCAGTAGACTAGTACAAAAGAGCCAGAAGTTTCAAATAATCAGTATTAGATCTAACATGGTGGAGAATTCAAAAATGAAGAGTTTGTCAAATTCTGTGAAGAAAATGGCATAGAACACAATTTCTCTACACCAAGAACACCTCAAAAAAATGAAGTAGAAGAAAGGAAGAACATAACACTGCTAGACATGGCTAGAACAATGCTTACAAAATACAATCTACCAAGATATTTCTCCGTAGAAGCAGTCAACACAGCCTGCTACATCATCAACATGTGTATGATCAGACCAATATTAAAGAAAACACCCTATGAGCTATATAAGGAGAAGAAGCCAAATGTCAATCACCTTCGACCCTTTGGTTGTAAGTGTTTCATTTTGAATAATATAAAATATAATTTAGGAAAATTAGATGCTAAAAGTGATGAAGATTTTCTACTAGGATATATCTCAAAACCTAGATGATACAAAGTGTTTAACAGAAGAACTTTGACTATAGAACAATCAGTTCACATTTTATTTGATGAAACTAACCCTTCTATTAAGAAAATAGAAAAATAAGAAGATGTTGTTGAAGAATTATGCAGGGATCTGGAACAAACTTCTCTTGAAAAAAAAGATGAAGACAAGGAAGATCCCCCACTAGAAGAACTGCAACAACAAGAAGAAACACAGGAAGGACTACTTAGAGAATTGAGGTATCACAGAGATCATCCAAGAGAAAATATTATAGGTGATCCTCAAGATAGGGTAAGAATAAAAGGTATGCATATTCCCTGTGATTACACTGCATTTGTTTCTCAAATTGAGTCTAGGACAATCAATGATGCACTGGTAGATGAATCTTGGATCCTAGCTACGCAAGAGAAACTTAACTAGTTCCAACGCAGCCAGGTCTGAACTCTTATCCCTAGACCTTCTGACCATCCATTTATTAGGACCAGATGGCTCTTCAGAAATAAAATGGATGGATTAGGAGTAATCACCAAGAACAAGGCCAGACTGGTAGCACAAGGATATTCTAAAGAGGAAGGCATTGATTTTGATGAAGCATATGCTCCAGTTGCTAGATTAGAGGCAATTAGAATTTTATTAGCATATGCATGTTCTCTTAATATCAATTTATTTCAAATAGATGTTAAAAGTGCTTTTCTGAATGGTTTCATAAAAGAAGAAGTTTATGTTGAGCAACCACCTAGTTTTGAAGATACTAAGTATCCAAATCATATTTTTCGTTTAAAGAAAGCATTATATGGTTTGAAACAAGCTCCAAGAGCTTGGTATGAAAGACTAACTGCTTATCTTATATCACATGATTTTTCAAGAGGTAAAATAGATAGCACCCTATTTATTAAGAAACATTCAGAAGGAATCTTGATTGTACAAATATATGTTGATGATATTATTTTTGTTCTACTAATGAATCACTCTGTAAATTCTTTGAAAACCTTATGCAAAGTGAGTTTGAGATGAGCATGATGGGTGAGCTTAACTATTTTTTTGGCTTGCAAATCAAGCAGACCAAGGAAGGTACTCACATTTGTCAAACCAAGTACATTTCAGATTTACTTTCTAAATATGGTTTTGACAAGTGTAAGCCCTTAGGAACACCCATGAGCTCAGATATTAAGCTAGATAGTGATCCAATTGGTAAGAAAGTAGATCAAAAGATTTATAGAGGCATGATTGGGTCATTACTCTACCTTACTGCTAGTAGACCAGATATAATGTTCAGTGTATGTTTGTGTGCTAGATTTCATGCTGATCCAAAAGAATCTCATGTTAATGTTGTTAAAAGAATTTTTAGATATCTTATAAATACAAGTAAATTAGGTTTATGGTATCCCGGATGTTCTGAATTCAAATTGATTGGATATAGTGATGCTGACTATGCTGGATGCAAAATAGATAGAAAAAGCACCAGAGGTACTTGTCAAATTCTTGCAGGACGCTTAATTTCTTGGTCTTTCAGAAAGCAAAATTCAGTAGCCTTGTCCACAACAGAAGCAGAATACATTGCAGTTGGAAGTTGCTGCACACAACTGCTGTGGATCAAACATCAACTGAAAGACTATGGTCATACACTTCATGAAATTCCAATGCTGTGTGACAACACAAGTGCAATCAACTTGACCAAAAATCTAATTCAACATTTAGGAACCAAGCACATTGAGGTCAGACATCATTTCATTACGGACCATGTAATTAATGGAGATATTTTACTTGAATTTATCTCTACTGATAATCAATTAGCTGATATATTTACTATACCTCTCCCTGAAGATAGATTTACTTCAATAAGAAGAGAAGTAGGTATGTGTAACCCTAATTAAAATTTACTCATTACTGCATTATTTGTTCCATTCATTGCAAAAACTTTCTAAGTCCTAGAACTTCGACTTCTCTGAAGTTGGAGTTATGTACTATGAGTCTCATGAAGTTGGAGTTGTGTACTGCGACTCTCATGAAGTCGGAGTTTCGGAACTGTGAGTCTTATGGAGTCGGAGTTTATGAAGTCAGAGTCAATTTTAATTATAAAAAGGGGTTTTTAAAATTTTTCATTTAAAGGGGAATTAACTATAACAGTTTATTCATTTAATCCTAGCCGTTCATCTCCTCATCTACGTTCCGTTACATATCCTCCTTCTATATTAGGACATTTCCTTCTTTCATTCCAAATCACCCTTTTGAAACATCTCCGACTCTCCTATCGTCTTCCTCTTGGTTCCCGTGCCTGTTCTTCACCCTGACGGAACCACCTTTAAAGCAACTGCAGATTTTCACCTCTTCCATGAAGAAAGGTAGGTTCTATAACCTCTGTGAACCTATTCTGCATATCCTCTACCATCCTTAGATTCTTTTCTTGTCTTTGTCTAGATGGCTTCATCTAGGGCTCCAGAAGGAACGCTCTTCACTCCTGAGCAGTTCTAGTGGCTTTCTTCGACCAAGGCCTCCATTTGCCCAGGAAAAGTAGTTGATTTAAGTCAGTTGACTGGTAGTCTCAGTTGGGTAGAAGAAATCCTAGTGGCTATGGGCTGGTTGAGGATCTGTCAGATCATTGAGCCGACCTTTGAGGGGGCACTATAAGCCTTTTATCTTTCCCTCCAAGTTTCAGCGAATGGATCAGTTATAGGATCAATGAAAGACATAATAGTCACAGTTTCTGAAGATTTGTTGGTTGAGTTATTGGATTGCCCTAACTCCGGACACAGAATCAGTGAGGTAGTGTTCATGGAGAAGCAGAGGTTAGGAGTTATTGGTAGTTTGGGGTCTCTCCAAAAAAGGGCTCTCTATCAACGAGCTCTCAGCAGAGAAGAGGATCCTTCACTCGATCATCACAACAATCATCACCCCTAGGGCAGGAACTCATTCTTCCTGTTGGGGATCGGATAGGTGACTTTGACAAATGAACTAAGAAATTGTGTGTATAGCAGCGGAATTAAAATAAGTAAAACACACAATTCGATCAGATCCAAGTGTGGTGTGTGAGAATAGTGAATAAGAACAACAAACCACAGTGCACTGAAGATTTTTAAGGTGGTTCCGAGAACACAACTTGTGTCTCCTACGTCCACCTCCTCACAACGGAGGAACCACTAGGTACAAACTGGAGCACGACGACTCCGACCTCTTTGAGATCTACAACTCAAAGAAACCCCGGAGATAGGCACGACAACCTACTCCACAGACCACTTGTGAATTCAGAAAATTCACAAGCCCTTGAGCACTATGTCTCAAGCACCAGAGCGCAGTGGCTCCAAACCAGAGTACAAAGTACTCAAACCTCTAGATCACAATAGATCCAAGTTCTGCTAGAACAAGCACACTTAGAGTATAGATCCTCTCGCACGATCTATCTCAGTACAATAGAAATGGTAGAGACAAATAGAATTGGGAGATCTGTGTAGAACACATACACAGATTCCCCAGAGAATTTAACACTCTGACCAAATACAGACTCGGCTGGATCTCCTTCTGGACCAGCACTGCTGCAATCACGAGCTCCTTCTCTTCTTCTCCTTCTTCTTCCCTTGGCGGCGCTGCTCTGCTCCTCTGGATGCAGATTCCTTTTTCCCGCTCTTCTTGCCTTCTTCCAGAATGCCCTTGGCTTTTTCTTGGGTGCGATAGCTTTGGAGTACAAGAAACATGGGTATTTATAGCCCCATATGTCCATAAGAAGCCTTAGGGTACGTGGGTACAAAAACCTAGGCAGATTCCCTTGATCCCCAAGCGGCCACGTGTCTAGAAAAAAAAATCATAAGTTGAAATTTCAGCCGGAGTGTGTCGACACTACCACTGAGTGTGTCGACACACTGTCCCAATTGTCCAAAAAGGGTCTTCTGGAAGCTGGGTCTAGTGTCGACACTACCAGGGACTGTGTCGACACCCTGTCCCAGTCAGACAACTGGGTCTCCTGGGAACTGGGTCTAGTGTCGACACTACCAGGGGCTGTGTCGACACACTGAACCCTGTCTTCATGAAAAAGCTCCAGGAATAGTGACCCAGTGTCGACACCATCAATGGATGTGTCGACACCATCAATGACAAGAGCTGTATACACCTGCAAATTTAACACATAAATCACTAGTACAAGATATTATCATTAAAATATGAGATATTAAACATCAAAAATATGTTGTTTAAGCATTATTGTGATATGTATAAAATGTATAACATGTTCAACATATCATCATCAAAATCACAATATGTCATCATCAAAATCAAAGTATGAGTGATGTTCATTGGTCATCATTAAAATACAACTTTAGGAAATTCCAAAACACACTCAACCCAACAATCTCCCCTTTTTGATGATGACAAAACATATGCACAATCTCCCAATAGCTTGACTCCCTTGACTGCAATAACTCCCCTTGACCATATACACCCTTTGAACTTTCTCCCCATAAAGAACTTTCTCCTCCTAGAAACTTTTACTTTCTCCTCCCTTTAAGTCCTCCCTTTAAGGAACTTTACACTTTCTCCCCCTTTTTGACAGCATCAAAAAGATAGATAAGAGAGAGAAACAAAGATTGTAAGAGATGAAGAAATGAAATGTAGGAAATGAATGGTCAGAAATGATCAAAATAAATGAGGCAAAGTGATATTTACATATGAGAGAAATTATTGTGTTCTTTGTATTGTGCAATAAAGTTTAATCGCAAAGACACACTCAACACAAAGTATAGCAAAATATAATGATCTGAATGTAGTTAAAATAATGATGCAAATGTGAAGAAAAGTGACCTATATGAATGAGCAGAAATATTTAACAATGATGTTAGGAGCTTTAAGTTTAACACAATGTAAAATAATAGGTCTAAACTCAGTATACATGAACTTTATGAAGGTCTTAAGCTTTTCCATCCTGTCAATTTGAGTTTCTTTCATTTTTAACTGGGAAAGAATACAAGAATAAATTAGTTAAATCTCACTTTTCAGTGCAAGAGATCACATTGATTAGATGCAAGATCTCCCGATTACTCAGTGGTTGAACTTTCATTATCTTATACAGAGTTGAAAACTTTGATTTCCACTTTTTGACGCAAAACAAATCACTTTTTAGGTGAAATGGCCTGGTTACTCAGTGGTTCAAGAATTTGCATTGCTCTATTTGTATCTTTCCAGATTGTTGATCATTTTCTTTTGATGTTTTGCAGGAATATGTTTGCTTTGACCAGAAAAGTCAAGACTACAAATTTAGAAAAATTATTCTTAACATGTGGTAAAAATGAAGCCTAAACATACACATGTGAAATATTAAAGCCACTCATGTGCCTATAATAGTTTTTTGCAAATCATTTTAAAAACATCCAGTATTAAGATTACTTAACCTTGAAATGATAATGAATCTTTGAAATTAAACTAAATGCACAATGAGTTTAGTTACAACGTTTTAATTCTCTCATAAGAAAATAGCACAAGGACTCAAAATTCTGATGACTTTGGGGTTCAAAATAGACAAGTAAGTTCAGGAAATATGACAATGATTCCCCCTTTCATGTATCTCCCCCTCACAAGGTGAACATGAAGATTATTACAGAAATAGGAATGAAGTGAAAGCAGAATGAACAAGAATGTTTTATTGAAAGACAAGGACTCCCCCTCAACAATTGCATACAAGGCTCTTGATACTTGGCGGAGACATATACTCACGCATAGTGAAAGTGTCCAGACAAGCCTAACTTGCCTTTCTTCAAATCACTATTTGATATACTAAGAAATTCAATACAACTGAGAAGTAGGAATTTTTTGCAAGAAAGAATGGCTTTTATTTGTACAAAGAAATGAGATGAAGATTTCAGACATGTGAAAACTTGTATAAACCAAGTTCCCTTCTAAGAGAAGTGAATCTAGGTTCTGCAAGAGGCTTAGTGAAAATGTCTGTAATTTATTTTTCTGTGTCAATGAAGTGGAGTTCAAAAGAATTCTTTGAGACTTCATCTCGAAGGAAATGATGCTGAATGTCAATGTGTTTTGTGCGGGAATGCTGAATAGGATTTTTGGACAAATTTATAGCACTTGTGTTATCACAAAGAATGGGAATGCAACCTAATGTGTGATTATAATCTAGAAGTTGATGTTTGACCCAAAGGACTTGGGTACCACAGCTACTAGCGGCAACATACTCAGCTTCTGCAGTTGAAAGAGCTACAGAATGTTGCCTCCTAGATATAAACACAACCCACTAGTGCTTTTTCTATCAAGTTTGCACCCGGCATAATCAGCATCACTATATGCAATCAAGTCCAATTTACATCCAGCAAGATACCAATGACCCAAATCACATGAAGAAAGAAGATATTTGAAAATTCTTTTAACGGCAGACATGTGACTATCTTTAGGATTTGCTTGAAATCTTGCGCACATGCAGACACTGAATTGAATATCTGGCCTAGAGGTAGTTAAATAAAGAAGAGATCCAATCATACCTCTGTAAAGTGTAGCATTAACAGGCTTACCAAAAGTATCACTCTCAAGTCTTACACTTGTGGCCATTGGTGTGTTGGATGGCTTGATGTTTTGGAAGTCAAACCTCTTGAGCAACTCCTTGACATATTTTGTTTGACTCAGAAAAATTCCTTCAGCAGTTTGATGTACTTGCAGACCTAAAAAGAATGTAAGTTCACCCATGAGACTCATTTCAAATTCAGATTGCATAAGATGGGCAAACTCATTGCACAAAGTATTATCTGTTGATCCAAAAATGATATCATCAACATAAACTTGAACAGCAATGAAATGATTTTTGCAGTTTTTGTAAACAAAGTTTGATCAATGTTTCCTCTTATGTAACCTTTATTTACAAGAAAGGAGCTCAACCGGTCATACCAAGCACTTGGAGCTTATTTAAGATCATAAAGAGCCTTATTAAGTTTAAAAACATGATTGAGAAATTTTTCATTTTCAAAACCAGGGGGTTGTTTGACAAAAACATTTTCTTTTATGTATCCATTTAAAAATGCACTCTTGACATCCATTTGAAAGACTTTGAATTTCAAAGAAGCAGCAAATACAAGGAATATTCGAACAACTTCAAGTCTTGCTACAGGGGCATAAGACTCTTCAAAATCAATACCAAGTTCTTGGTTATACCCTTGAGCAACAAGTCTAGCTTTATTTCTAACAATTTGACCAGATTCATTCAATTTTTTTTTTCTGAAAATCCATTTAGTTCCAATGACAGAAGTTAAATCTGAAGGTTTTGGTACTAAATCCCAAGCTTGATTTCTTTCAAATTGATGAAGCTCTTCATGCATAACATTTATCCAGTTTTCACAAGATAAAGCTTCATCAACATTTTTGGGTTCAATTTGGGAAAGTAGTGCCAAAGAATCTTCAACTATGACAGAATAAAAAGATGATCTGGTTCTTATTCCATCTTGCAAATTACCAACAATTTGATGAATTCACAAGTGGTCTGTGGAGTAGGTTGTCGTGCCTATCCCCTGGGTTTCTTTGAGTTGTAGATCTTAAAGAGGTCGGAGTCGTCGTGCTCCAGTTTGTACTGCCCTTGTGCTAGTGGTTACTCCGTTGTGAGGAGTTGGACTTAGGAGACACAAGTTGTGTTCTCCGAACCACCTTAAAAATCTTCAGTGCACTATGGTTTGTTGTTCTTATTCACTATTCTCACACACCACACTTGGATTTGATCGAATTGTGTGTTTTACTTATTTTAATTCCGCTGCTATACACACAATTTCTTAGTTCATTTGTCAAAGTCACCTATCCGATCCCCAACAACTGGTTTTAGAAAAAAAAATCATAAGTTGAAATTTCAGCCGGAGTGTGTCGACAACTGTCCCAATTGTCCAAAAAGGGTCTTCTGGAAGCTGGGTCTAGTGTCGACACTACCAGGGACTGTGTCGACACCCTGTCCCAGTCAGGCAACTGGGTCCCCTAGGAACTGGGTATAGTGTCGACACTACCAGGGGCTGTGTCGACACACTGAACCCTGTCTTCATGAAAAAGCTCCAGGAATAGTGACCCAGTGTCGACACCATCAATGGATGTGTCGACACCATCAATGACAAGAGCTGTATACACCTGCAAATTTAACACATAAATCATTAGTACAAGATATTATCATTAAAATATGAGATATTAAACATAAAAAATATGTTGTTAAGCATTATTGTGATATGTATAAAATGTATAACATATTCAACATGTCATCATCAAAATCACAATATGTCATCATCAAAATCAAAGTATGAGTGATGTTCATTGGTCATCATTAAAATATAACTTTAGGAAATTCCAAAACACACTCAACCCAACACTTCCATCACTGCCAGAGACGGCAGTTTGTTGTTTTGGGCCATTCAGAGGCATAGGGTCAATCTGCCCTCCAT
Organism: Colocasia esculenta; assembly: GCA_014218235.1. NCBI lineage: Eukaryota > Viridiplantae > Streptophyta > Magnoliopsida > Alismatales > Araceae > Colocasia > Colocasia esculenta. Next base: position 133,474,002 of record CM024756.1, read on the forward strand.
CATTTTGGAAAGGATTGTTGACCAGGTTGCAAGCCCAGAGGGGGGGGGGGGGTTGAATGGATTGCTAAAAATATTTATATGAATTTTCCTATTAAAAAAAAAATTTCTTTGACAAGCAACACTAAACTCAAATGTTAGAGTTAATGAGCAGTGGAAACAGAATAAAAGCAATCACATGAATAACAAAAATTTATCATGGTTCAGATCTCCTATCATAAGGAGTCCTATGTCTAGTCCCTAAGCAATAACTTGGGATTCCACTAGCTAAGGGTACAGTCCCCCTTAAGGACACTTACACATCCAGTACAAGCTGACCTTCTCTTCACTACACGAAGAGGCAATACACCATCTGTTACAACATGTCTTCCTTTCTACAAAAGGGAAGCAACCACCCACTCCACAGCAGGTCCTCTCTTCACAGATGAAGAGGAGCACTCAAGAAGAGTAAAGAGATGATGGCCCCTAGACCAAGCTTATAGAAAATGCTTGATCTGAGGCAGAATCTGAGAGACAAGAGAATTACAACAGAAAGAAGTTCTCTTAGATCTAAAACAAGCTCTCAAACTCTAGAAGACAAGTAAGAACAATGCTTTGTGGAGAGCTTAAAAGCAGGACTCTTTTTTTGAATGAATGATCGAGCTCTTCTTTCTTTGTCATGTCTTTCAAAGATTGTCAACACACTTCTATTTATCTTCTCTTGAGGAAGTATCCATTGAAGTGTCTGTTGTCTCTCATCTTGAAACACGTTAGCTGTATCAGGTCCAATGTAGGAATCAAGAAAACTTGTAGTCATTAAATACTTGGATAGAGACCCAATGAGAGAAAGATCATCTAGATATCCTCTTTCCTTCTGTCAACGTAACAAGTCCAACATTGTAACGTGTGTGACTACCAAAAACTTGCACATAATAAATGCTGGAGCATGGACATCTTAAATGTGTCTAAACTGTCAGTCAATGTCATCGGCCATGCTGTAGGAGGATATACCAAAGAGGAAATTCCGTTCTGTCAGTCATTAAAGTTCTACTTTATGTGACAAAAATATAGTAGTTCATAAGAGATGTCGTGCATAGATATTGTACCCGAAATAATAAATGTTTGAGTGCACAGGGTACGCCATAGTTCACGAAAAATATGAAATACCCAGTGTTTCAAAATACATTTGAATGCCATGTGAGATAAACTATAATCAAGACTATCTTGTTTTTGAAACTAGAATGATTATAAAAATAATTATCAATATTATCCATCAACTGTCGAAAACAGAATCGTTGTTGAAGGAAAGCTGATGTTTAGAGACAGTCTATATATAATGACTGTCGATGTCCAATCACAACTGATGTTCAAGTGAAGTCGATGTGAGTGTAATCGTTGTTGTAATGGAATCGATGTGAATGTAATCTATGTAGAAATGTAATTGATGTTCAAGCAAAATCGATGTTGGAGTGCAATCAGTGTTTAGCTGTAATCGATGTTTACATGAAATCGATGTTGAACTGTAATCGTTGTTTAAGTGAAATCGATGTTCTAAGTGAATCGATGTTTAAATGAAATCGATGTTGAACTGTAATCGATGTTTAAGTGAAATCGATGTTGAAATGAAATCGATGTTGAACTATAATCGATGTTTAAAATGAAATCGATGTTGAACTGTAATCTATGTTTAAGTGAAATTGATGTTCTAAGTGAATCGATGTTTAAATGAAATCGATGTTGAATTGTTATCGATGTTTAAGTGAAATCAATGTTGAAATGAAATTGATGTTGAACTGCAATCGATGTTTAAAATGAAATCGATGTTGAACTGTAAATGATGTTTAAGTGAAATTGATGTTCTAAGTGAATCGATGTTTAAATGAAATCAATGTTGAACTGTAATCGATGTTTAAGTGAAATCGATGTTGAAATAAAATCGATTTTGAACTATAATCGATGTTGAACTGTAATCGATGTTCAAGTGAAATTGATGTTCTAATGAAATTGATGTTGAACTAATCAATGTTTAAGTGAAGTCGATGTTTAAATGAAATCGATGTTGACTCTGTAACCGATGTTTAAAACGTAGTCGTTGAAATCGATGTTTAACAGAATCGATGTGATGTTAAAACAGTAATCGTTGTGAGCTTACAACAGTAGTCAATGTAGACTTACACAAATCATATGCAATTGACTTCTAATATAAATGAGTGTAAATAACTTATTGAATTTGTTTTATTTGATGCCTGTAGACAAGCTTTAGAAAACTATGTTAGTCAACTATTTCCAAGGTTTTGTTGATCACCATATATATATATATATATATATATATATATATATATATATATATATATATATATATGGAGATAGGCTAATCATGAAGGATGGCAGGTTCTAAGAATTTGCAGGAGTTTCTTCCTTATGGACCCCTACTGACCCTTATCTTTAGAAGATTTGCAGTGTATTTGAATGATGAAATTTTAGTTTCTGTGAAGGAGAAGATTGGACTTTCCACTTTGAGGAGAAGCCATTATATTTTGGAAGTCAAGGCATAGAATATTTGGTCTAAGGACTCTATCCCTAGGTGCTCTCATGAGATATTTCTCGATGAGGCACAGAGTTCCATTTCCCTTCCTCCAGTTCAGTCTCCTATAATCAGAAGAGAGGAAGTTAGAGAAGAAGCTACAGTGGTAGAACAAGAAGAAGTCCATGCTACTGACCCCTCCCTAGAGCAAGATATTCCTGATGATACCATAAATCAAGTACTCAGGGATTTAAGAGGCAAGGGAGTGGCTCAGGAAGATGATATCCCCAGCTCCACTCCAGTTGAGCCAGAAGAGTATCACCATGTCTCTCCACCACATGTTGAGACCCGGCCAAGGTCTCAGGGGGAGACTAGCTGAAATATGGATGGTGAGATGGATTTGATCATAAAGCAACAAGAGATCTTATATGTACTACAAATGTAGATACAACAAATGGATATCAAATTCGACTTCATGTCGAAGGAGGTTCAACAGATGAAGGATCTACTCCTCCAATTGGTGTGCCAACAGGGCACAGGGAATTCTCAAGTACCTCCAACTGTTCAACCTGAACAGCAGCAACAACAACAAGAGTAGCAGCCTGAGCAAGTTGTTCCATAGCTAGAAAAGCCAGCAGATCAGGCAAGTGTGGACTCAGTAGCTATGCCAAAACCGTTAGTTGATTAGCAGCAGCAACAACAGTCACAACAGGAGGAAGCAACTGAACAACATTTGGAGCATCCTGATTAGTCTATGGAGGTAGAAGCTGATCCTGAGGTTAAAACCTTTAAGAGAAGGGTTAGAAGGAAACTTATGAAATCTGGTAACCCAGTCTTTCCCTCTCAGCCCTTAACCATTTCTTCTCCTCCTACTGCTCCAACTCATCCTTCTGCTACTGACTCAACACCTCCACCAACTGTTGAACAACCACCTTCACCTCCCTCTCAACCTGTTCCTTCTGTTTCCTCTGATCCTCTTGCTTTCACCTCTCAACCAGAGGAACAGCTTCCAACTCCCATAAATACTTCAATTTCTTTATTTCCTATGAAGTATACATACAAGCCTCCATTTGTAAAAATACCCACTCTTCACACCCTAGCTCCTCATTTTTTTTCCTCTCTCCCTACATCCTCAACTCCATCTGTGACCAAATCTACTCATCCTCTTGCTCAGATAGTACCTAGTGTGATACTGTCATCTAGAGTAGGACCAAAAATGTAAGACACTTCTAGTTCTCTCCTTCCACTATTCTGGTATTCTTTCATTTATCACTCAGAGCACCATATGACTATGTTTAGAGAATTCCTTTCCATAAAAACTTTTCTTGAAATCCATGGAATGCCAGCCTACAAGTTTGAAGACTGGCTCCCTCATTTGATTAAAACTTCCCAAGTCTTTTTGGCTGATGAAAATTTGATTACACAGAAAAGCCACAGTCTCTCTTCTGTCAAATTCTTTAATCTTTATCGCGATGAAGACGAAAGATATAAGTTTGCCAGAACTAGAAATGAATTTTTGAATGTTTTCCTTCACCTGAATCTTAGATTTTTTTGACCTATTTGGTGACCTCCTTAAAGAGCTCCAAACAAGCTATGGCAGAATGAAGCACTTTAATGAAGAAAGATTCAAGATGGGTTTGCCGGATGTGAACAAAGGGCAGTGGGGCATGCTTATTAAAGGGCAAAGAGAAATTACTCATTCAACGACTATTGGATTGTGTGACGGACTGGGGTATTTATCCCCATTAAGGCGCCATATCCAGATCCGCCTCCCGCGAACGGACCGAAGTCTCGCAAGGGATATCTCACACACGTGTCCAGTAAGAGTATAAAAGACAAACCACAAGAATATAAGACACAAGAAAGTACACGTGCTGATATCTGCTCACAAATTTGTACAATTGTCCCATTACATTAATACAGGTCCAATTAAAAGAGTACAACTACCTGGGGCATACCCCGAGGGAGCACAAGCTCACACAACACTAACTACTAAACAACTGCTGGTGGTACAAGTCTGACACAACGCCGTTGCAAGCCAAACACACGGCAAGCCCTGAAAAGAACTGTAGGGGAGTGAGCCTCAACAAGTCACTGGCTTAGTAGGGGCTACCCAAAACAACACCGAGACCACAATACTCCTCAACCTCAAAGGGTCTCACTGGCAACACCAATAGCCAAACCATTTCATGCTCACATCATGACAATAAATAACAATTAAACATAATCATGATTATAAACACAAAGTCCTCAGAAGGAAAGTAGGACTACAGGACTAACATAATATCATTAGTTAGCCCAACTACTAAAGTGCCTAAACCACAGTCTCACTGGCACACTGCTACAACAACTAGTTGCATAAGCTATAAGCCACACAGGCAAGTCACTGCCCAGGCTACAAGCTTCACAGGCAAATCTCGAACACTTAAGTAACAGGACTGCTAACAAAGAGCTGGTCCTTTATACTCCAAATCACACTACGTCGAGAGCCACACATAAATGGTAGGACTGGCTACAGCTAGCTAGTCCATCACACACTAAATCCATAATCGGAACCATGCCCAAGAAGGGTAAAACTCAACAAGTGGAAGGTCTCACACGGCCTCCACGGAGCATAGCTCTACTAAACCACAATATGCCTAAGCCACAAGCCTCATCGGCAAAATACCCACAAAGGTAACATAATTAATAATCACAAACTAATCCACAATAAAATATAAACAAAGATCTACTTAAAACAGTTAAGATACAACAAGTGGCAAGTCAAACCACAAGACCTCCACAACACACAAGTACCCGGAAAGGTTGGTATACAATGTACCTCCACAAAACTACAAAGTGACCCACAAAGGAAATAGGTACCTGCTACTCTGAGGTACCACAACACAAACACCCGAACAAGGTATAAGTAGGTGATAAACACCACACTGAACCACAATTATATTGTGCCTTCACTTAGACACAACATTACAGGTGAAACCTTAATCGACGAGTCATACAAACCACAACTCAGTCACAATTGTGCCAACACCAGGGCACACCTCGAACTGGTCAAACCTCAACCACGAGTCACAAATTCACGAACTACAGCCTGTGGCAAAGCACGAATCAAGCCACAACTAGAGCTTGGCAAAGCACGAGTCGCGAAAGACGACATCACCACAACTACAACTGGAGCTAACTAAGCACGAGTCAGAAAGAACGACGCCACCACACGGGAACGGACTACTAGCTGATCAGGCCAGTATCCAACCCGGACAACACAACACAAGAACAACCTCTCAGCCTCGCAGTCACGGACGAAAGGTCCAACTGCCGCTCCACGAGAACAAGTCAAACAATTGTGGAGACCAACTAACACCACACCTGCAGACACACAGCTGCAGGCCCATGCCTGGCACCTCTAGGGTCTCTGTCCGGAGCACCCTAAAGTGAGGCACTGGAAAACAGGACTAGCTGGGGACCAGTGTCGACTACTAGTGTCAGTACCCCCAACTATGAGCGCGCTACAAGCGACTGCACACCCACAAACACACAAGCCGCTGCCCTACTGTCGTCTTTCCCTCAGCCGGACGTACAACTCAAACACAGGAGTGAGGGTGTCCAGGAAGACGACACAGACCTCAACAGTACAACACAAGTACCGGGACAAAACCCCGAGCACAACAAACACACGTGCCTGGCTCACAAAGAACCTGGGGTACCCGACTAGAGAGGCATTCCGGAATAGGCGCCGGACCACCACACTCGGCAAGCTCAAACCACGATACTAACACATATAACCTTTACTTATAATTCACAATATACAAGTGTTAGGATTAGCTTAACATCGGTCACCGTGTGACCCCAAAGCTATCCCACACCAACACATAACTGAACGACAAACTTGCCTATCATTGGTCACCTCATGACCTCCATGGCAACACACACACACCACTTAATACATAAATCCATATAATATTATTCAAAAGACAACAACGGACCAGGGCTAGGTCGGTGTCGACCTTCACTGCCCAAACACCACAAAGTCATGGCTAGGCTCACACAGGAACCTCACTGCCCAGTTACTACGACAAATCATAAGAATTACATTACAACAAAGTGTGTAGTTACACACACTCAAACCACGTAAACAACACGTGTATATTACACCCTGGTTGGTGTACCACACGTCTTCCACGTAAACCAAATGTCCAACACATGGACAACGCACTCCAAGAGTGCCACGGGTGCCAACGCACCACACATACTGTGTAAAGGAATTACGTACATCACACATCATTCACGTAAAACATGCCCATTACATGAGCAGTATGCTCCAAGAGCATAACAAGTGCACTGGCTCACACTGGTCATCGCTATGCACACACAAACACGCAATATTCATAACCAGAAAAGCTACGTAAACCACACTGCATGGATACATGCACAAGTTGGCGGCAACATCGACTGCCGCTTATAGGAAGTAGACGACAATGGATCTGGCCGTCTATATCCCGGCTGATGAACCTGGCGTCAATCGATGTTGACGCTAAGCTCTTCAACCCCAGTTCCTGCAGAAACCCTAAACTGATTCTACAGGTTTTACAATCATCAAAGCAACGAGAAAACATGAGGAAACTATTTTCCAAGCCAAACATGCATCATTTAAGATTTAAACTACATGAATTAACCATTAAATTTCATCAAACCACCCTTAGAACCCCGCATGAATACCATGACCCGAAGTTGCCATTTTAATGCAGTTTCATGCTTCCTAATTATTCTATTACAACCTATAAGAACTACAAGGGTCGTTCCCTACCTCAGAACACGCTCAAACCCTCCGAATTCTCCCAAACCACGCCGAACCCTCCACGAGCTCCCACGGGAATTGCACCACGCCACGGTGTTTCCTCGTCCTATTCGACAACGCCACACACTCCATGATTCTCCAACCACCCTTCAGTACCTGGTGGAAGCTTTAGAAACACGGGGACGCGAAGATAGGGCAAGGGGAAGAGAGAGACAGGTGGGAAACCTGCTCTCGGGTGACCCTATAACCTGCAAAATTCTCAGGTTGGCGTCAACCCCTCTGCCGCCAAAGACAACCGCCACCCTAAACGTCCATATCCCCTGCCGCCAAGATCATGCAGTCAACGGCAACTTACCTGGACGCCAACAAGTCAACGACCACCCCTGGCCGCCAACTCCTACTCAACTGCAGTAGGTCCTATTTCATTTCGGGACCTAACCTGCACCACACCTACACACACCACGCGTCTACACCACACTGGCCTTACAACAGCCATCACAACCACAACACACACGATCCAAAAAGGATCCGAAAATAAGCGACGTTACAGATTGCCCTATGGATTTCACCCTAGTCTGATAGGTATCATTTCATTTAGGAAGACTTTTACCCAAGTTGTCTTCAATAGGCATATCAGAATAGCAGCCATATTCAAGATCAAGTACAACATCAAGCTATCCTTCCACCGTTTTGCCTTGATGCAAGCCCCCAAGAACTCTCAATACTTGAAAGACTTCTAGCACAGTTTTTCTAAATCTGAGAGATTTAATGAAGTTTAGTGGGTAGTTGCTTACCTAGAAGACAGTGCAAAATGCAGAAGGCTGAAGCTATCTCCTGCTGTTTATCTCCTTAAGGGCTATGAGACACTTTGGAAGTCAGTCTCTACTAAATGGTCATAGAGGTACCTTGTGTACTACCAAGCCAAGAAAGTAGCACACTCCAAGGGTCTACACTGGAACCTTACTATTCATGACTTCTTGCACAAAGCAGCCAGTAGGAAGTTTGTTCCCCTTAGGAGAGCCTTGTCAGGTTATAACTATCATAGGAGAGTCAACTGGTTTCATCTCCACCATGTCAAGTCCTATAGGAAAATTCCCTCTGTATGACCCTTCTATGACATAGATAGTTCTAAATTCTTTCACATCTTTCCTGAGAATAAGCAAAAGCTATGGGACTTACTTCAGCCCTTCTTTGCTCAAATCCCTCCTTCCCTCTAGCTTCCTAGCTCCTCCTCTACTTCCTGAATGTACAATGTTCAATATTAGCAATATACATATATTTCTAGCCCTTTGTGTGTTCTCTCTCTCTATGTCTCTTATCCTTTCTGTTAATGCCACAAAGGGGGAGAAAGAAATAAATATATAGGACAGAAACATTTAAACATTTGTTTTTACAAAATCAAATTTGTTTTCACTGTCTATTTAAAAGTTTTTGTCATTAACAAAAAGGGGGAGAATTGTTGAGCAACTATCCTTAAAAATATTGCTAAACATTTAATCATAATATTTTTTCTATGACAAAACCTTTTAATATCCTCTAAATCAATTTATTGACATTTTATAAAAATTAATATGACAATACAAAGGCTCTTATATATAATACTGTACTATATCTTAGCCAAAATTTATGCACACACAAAATCTAAGTATCAACACTCACACGAAATTTCTCTAAGTCCACATTGTATACTGTATATTATACTGACTCCAACTCCTTAAAAGTCGAAGTCGGATGTTACTCTGACTCTTTGAAAGTCAAAGTATGATATCGATTAATGAACAAACTTGTTCTACTCCAACTTCCCAGAAGTCGAAGTCTGATATCTCACTATGACTTCCATAAAGTTGAAGTACCTCACTCTGACTCCTTGAAAGTTGAAGTCTATTGCTTGTTTGCTTTGCACTCCGACTACTTAAAAGTCGAAGTATGACATCGATTGATGAACAAACTTATATCACTCTGACTCTCAAAAAGTCGAAGTTTGTTATCAATTAATGACTCACTGTGACTTCTATATAGTCGAAGATCTATTTGCATCTATTGTCTTGGACTCGGACTCCTTGAAAGTCCATGTATCATATATCAACTCCTGTGTACTTATACTTAAATAATACTTGTGTTATCTATCATTCTCCAGAATCCATGAAATCACAATCTTGGTTATTTCATTGGCTTTCATTATTCCTAAGGGATCCTTTACAAAAAGAATAGCACTTATATGTCTTACAGAATAATGTTCTTCTTGCTATCACCATTTAAATATTCTGTTAGGCAGGAGAAAATGAATTCAAAATAATCATATAAAATATCTTTGTCAATATTTGAAATAATTATATAATGTGGTCTCTTGTTTGCTGTCAGAAGTTTAGTTCTTTTCATTTGACAGTTGCTATGCAGTAAATGCGATGGTAGGTATAAGCAGCATGGGGTATCTGTTAGAGCTCACCTACTGAACGCGGCATTGTTGATTGTACACTTCCATTGTCTAGAGTTCCGTGCACGAATCAATATGCCCACCTTCTCTAAACTGTCTCACAGATTTAAAATAGTAAAAATGAACTAATAGAGTGGTGAGAACAGGTCATATCCACAGAGAGGCTGAATAGAATTTGACTTAAGAAACTGCTTTTTGGTACACTCTATCGATAATGCATTAAAAGTAAATGTGTAAACAGCACCGACCAAATCCCTCACAATCTTGACAAATCAAGTTTAATGAAAGAACAAGCTGAATTGAAATGAAAAGAGAATTGATATCAATGTACCCTCACAATTGAGGGATCAAACAAGTAGACAGAAATCTGAAATAGAAACATATGGATGCACCTCTAATTCTGAAATGCGCTGGACTCAAAAGGATAAAATGATGCCAGAATAAGAGTCTCAAAAGAAAACTTTTGGTCACTGTACTCCCACAGTCTGATGAATCAGCAAGATAATAACAAAAGAAATCTAAAAATTTAACCTCAAATTTCTAATCCGGCCAGAAGGAAAAAGAAGGATAACAACGAAATAAAATTCTCAAAAAGAAACAAAAGAAGAGCCAAACTCTCTAATCTCTCAAATCTTCTGCTATCTCTGAAAGCTTCACAACACAAAGATAATCCTCCTCCCAAACGCTGGCCAGAAGGAAGGAAGAAACAATCGAACTCTACTAAACTCACAAAACATAGAAGGAATGAAATGGAAATGCTATTGATCCAAAAATATGAAAAAAAAAAAACAATCCATGTAGCTCCCTGATGCTGAACAATCCCCCTCAGTCCAACAGCTTGCAGAAGAGTGGAAGAAAATTTCGATTCCCCTCACAGCAGTCGAGCTCTCAACAATTTCCACAGAAGGAAGTAAAGAACAGTTGATCTCAACAATTTTTTCACCGAAGAAATCAATCTCAGAAGTTTTACATAGAAGGAAATAAAGAACAAGAAGCTATTTATGCGGAAGAAAGAAAATGCAGATAAACTGAAATAAACGCCACTAGATTGAGCTCTTCAACACAGAGAAAATGGGAACTAAATGCAGAAGAAATGACGAAATTAGATTCCACTGGATCCTCCTCACAGCAGCAAAAGAAAGGAAGAATTACAGAAGAAATGGAAGAACAATCCCAAATGCCGAACCAGAAGAAAGGAGCCCTCTGTCCTCTCACATAGTAGAAATCCCAAAAATCTGAACAACTGAGCAGAAGAACTCCCCACAGAAGAGTAGAAAAACCCAAAAAATCCAAAAACTGGAGACGCCGTGTTGAAAGGAAAAATACAGAATTAAAATGGCAGGAAAAAAAATTCCCAAAAGCTTGAACTGGACAAGCCCCCGGACCTGAGGACCTTGGGTCCTTATATAGGCTCCCTGGAATCTTAGAGGCGCCTCTGCTTCCCGCCCAAGCTCTGCAGCCCAATCAGGCCGCCTCAGCTCCGCACGCACCAGATCTACAGCACACGCACGCCCCAGCTCCTGTGCGCCTCACACACCCTGCCGCTCCAGCCCATCGCTGCGCACACTGCCAGATCCTCTCCCCATCGCACAGCGTCATCGCCTTTGTCGCACGCCTCTAGAGCAGCTCCTACTCTGTGCATCTGCTACGCACACACCGCCCAGGCTCCAGCCGTACAGCTGGGCATCTGCCCCAGCCTCACGCACCGTGCACACAGATCTCCTCCTCTGCACGAGCCCTCCGCCAGCTGGAGATCCGGTCGCCCAGCTGCTAGCTGCTTCCAGCAGCTTCTGATGGAAAGAAAGAAATGTTAAAGCAGGCTTTAAGTGGTATTCGTGGTCAGTTTTGGTGAGATGAGAGAATGGTGCAATGCACCGATGGTGGAAAGAAAATGTGCTGGCGCAATAGACCCATGAGGGGGTATGTGGTATGATGATATTGGGTGGGTTTGTTTATTCATTTAAAATTTATTTAAAATCTAATTTATTTACAAACTAATATTTACAAGAATTAGAAGATGTTTATAAAATCAAAGATTATTTATGTACAATGTTCTTGTAAAAAGAGAAAATTAGTCAAATTATTCAAAATGTATTGAATTTATTAAATGAGAATCTAACTATGTGTTCTACCAAAACTAATATGCTCAAAAATCTATTTAGGGATGAAATGAAAATTAAACTCAAAATGTACATTACGTATAGACAAATTATGTCAAAAATCAACTATATGTATGAAATTTAACATGAAACATTTTGCAGTTATCACCTACCACTGTCAAAACTTCCTTACTTTCAGGATACAACTGTCTGTCTATCTTTAAATGATCTAAACTTTTGTCTGTCTGAACTCCTTCATGCTTTATATATTTTTTATCTCACCTACCTCCGAAAGTATGGAGGTATCTGTGTCCTTGTCCTTCCAGGCTTGCAGAACATTAATGAAGCATGCTTAGCTTTCAGCCTTGAGCATGAGTGTAACGACACCGAGAACCCGACCCTTGGCCCAAGCCGAGGACCTGATTTTTGCGGTCGCCGCCCACGGATCTGGAGACCCGGAAGGGCTATAACACAAGTCTAACATAATATGTAAAGGAAATAAACGTCAACTGCTAACTAGGAGCACACACGCAGAAGTGGAAAGAAGAGCGAGACCGCAGCGTATCGCTCTAGTTACAGTCCCAACACATACAACTAGTACAAGTAAAAAGGGAAGAATAGAGCCCTTAGGGGCATACCCCGAGGGTGACGTACAACTGAAGGGGGAAACCACTGCTAGCTGCCGGGACGATGACTACCACTCTGCCTCCTCTGCCCGACGCGCGCCCTACTGCTGCTGAGAAGTCTCACCTGGAAAAGAAAGGGATGAGCTTCACAAAAGAAGCTCAGTAGGGACTACCAATATCCTACTGGCTCTAACAGGCAGAAGAAATATATAAACAATTAAATAACAGTAGTTATATCTTCTACTCTACAAGGGGAAGTGCGGAAGCAAAGCTACTAACTAGCAACGGTACAGAAGGACACCATGGTCGGAAACTCCGTGGAACTTGCACATCATGACTACCACACGGCTGGCAACGCAGACAAAGAGAACCCTTCCTGGACAAGAGACAGTAGCTATGGAAAACGCTACCACTAGTCAACCGATCAGGTGCATCCACTGACGTCTTATCCTCAACCCAGGTCCAAACCTCCACGTCTTGTCAGAGTGGGGCAGGAACACAAGTAACACAACAGTAACCGCCATAGTCTGGCCGGACTACGGTCCCACGCCTGGCCTCTCTAAGTGGTTCTGGGGCCACAAAGAGCAAGGCAGTGAGAAAAAGGACTGAGTGGCCCGCGCCGGGAAGAACTCCAAACGACCTCGGCGTCCCAGACCAACCAAGAGAGCTCTGCAAATGACTCAATGCTGTTGTCCTAAACCACCATTTCCCCCTCCGCTCCAGAGTCTGTGATTCAAGCCCTCAAGTGCCGAGCAACGGTAACAACCTCTCTCACAGGACAAGCACTCAAGTGCCGAGCTCCAGGCGAACGACTAGTGTGTTGGGTTCACATTCTAAATAATAAATACAACATGTTTTTGATGATGAATAATGTGAATAAATGTGAACAATGTGAATTGAGTTTAATGCATGAGATCTTCATACAAATGACTTGTCACAATAACTTGGTACAATGTTTGATTATATATGTTCATAATATCTCACTAACTATGTCTACTAATGTAGGAGATATACTATGGAAGACATGTGCCAACAACAAGTATGAAAGATCAAGAAAAGTCAAAAGACAGTGTACTTGTCGACAGCCATCAAGACCATGTCGACAGATAGCAACAGTCAGCAACATACATGTTCTGGAAAAGAAGTCATGTCGACAGCAACAAAGCCTCCTGTCGACAGAAGCATACAGTCAGAAAATCACAGTTCTGGAAAACATGTGCCTATCGACAGCACCAAGGCACCTGTCGACAGATGCACACAGTGAGAGCTTCAATAGAACTTCCAGACTTCTGGAACTTGGCACACTGTTGATCCCTGTCGACAGCAGGTGTATGACCTGTCGACAGACGTACAGAAGCTTCATATACGGGAAGTTTGAAAGTTACCAAACTTGGTGTTTCCTTCTACCACGACTCTCCATATGTAAACACCAATATATAAACATCCTTTTGAAGCAAATCATGTACACAAAAAGCAGCCTCCAAGCAAGAACCCTAAAAAGTTCTCAAGAGAAGACTTGCTCTGCTGCTCTGTTTCAACCTACCGCCCAGAACCAAGAAGAGAGGTCTCTCCAGCGGAAGGTGAAGCCTGAACGTCGTGGATTCAAGCATCTCCATCAACTTGTGATCATCAAGACGAAGCTTGAAGTCCAGCCAGACATTTTACGAGAAGAGTTTACCAATTGGATTTGTTCTTCAACTCTCAAACTCTTCTCTGTTTCTATTTTTCATATCTGTGTGTGTGTGTTGTGTTTCAAGCAGTCCTTGTGCTTGATACACGTGTGTGGGTGTTGATCTGATCGTGGTTGCACATCAGATAACACATGTGTGTGAGTTGTAGTTTGTGAACTAGCTCATAAGCAGATTGTTCTGCATGTGTGTGTGGCCTGTGGATGTAGGATACACGAGTTGTGTACTCCGAACCACGTAAATCTCTGTGTCTCGTGGTTTGAATGCTTTCACTTTAGATGTTTGATAGGCACGCTGTATTTGCACACACTTGATAGTTCATCAATCTAATTGCCATCAAGTCACTCACATCCACACATAGTGAAACTCTGTTCTTGTCGTTATAATCTCTGTTAAAAAGAAGGTGATAAGATTTTTAGTTGACAGTAATCTATTCAACCCCCCTTCTAGATTACCATATAGGGAATTCCGCAACCCTTCAATTGGTATCAGAGCCAAGTTTCTCTGATTTACTGCTTTATTTGTTTGATCTTACGATCAGGAGATTCACGGTCTAATGGAATCTAACAAGGGGTATATGGCCGAGGGACACTCAGTGACCAGGCCACCCTTCTTTGACGGCACTGACTATCCGTATTGGAAAAATCGGATGCAGGTGTTTCTTCGAGCGCAAAATTTCGAACTATGGAAAATAGTCAGAAAAGGAGCATACGAATTGCCTCAGGACAAGGATACCTGGACTAAGGACCAGATTGCCAAGGGGACACTCAACTGGAGCGCCCTCAACATGATGCAGTGCGCAGTCCACCCAAAGGAGTACTCAAGAGTCTCCACATGCACCTCAGCAAAGGAGATGTGAGACAAGCTTGAGCTGATCTATGAAGGTACGTCTGAGGTAAGAAAATCAAAGGTAAGCATGTTGGTTTCAGAATATGAAATGTTCAAAATGAATAATGATGAAACCATCTCTGACATGTTTGCTAGATTCATGATAATTATAAATGGATTGAAAGGTCTTAAAAAGGAGTACTCAGAAAGTGACTTGGTGAGGAAGATACTTTGGTCTCTTCCATCCTCATGGAACACCAAAGCCACTGTCATTGAGGATTCCAAAGACCTCTCAAAAATGAAAGTAGATGAATCGATTGGTTCTCTGATGACCTATGAACTGAATGTCAAAAGAAAGGAGACTGAAGAAAATCCAAGGAAGTCACTTGCTTTGAAGGCTTCCATGAAGAGTTCTTCAGCTTCCAAAAAGGAGATAATTCAGGAAAGTGATGTGACTGAATCGTCTAGTGAGAGCGAAAATGACGAAATGGCTATGCTCACTAGACAATTCAAAAAATTCCTGAAATACAAGAGGAGAGGTACAGGTAACTCTAAACCTTTCCAAAAGAAAGACTTCGCTAATAAATTTGATACTAACAAAAAGTTAGAGATTGTTTGTTATGAGTGCAAGAAGCAAGGGCACATGAGAGGAGAGTGCCCCGAGCTCAAAAAGAAGCTGAAGAAGGACAAATTCACTTTCAAAAAGGCCAAGGCAATGGTGGCCACTTAGAGTGATGAAGATGAAGACGAGAACAGTCAAGCTACCTCAGAAGATGACGAGCTTCAGTGTCTCATGGCAAGGAGTGATGACTCCAACGAGGTAAGTTCTTCCTTTGAAACATATTCTATTACTGAATGGGAAGAAGCTTATACTGTTCTATTTGAAAAATTCTGTGAATTCAAGTCTAAAAATAAAGAACTCAAGAAAAAAGTCAATTCCCTTGTTCATAAATCAAACAGTAATGAAGAAATTGAATCCTTGAATAAGGTGATTGAAATGATGAAGCTTGATGAACAAACACACAGTGAAGAAATGGACAGCATGAAACTTAAACTTCAAGAAGTTCAAAAGGAAAGAGATGATCTAATGAACTCTTTTGAAAATCTTCAAAGTGAGCATGAAAAGATAAGGAGAAACTAGAAAAAGCTGAAAAAGACATAAAAGGTAAGTCTAAGGATTTATCTAATTTTGTCAAAAGTAAACAGAATCTGGATGCAATTTTAGGCTCAAAGGTTTTTGTTGCAAGACATGGGATTGGGTTTCAAAATGCAAGGCCAAAGGAAATTGGCAAAAATCTGTTAACAAATTTCATTGATTCCAGCCCAAGTTCAAGTAAACAAACAAAGAAGAAGATAAATCCTTCAAAGGGTACGAAACATGAACCTAAAATGATCAAATCTGTTCCTAGTCAATCTAAGGAATTTGTAACAAGCACAAGACAGAATAAAAGCAACCTCCTAAAGCTAATCTAACAAGGCAACAAAAAGGAAAATGCCTATACATGCTCCTAAAAAGGTAAAGCACATTGTTGTTCAAAAATCATCATCATGCAATATATGTAAAAAAGTTGGGCACAATGAAAAACATTGCTGGAATAGCCCAAACCAAATGAAAATCAAACAAGTTTGGATTCCTAAGCACTTGTTATTTGGCATGAATGATACATCGGGACCCAAAGTAATTTGGGTACCAAAACCTCTTGTCTGATCCACATGTGCAGGAATGCCTAGCAGCCCACAATCAAAAGAAATGGTACTTGGACAGTGGCTGCTCGAGGCATATGACGGGCGACAAAGAAAAATTTAGTGTGCTCGTGGAAAAAGATGGAGGTCACGTCATCTTTGGAGGTAACAACAAAGGCCAGATCATCGGCTCAGGTAAGGTTGGTAAGTTTGCCTCTAACTCAATAGACAATGTACTGCTAGTTGATGGCCTTCATCACAATTTGCTGAGCATAAGTCAATTGTGTGATAAAGGTCATAAAATTGTCTTTGAATCCAATTCATGTCAAATTCTTGATAAGGAAACAAAAAGTCTGAAATTTTCTAGAAAAAGAATAAACAACATCTACATGGTTGACTTAGATGATCTAGAAAATAATGATTTGTGTCTTGTAGCAAACAAACAGGATGAGCTTACATTGTGGCATCGTAGGCTCGGTCATGCTAGCTATAACGTATTGCACAAGATCATGAGGCTTCAATTGGTAAGTGGTCTTCCTGATATTCCCTTTAACAAGAATGAAAATTTCTGTGATGCATGTGCACAGGGAAAACAAGCCCGGAAATCCTTCAAATCAGAAGCACCGGTGAGTACCTCTAAAGCTTATGAACTGTTGCACATGGACCTATTTGGACCTACGAGAACACTAAGTCTCAATGGCAAACGATATGGTTTTGTCATTGTAGATGATTTCTCTAGGTTCACTTGGGTAAAATTTCTGGCTCACAAGAATGACGCACTGAATGTTTTTGAAGAAGTTTTTAATAAAATTGAGGATGGAAATGTAAACAAAATATGCTCCATCCGCACTGATCACGGGGGAGAATTTGGCAATACCTCCTTCTCTGATTTCTGCAGGAACCAAGGGATAGAACATTTGTTCTCCTCCTCAAGAACTCCAGAACAAAATGGGGTTGTGGAGCGGAAGAATAGAACCTTGGTGGAGATGGCTCGCATGCTTCTGGTCGAGAATCAACTTGCAAGAACCTTTTGGGCAGAAGCGGTAAACACGTCATGCTACATTCTTAACAGAGCCATGGTAAGACCGGTATTCAAGAAAACTCCCTACGAACTTCTGAAAGGTAAGAAACCCACCATTAGGTATTTCAAAGTTTTTGGTTCAAAAGTGTTCATACATAACAATGATAAAAATGATTTGGACAAGTTTGAAGCCAAAAGCGATCAAGGCATTTTTCTTGGATACTCAGAACACTCTAGAGCCTATAGGGTGTTTAATCTGAAAACTAGAAAGTGGAAGAAACTCCACATGTTGTATTTGATGAATCTCAAACCAAGTCTAAAAGTGCTAATCTTTACAGGTTTGCAGATAAAACTGAAGATACAACACTTGGAGAACTACAAAGAAAACCAAATGCAATCTCAAAAAGTGGATATCTTCGCAGGTACAATGATGAAGATGATGGACATCTGTTCAGAAATGAAGAAGAAGTACCTACACAAGATCCACAACAACAAGAACAACCTCAAGCTGAAAGTCCTCCAGCCACCCCTCCTCCTGAACGACCTCCTCAAATGCAGGATCAACCTGGACCTTCAACATCACTAATGTGAGGTATTCTAAAGCTCAACCACTTGAGAATGTAATAGGAGACATAAATGACTCAATTCAAACTAGGTCACAGGTTAATCAAATAGTTGAACATGATCATTTAGCTTTTGTATCTCAAGTGGAACCTAAAAATGTTGAAGAAGCATTAAAAGAAAACTCATGGATTGATGCTATGCATGAGAAGCTTGGGCAATTTCAAAGAAATAATGTCTGGAGTTTAGTTCCTAGAACCCCTGAAATTTCTGTCATAGGGACAAGATGGGTCTTTAGGAATAAACTAAATGAAGAGGGTAAAGTGGCGAGAAACAAGGCTAGACTGGTTGCAAAAGGATACAGTCAGGAATTTGGTGTGGAATTTGAAGAATCCTTTGCACCTGTAGCTAGACTAGAAGCAGTAAGGATCTTGTTAGCATATGCATGTTCAAACAAGTTCAAACTATTTCAAATGGATGTTAAAACTGCTTTCTTGAATGGCTACATAAAAGAGGAAGTCTATGTTTCTCAACCACCTGGCTTTGAGGGTCATGACAAACCAAACCATGTATTTAAATTGCACAAAGCTCTGTATGGTTTGAAACAGGCACCCGGAGCTTGGTACGACAGGCTGAGCACCTATCTGGTAAGCAAAAACTACTCAAGAGGTAAGGTAGACCAAACTCTCTTTACAAAGAAAGTTCGCAATCACATAATTGTTATTCAAGTCTATGTGGACGACATTATCTTTGGTTCTACTAATCCTTCACTGTGTGAAGAATTCTCTAAACATATGCACAGTGAATTTGAGATGAGTCTTATGGGGGAGCTTCAATTTTTTCTTGGTTTTCAGGTCAAACAATTAGAAGACGGATTCTTCATCAACCAAGAAAAATATGTTAAAGAGCTACTGAAAAAGTTTCAGTTTGAACAAGCTCAACATGCCGCAACACCAATGAGTACCAGCATTAAGCTAGAAAGTGATGAAAAAGGTAAATCGGTAGATGCCAAACAATTTCGAGGTATGATTGGCTCACTCCTTTATCTTACTGCAAGTAGACCGGATATTCAGTTCAGCGTCTGTCATTGTGCTAGATACCAATCTAGTCCAAAGGAAAGCCATTTAATTGCAGTTAAGAGAATATTCAGATATCTCTCAGGTACGTATGACTTGGGCCTTTGGTATCCAGCAGGTAGTAGCTTTGACTTGGTTTCATATTCTGATGCTGACTATGCTGGATGTAAAATTGACAGGAAAAGCACTAGTGGCTATTGCCAAATTCTTGGTGGTTGCATGGTTTCGTGGGCATCCAAGAAGCAACACTCGGTTGCACTCTCCACTGCAGAGGCAGAATATGTTGCTGCAGGGAGTTGTGCGGCACAAGTGCTGTGGATAAAAAGTCAGTTGTGTGACTACAACATTGACATTGGATGCACACCTATCCTATGTGACAACACTAGTGCAATAATCTATCAAAGAACCCCATTCAACACTCTCGGACAAAACACATAGAGATTCGTCATCATTTCTTGAGAGATGAAGTAGCCAATAAAACCTTGGAAGTTAACTTCATACCCACTGAAAAATAATTGGCTGACATCTTTACCAAACCTCTGGCAGAAGATCGATTCACCACATTGAGAAGAGAATTGGGTTTGTGCAAATTGCAATGAAACTTAACACATATGTTAAGCATATGTCCCTTGCGTGCCATAACTATGAGGTATATCAAATGGTGATGTGTGGAAGAACAGGTTATGCTTGTTTAGAAACTCTCATTATGCGTGAGAAAAAATTCTCCGCCAAGTATCCATAGTTATAGGGCATGAAAGGGGCATGTACTCTACATATGGAATTAGTTTCTTTACAATTATGCCCATTCAAAATTCTCTTTGAAAATCTGAAAACATTTGATGGTCTGTCTTACCACATGCTTGGTGTACTTATTTGCTTGGTCTACATGTGCAAAATTGTCTTCATGAACTTGAGTATCTTTGTACAAAATAGCACACATTATGGGGGAGCAAGTTAAGGTTAGAAGAATGCTAATGTGAAGGAAATCACTCCAATTTTGTTTATCTCAATTCCCTCACAACCTTTGATCAATTCTATCTTACATTCTATCCTTAAACTGCCTCTAAACAGGCATCTGTCGACAGCCTCCAAGCACCCTGTCGACAGATCAGGCCAGACTGAACACTCTTTCTGTACACTGTGTACATCTGTCGACAGGTCCACTTTCCTCTGTCGACAGATATGTACAGTCTCTGCCTCCCAGCACCCTCAATCTTCTGTCTGTGTGACCCTGTTGACAGGCCGTTTCTCCTTGTCGACATACAAACTGAAAATTGGAACCTCAAGCCCATCTCTTCACTCATTCAGTGAGCAGCTTCATGTTTAACAAATAAGGTGTCTATAAGGTGTTAATGCATGTTTGACTACACCATGTACAAATGGTATTTAAGCTATTCTTTATACCACTATGATTTTCACATACTACTCATGGTTAAGTTTAGGTTCTATCATTTTGAAAACATTTCACAACTCTCAAGGATATATACCTCACTCCTCCAAATAATTTCTTTGTCGGTAAATATCGTTCTCAATTTTCTTGATCAGTCTTTTGGTCATGGAACCGTATGTCTAATATTGATAGCTAATCATATAAACTACTTGATCTTGAGCTTTTAAAGCAATACTTGGAGAACAACTACCTATTTCTGAAAAACAGCTTTCACATAAGAAAAATAAAATCAACTTCAAATTGGGATAAATATAGAGCAATGCTGTGTTTTGCTAAGTAACCGGGGTGATGGGTATCACAAATGTCTACCCTCGCGTCAAAAGGCTCACTCATCAACTCTTTACAACGGTATGCTAGACACTTCCACTGAGTAACTGGGGGTATGGGCACTTGTAATGTCTATCCTCACGTCAAAAGGTGTGAAGTCCTCTTAAGTACCACTTTTTCCCATTATCTTTCTGAATTGCAAACAAAGAACAATGAAATAGTGTGAAGCCTCCACTGAGTCATAAATCCCAGGGTCATTGGTTTTATGATTGTCTTGACATATAGATATTCATTTCATGCGTCATTTTCCTATCAACAAAATAGGGATTGTGTTGTCGTACACTGCTTTCATACAACGAAGGGTGAGAGTGCATTGTTCTTCATTATTCGTAGGTGTTTTCTTAATGCTCTAACTTAAAATTCCTTGGGTATTATGTTAAAACCATTACGGAAAATGAATTGGCTTGTTATATCTTTGTATATGGTTGGTAAAAATATGTGTTCACCTCTTATACACCTTAAACAAACACTTGGGAACCACTGATCCAAAGTTCCAATTCACAAAACCCCCAAAACATCAAACTGGCCATTTACTGTATGTCCCTGTCGACAGGCATCAAGGGCCCTGTCGACAGCCGGCGGCCAGGCTTCGTCTGGAAGCCCAAACGGCAAGGGTTTAAGGCTGGATTTTGTGGGACCCAACCTTTCAAACTCTCAAAAACTTCTTTAAAAGGTTCCCACGCCCCTTTCCATCCTTTTTCACTTCCAAAAACACTCCCTTCCTCCCTCTCTCCAAAAACCACCCTTTTCCAGGGCATCAGAAGAGATCTCCACATCTTCTGCTCTCTCTTTCTCTCTCTGTCTCCTTCCTCTCTACAGTCACCATCTACAACGAGCTACAACCTCTGATGGCTCCACCGACCAAGAAGCTGGCATCCCGTCGTCGTCCATGGTCTCCCGAACCTGGCCAGGGCTCAAGGGCACCCGCCGAGCGCCGGACGAAGCACCGGGAAGATCGCCTGCCGGAGCTCGTCATCCCATCCACTCTTTCCCTCCTCGATGTCCATGGCACCTTCACAAAGGTCGTGCAGCCACACTACATCGACTTTCTCTCATTGGAGGACATGTTTCCTGAACTCCAGCCTCTCCTTGATATCCAGGGTTGGGCTCCCTTTTGCTCCGATCACAAGCGGTACTCCCCAACCGCCGTGACAGATTTCTACACCAACCTCCGACTGTCCAGCAGTGGTGCGTTGTTCACCAAGGTGAAGAATACTCCATTTTTCATTACTCCTAACCTTCTATCCACTGCCCTGCAAATCCCAAATACCGGAGTGGACATCATGACCCATCATCCAACTCTAGAGGAGTACCATACTCTCATTACTCTACAGCCTTACGATCCTACTGATCGTAAGCAAATGAATGCCAACTCTTTTCCTCCCCTTCATCATCTCATCCACCATATATTCACCACCCTCATCGCTCCAAAGGATGGTAGCAGAGAACTTGTAACCTCCCTTCACAAGTCTCTACTTCATCAATTCCTCAATGCTGA
This sequence comes from Colocasia esculenta, assembly GCA_014218235.1. NCBI lineage: Eukaryota > Viridiplantae > Streptophyta > Magnoliopsida > Alismatales > Araceae > Colocasia > Colocasia esculenta. The sequence continues at coordinate 133,496,588 of CM024756.1, forward strand.
ACCTATCAACCTACCACTTCTTATGGTCTCTATCTTTCGCATATGCGTTCGCAGTGCAAAGCGATCTATGCCATAAGCCTGCCAACTCACTTCTCTCTTCCTATTCATTGGCATTCAAATCCCAAAGGAGGAGATGATCATTCTCAAATCCCGTAGCTCCTATGACCTCACTGTTGCACACAGGATGTGCTACAAAATGGTAGATGGCATCATCACAAGAGACCTCAAAGGTAAAGGGGAAGCTGCTGACGATGGTGAAGAAGTTGATGAAGAAGATGAAGATAACAATGGTGCTGAAGATGAAAACTCCCATGATGAGCCACTAGATGCTCCGGGAGATGCTCCTGCTGATGTTGCTGAGCCCTCAATTCGGGATTTACTTACTCAGCTCCAGATCCAAATGGCAACAGGCTTTGAGAGACTTAATGCCAGAATGGATACACTTGACACTCACCTGGATAGCATTGCTACTGCGCGTCGGTCTCCTACACCGCCAGCTAATGACGATGCTTAGTTAGCTTCGGTGTCTAGGATAGCGTCAAGTCCTGTATCTTGTTCTGCCTTCAGTCATGTTGTTGTTAGATGATTGTTAAGCAATGTCTTTCCCTTCTCTATTTTTTTTTTCAATCGCATTTCATGTACTATGTACGACTCATGAAATATCAATGCAAATCCTTGCTCTTTGTCTAATACATGTGTATATGGTGTGTACTTTTGGATGTTGTCAAAAGGGGGAGAAAAACTCAATTAAACTTAATTGATTAATTTTTTCATCATCAAAAAGGGGGAGAATGTTGGGTTCACATTTTAAATAATAAATACAACATGTTTTTGATGATGAACAATGTGAATAAATGTGAACAATGTGAACTGAGTTTAATGCATGAGATCTTCATACAAATGACTTGTCACAATAACTTGGTACAATGTTTGATTATATATGTTCATAATATCTCACTAACTATGTCTACTAATGTAGGAGATATACTATGGAAGACATGTGTCAACAACAAGTATGAAAGATCAAGAAAAGTCAAAAGACAGTGTACCTATCGACAGCCATCAAGACCCTATCGACAGATACCAACAGTCAGCAACATACATGTTCTAGAAAAGAAGTCCTGTCGACAGCAACAAAGCCTCCTGTCGACAGAAGCATACAGTCAGAAAATCACAGTTCTGGAAAACATGTGCCTGTCGATAGCACCAAGGCACCTGTCGATAGATGCACACAGTGAGAGCTTCAACAGAACTTCCAGACTTCTGGAACTTGGCACACTGTTGATCCCTGTCGACAGCAGGTGTATGACCTCTCGACAGACGTACAGAAGCTTCATATATGGGAAGTTTGAAAGTTACCAAACTTGGTGTTTCCTTCTACCACGACTCTCCATATGTAAACACCAATATATAAACATCCTTTTGAAGCAAATCACGTACACAAAAAGCAGCCTCCAAGCAAGAACCCTAAAAAGTTCTCAAGAGAAGACTTGCTCTGCTGCTCTGCTTCAACCTACCGCCCAGAACCAAGAAGAGAGGTCTCTCCAGCGGAAGGTGAAGCCTGAACGTCGTGGATTCAAGCATCTCCATCAACTTGTGATCATCAAGACGAAGCTTGAAGTCCAGCCAGATGTTTTACGAGAAGAGTTTACAAATTGGATTTGTTCTTCAACTCTCAAACTCTTCTCTGTTTCTATTTTTCATATCTGTGTGTGTGTGTTGTGTTTCAAGCAGTCCTTGTGCTTGATACACGTGTGTGGGTGTTGATCTGATCGTGGTTGCACATCAGATAACACGTGTGTGTGAGTTGTAGTTTGTGAACTAGCTCATAAGCAGATTGTTCTGCGTGTGTGTGTGGCCCGTGGATGTAGGATACACGAGTTGTGTACTCCGAACCACGTAAATCTCTGTGTCTCGTGGTTTGAATGCTTTCACGTTAGATGTTTGATAGGCACGCTGTATTTGCACACACTTGATAGTTCATCAATCTAATTGCCATCAAGTCACTCACATCCACACATAGTGAAACTCTGTTCTTGTCGTTATAATCTCTGCTAAAAAGAAGGTGATAAGATTTTTAGTTGACAGTACTCTATTCAACCCCCCTTCTAGATTACCATATAGGGAATTCCGCAACCCTTCATAGTGTAGGACCATACTAGGAACTAGCACTGGTGCCACGGGTACAACAAGAACCGAAAGTGGCAAAGGCTCCACAGAAAATGGAACTCCGCAAGACTTACCTGTCTCTGATGTTGTCGCGACGTCCCAGGCCGTTGCAACCTTGTCGTGACGCCCGTGGCTGTCGCGGCACTGTCGCAACACCATGGCCGGCCGCGACCATGTCGTGATGCCACAGGGTGTCGCAACCATGTCGCGGTGGCCATGCCGGTCGCGACATGGTTGCGACCCCTAAATCGGTCGCGACCTCAGTCGAGCGGGGTTCCGGGACAACCCTCCCGAGGACCACCCCAAAAATCGGTACAAACCATGCATAGCGGGAGGGGGAACATGGGAAATGCATAGGAAAGCTTATAAACATGCAAACCACCCTCAAACCCCACGAATAATGTAATAACATGGAGATCTACTCTCAAAGGGGAAAACCTCATAACATGGAGCATGGATCTCACTCCCACAACCCTAAAACCACAGAGAAGTAAGGACTCTCAAGGGGAAGGGAGCATGCTAGGACGAGAGGAGACAAGGGGTCCCTACCTCCAAGAGTAGAGCCGACTCATTGGGGCCTTCATGTCGGAATGGCCACCTCCTCCTCGCTTCAAGCACCATGAGCACGTCGCCTACACCAAGGGGACGTCATCTCCTTGCCACGAGCACTCAAGAATCGCCAAAGAACACAAGAGAGCTCGGGAGAGGAAGAAGGAAGAAGAAGAAGAAAGAAAGGGGAGATGAGCGCCTGCCTCGGTTTTGAACCGACGGCCCTAGAGATGCGACGGGTCGGGCCGATGTGACAACAACCATGTCGCAATGCCACTGAGCGTCGCAACCTTGTCACGACCGCCCACCCTGGTACGACACCAAAAGCGGTCAAACCTCGAAGATTGGGAAAACCAGAACGTGACAGACTGCCAGGTTGCGTCAATATTGTACGCACCTGACACCCGACAAAGGTGTTCTGATAGAGATGACAGCGGTCAGATCGGTCAGAAAAGTAGTTGCGTCACCTTCAGACGCCGCGACAAGAACGCCCACCCCCGTCGCGACCAGAACGCGACAGCTAGGTGTGCCGTGATCGAAACCCTATCGAGACAGGCTTCCCTGGCGTGACCATGTCGCGACCAAGGTGTCCATCGCGACCCTGAGGATAGGGCCAAGGGCCCAAGAGGGCCGGGTCTTACAATTGTTGTGTCTCTGGTTTTGATGATGTCATAATTGAAGTTAAAGGTATAGATATTTGACAAACAATCTTTGCTTTATAGGTACAATTCGTTTTCAACAAAGAAAATTCTGATAAGGTCGACACTACCTTGTGCATAGGTCGACACTAGTGGTCTATCCAGATTATGCTGAGAAAATGTGAACAAGTCAGGTAAATGCTATTTAGAGTGTATGTCAACACTCAAGTGGGATACAAGTCATACTAAAGTGATGCAAATTGATAAGGTCGACACTTAGTGATGATAAGGTCGACTCTATACAAGGGCCGAGTTAATTGTAAAGTCAATTAGAGCTAAGGTCGACACTAACTGTACCCAAGGTCGACACCAACTGATTATCAAGCCAACTCAGAAGAAAGAACAAGTTGAAATCTTGGAACTCTTAGGTTGATTACATGTTTTTGATCTCTAAAGATCTGTGCTTCACTTAAAACCAATGTGTGTATGTCGACACTAGACCTTGGAAGTGTCGACACTATTACACTTAGAATTTTTAAGAGAACACAAGGTCTCACGCGTGCACGTAATCCAAGGCCCAATGACTAAGATTTTTTTTGACACGTCAGCTGTTCTGGAAGGTGCCGATGCTCGGCGGCAAAAAGATTCCTGCACTTTTTCTTTGGTGAATTTGCTGAGGGGCCCACTGCATAGAATCTCGTGCAATCAGATAACAAAAAGTGGGGTGCTTCAGTTTGTTGTTGGAGAAGAGCTTTCGGAAGACAACAAAAAGGGAAGAAATCGCAGAGCATCACGAAGTGAGGAGATCAGAGGCTTTCTCATCAGCACGAAGATGCAATTTCAGATCGGAGCTATGATCAGATGGATGCATTGCTGAATCGAGCTTGAATTGAAGTTTCGAATAGATGGTGCTGAGTCTTCGTGAATAGAGGATCATGAAGCTTCTCCAACTTTGATCCTGGTGATCCGATTGGAACAAGTTTTTTAAGAGGAATTCATCTGAAGAGGGATCAAATTTGAAGACCAGAAATGCTGTAATTGAAATCTGGATTCTGAGCAGGAAGTTTGATTATTTCCAAACACATTCTAGCACTTTTTCATTTTCATCTTTTCGACTTCTTTTGAGAATTTGATTTGTGTGATTTCTGCCTCTTTGTGAGGTAGAGTGTTTTGATCATTCACGTGCTGTGATTGGATCAATAGGGTTAAAGCTGTGTATCAGCGGAGTGTTCAAGCTGTGAGTCAGCGAATGTGTAGAAGTTGTGAATCAGTAGGTGTTTGAGGTTTCTTCAGTGATTCTCATAGTGGTACCTCACTGGTTGTGTGAGGGGTGGATGTAGGTCTCCTCATTGGAGCCAAACCACCTTAAAACTTTCCTTTCTTGTGTGTGGTTTGTTCCCTTGCTGCTTTGTGTGTTGTCTGTTCAATTGGTATTGTCATATTGAGGCATCTAACTTCTGAATTGTTTTAAAATTCTAAAGATTCTCTATTCACCCCCCCCCCCTCTAGATAATCTTTCTACACACAACACGTGGTATCAGAGCCTGGTTCTCCAATTTATTTGGTTTCGCGACCAGGAGAATTTAGCGTGTGATGGACTCTAGCGGCTACATTGCTGAGGGTCATTCTGTGAACAAACCACCTTATTTTGATGGTACTAATTATGCATACTCGAAAACTCGTATGTAGGTTTTCTTACGAGCTCAAGACCATCAAATATGGAGAGTAGTGAACAAAGGACCTTATGAGCTATCCGAAGATGAAGAGAAGTGGACTCCGGAAGAGATCAAGAAGTCGAACAGAAATTGGAGTGCCTTGAATATAATGCAATGCTCACTGCATCCAACGGAGTTTTCTCGAGTCTCCTCATGCTCAAGCACAAAAGAAATTTGGGATCGCCTTATGGTAATTTACGAAGGCACATCAGAGGTAAAAGAAACTAAAGCCAATATGTTAGTTTCTAAATATGAGGCATTTCGTATGAAGCATGATGAAACTATGTCCGAAATGTATGGCAGATTAACTTTGCTGACAAATGGGCTAAAACATTTGGGCAAAGTTTACTCTGATAAGGAATTGGTTAGAAAAATTCTTAGGTCTTTGACACCCATTTGGCATACTAAAGCTACTGTTATTGAAGAATCTAGAAACTTATCCACAGCTACTGTAGATGAGTTGATAGGTTCCTTAATGACCTATGAGTTGGGGTTAAGAAGAACCGAGGATGATCTAAAGAAGAAGAAGCCTCTTGCTCTTAAAGCAAGTCCCAGCATAAAAGAGACCACTGAAGACAGTGAATTATCCACCTCTGATGATGACTCAGGTGAGTTTGCATTAATCACTAGAAAATTCAGAAAATTTCTGAGAAAGGAAGGTAAGGGTTTTCTGAAAAGGAAACAGTATAACAACAATCTATCAAAACCCAAAGTAAATACAAATAAAAAGAATGACAGAATTGTTTGCTATAATTGCAGGAAACCAGGACATGTCAAGTCGGAATGTCTTGAGGCTCAGAAGAAAACTCAGCCTAGATGGAACAGGAACAAGCAAAAGGCTATGGTTGGAACATGGAGTGAAGAAGAAGAAGAGAGCTCAGATGCTGAGGACACTCACTCAAAGATATGTCTGATGGCTAAAGAAGAAGAAGAAGAAGAAGAAGAGGTAATCTCTTTGTTTAAAGATTTCAATTTGGATGATTGGGAGCATGTTTACTTCTAACTTCTAGACCAATATGATGCTCTTAAAAAGAAAAATAAAATGCTTAAGAAGAAACTGAAACATTTCTCTCAGAACATCTTAACAGAAGAAAAAGAAAAAGAATTCTCACAAGAAGTAAATGCTTTAAAAGATGTTGTAACTGAATAAAAAAATCAGAACATTGAAAGTCTTGATGAAATTGCTCTTGTTTCTGAAAAAAATGCTGCCTTACAAAATGTTAACACTGAATTAAAAAAGGAAGTTGAAGTTCTGCGAAATGAAATAAACAAAAGGCAGGGAGTTCTTGAAAAATTTGTAAGCGGTAAGAACAATCTTGAAATTCCTTTAGGCACGAGAGTAAATTTCAGCAAAGAGGGATTAGGCTTTAATCCCACAAAGAAAAAGGAAATAGGAATGAAGACCATAACATTTGTTTCTTCAAAAATTTTAGAAGATTCTACTTCAAAAGGATAGAGAAATGATAAAAATGGAAAAGATACAAGACAAGATGAAAAAGCAAAAATGGCTGTCAACAAAGAAACAAATGGAGGAAAGAAAACAAAGGCTGAAAATGAACAAATGTTTCAAAGGAACCAAAAGCTGAAATCACCTGCCTGGCAAGGTCGACACTATCCTCACTATAGGTCGACACCATTGTACAGAAAATCACAAAATTTGGGAAAATGGAAAAATGATGGATCAACATCATCACAGAATTGGTTTCACACCAGATGGGCATATGGTAGATCAAGATCAAATTAATTAAATGCTCAAAGTTGGTCAAGATGGAACCATGTCAGTCGACACTATCCCTTCAGAGTGTTGACACAGCCTTATGATTTTGTCAGAAGTAATAAAACTCAACATCCTCAATTGCTAAGGAGTCAAACCAAGATCAGATCTTATTCTGAAAAAGTTAAGAAAAATTTAACAAAAATACATGAATGAAGATGCTTCAAAATATCTTGAAAATAGGAAAAGGAATAAAAACCAGCATGATCTCAGGAATGTGAATAATTTAAAAGTGAACAAACAACTTTGGATTCCTAAAGATTTGCTTTCATATGTTCTTGATCTAGGAGGCATTGTGGGACCCAAATGTACTTGGGTTCCAAAGAATCTTCTTTGATTGTGTGTGCAGGTGTGTCTTACAGCCAAGAACAACTTGTGGTATCTTGATAGTGGCTGTTCAAGACACATGACGGGAGACAAAGAAAAGTTTTGTCTCCTATCTGAAAAGAAGTCTGGTCATGTTACTTTCAGAGGAAGCAATAAAGGTAAGATTGTTGGTTCTGAAAAGGTAGGTAAAAATCTTTCAAACTCCATTGATGGTGTTCTTTTGGTGGAAGATTTGGAGTACAACCTTCTAAGTATAAGTCAACTGTGTAACAAGGGTCACAAGGTAATTTTCGACTCTCTTGGTTGTACTATCTTTGAACCCAATTCAGACCTTGTAAAATTCACTGGAAAAAGAATAAACAATGTTTATATGGTTGATCTTGATGAACCTGAAAACACTAACATGTGCTTAACTGCAAATAAAAATGACTTAGCTTGCTTGTGGCATCGTAGACTAGGTCATGCTAGCTTTAATATGCTTCATAAGTTGGTAAAATTCAACATGGTTAAAGGGCTGCCTGAAATATCCTTCAAACACTATCTGAAACTTTGTGAAGCATGCTCTCAAGGTAAGCAAACAAGAAAAACCTTTAAAAGTAGATCAGAAAGTCAATCTACCAAACCTTTTGAGCTTATCCACATGGATTTGTTTGGACCCACAAGGACAAACAGTCTAAATGGAAAATGGTATGGGTATGTTCTGGTAGATGACTTTTCTAGATTTACTTGGGTTTTCTTTCTTGCTCACAAAAATGAAGCATTCACTGAATTTCATGAGTTTTACAAGAAGGTTTCACATGAAGGGAGATTTAATATCACATCAATCATGTCAGATCATGGTGGTGAATTTGAGAACATTGATTTTGAGACTTTTTGCAGGAAAGAAGGAGTTTACCACAAGTTCTCATCACCGAGAACTCCTGAGCAAAATGGAGTTGTGGAGAGAAGAAACAGGACTCTTGTAGAAATGGCAAGAACCATGCTAATTGAGAGTGGTCTTCCCAGAAAATTTTGGGCTGAAGCAATAAATACTTCCTGTTACATCATAAACCGTGCAATGGTAAGGCTTTTTTGTAAAAAGACTCCCTATGAGCTTCTAAAAGGTAAGAAACCATCTATTGCACATTTTAGAGTGTTTGGAACAAAGTGCTTCATTCTGATTAACAACAAGCATGACTTGGACAAGTTTGAGCCCAAAAGTGACTTAGGAATATTTCTAGGCTATTCTGATCATTCAAGAGCTTATAAAGTCTTCAATGTAAAAGATCAAATTGTTGAGGAATCACCTCATATCACTTTTGATGAATTTAATGTTGATTTATGCAGAGAAGAGTTTCTAGAAGAAGAAAATTCTAAAGAGCAAGAAGAAAAGGAAGAAGCAACCAAAAGAAGTTCAGACCACAGTGAGGCACAAGAACCAATCAATGAATTCAGGGAAAGAGATGGAATGAACATAAGAATGCTAAGAGACCATCCACAGGAAAGTATCATAGGTAATTTGCTTGACCCTCCTAGGACAAGGTCTCACTTTAAGGAAATTTCTGAAATTGATCAAATGGCTTTAGTGTCTCAAATTGAACCTAATAACATGGAGGATGCTCTGAAAGACACTTTTTGGATAAATGCAATGCATGAAGAATTAAATCAATTTGAGAGAAATAAAGTGTGGAATTTAGTTCCAAGACCTTCATCTCAAGGTGTCATTGGAACTAAATGGGTTTTTAGAAATAAAATCAGTGAAAATGGAAAGATAGTAAGGAATAAGGCTAGACTTGTAGCAAAAGGCTATAATCAGGAATTTGGAATAGACTTTGAGGAGTCTTTTGCTCCGGTAGCTAGGCTTGAAGCTATCCGAATTTTGCTTGCTTTTGCTTGCGCTCATAGTATTAAATTGCAGAAAATGGATGTAAAGAGTGCCTTTTTGAATGGTTTGATTAAGGAGGAAGTTGATGTTGAACAACCTCTTGGTTTTGAATGTACTAACCATCCTGACCATGTGTTTAAATTGAATAAAGCTTTATATGGTCTGAAGCAAGCTCCCCGAGCTTGGTATGATCGGTTGAGCACATTCCTTATAGGTAAGGGGTACTCAAGAGGTAAAGTTGATCAAACACTCTTTACAAAAATTCAAGAAAAGGATATCTTGGTGGTCCAAATATATGTTGATGACATTATCTTTGGATCAACAAAATCCTCCTTATGTAAGAAATTTTCAGAATTAATGACCAATGAATTTGAAATGAGTCTAATGAGAGAACTCAAGTTCATTCTTGGATTGTAGGTTGTTCAATCAAAAGAAGGGATCTTCATAAACCAATCCAAATACATCCAAGATTTGCTGAAAAAGTACAAAATGGAGAACACCAAAGCAATGGCAACTCCAATGAGCACCACTGTGAGCTTAGATGCTGATCTGAAAGGAAATCAGGTAGATTCAAAAGTGTACAGAGATATGATTGACTGCTTGCTCTATTTAACTGCATCTAGACTGGACATTCAATTTTCAGTGTGCCTGTGTGCTAGATTTCAGGCTTGTCCTAAAGAATCCCACATGAGTGCAGTGAAAAGAATTTCCAGCTATCTTTCTGAAACTCATGAGTTGGGACTGTGGTATCCTGCATTCAGTGAATTTAATTTGATATCATATTCTGATGTGGATTTTGCTGGTTGTAAGTTAGATAGGAAGAGCACGAGTGGTTATTGTCAATTTTTGGGAGGATGTTTAGTTTCTTGGGCTTCTAAGAAACAACACTCAGTTGCTCTCTCTACTGCAGAAGCAGAATATGTTTCTACAGGAAGCTGTGGCACTCAAGTGTTATGGATTAAACATCAACTCCAAGACTACCAAGTAGATCTTGGATGTGTCCCAATTTTGTGCGATAACACGAGTGCAATTTGTTTGGCAAAGAATCCCATTCAGCATTCTAGGACAAAGCATATAGAAATCAGGCATCATTTCTTAAGAGATGAGGTAAGTAAAAATTCCTTTGAATTGCACTTTGTTGAAACTTCAAAACAAGTTGCTGATATTTTCACTAAACCCTTGTGCAATGAGAGATTTTCCTGTTTAAGAAGAGAACTTGGTTTATGTTTGCTTGATTCATGATTGATTGTGCTGCAATTGCTGTGAAAGTGTGTTTGAATGGATGATAATGTTGAAATGAATTCTTGATGTTTGTTGTTAAATATCCATTGTGAGTTTTGTCAAGTATGTGAAAAGAAAATTGGGTGAAAGTCCATGTGTGATGAATCAGTTTGTCAGTTGAGATGATTGGAATGCAATCAGTTCTTGTGCAGTTGGTGAAGAGAAAATTTCACTGCGATTCTAAAGTGTCCTTTGTGATCAAGGTCGACTCTATTGTCAACAGTGTCGACACTATTTTCTTTCACACCAAAAGCTTTTGCCAATTCTGTCAATTCACACATCCTTGATTCCATTCAGTAAAAAAATTCCTCTTTCTCCAGTAAATCAAATCCTTGATTCATACTTTGCATTGGCCTATGTGGTATATAAAATGGTAACTTGAAGAAGGACAAGTTAGGCATATCTGGAATCTTTCACTATGCGAGAGTATATATCTCCGCCAAGTACCAAAGGTCTTTATGCATTTGTTGAGGGGGAGTTCTTCTTTTGCTATCTATTCTTCATAGTTCAAGAATTCACTTTCTGAGAGGAAGTTGTTTCATTATGAGAAGCAAAATTTCTAGGCATTTTCTCAGGGGAGTTAATCTCAATTTCACATTCTTGGAAGACTCTTTTTTCTCAGAATTTAAAAGATTGTGGGTTGAGTGTTATAAAATTCTGAGTTAACTGTTAAACTTCTTTGAAGAATTCAAATCAATTAACTAACAGTGCAGAAAGAAATTCTTTTAGTGAGAAGTGCATCTCTATTAATCCTCGAAAATTCACTTGTAACTTGATTTCATTGGATAGGTTTTCAAGGCATCTGAAATCTTTTGAATTGAAAAATCTTCTTGACCCAGAAACAAATTGCTTGATAAAATCTTTTCAAATGACAAACCAATGACTATGCTCTGAGAAACTGCAAATCTCTGATAAAATCAAAAGTATCATTGTATGTCATGATGAGCTGGTTAATTCTGTTCAAGATGTTAAAATGAATCTAATGAAATCTGAGTAATTGGGGATTCTGGTGTTTGATAGACATGTTTCCTCAATGAAAGGATGCATCTAAACTCTTTCCTAAAGCAAAATGATTTCCTAAATAAGTAATCAGGAGCTCTGGTGTGTACAAAACATGGGCTCTTGCATGAAATATGAGGGAGATCGGATTGTTCATTTGTATCAAAATTTAAAAAAAATATATGAAATGATATTCAAAAGATTCAATTTTCTAGAAAAATCAAGATAGATTTATCATTTTAAATTCTTTTTAGCCTGCTCAGATAATCTTCTAATGTGATCCTATTACATGTAATGAGTAAATGGATTCGTACTGATGCAAATTCTCTATCTGGAAGTTTTAATTCTTATCTGTTATTTACTCTCATGAGTTCTTCAATCCTTCTATAATGGTTAATACAGAAATTTATAATTTTCGAACCATTAATCTGAAGAATAATGAGAAAGGGTTTAAAACAAAAATGCGTAATTGCTATTAACTTATCCAGGATCTTCAAGAGATTTAGTGAATCATAGTGAAATAACATTTCCTCGAATTTATTGAAGTTTGGCCTCAATCTCAGATTCATTAGTGTCGACGCTATTCACCATAGAGTCAACACTATTCCACTTTATAGTTTGGTTCACGATACATCTTTACTGTTCTGCAGGACCACGATTCTTCTAGGGAGGATCGACCCTCTTTAACTTACGTCTCTTCAGATGTCGCCGTTCTCAAAAGTTATTTTTTGAAAACCTCTTCTTCCTCCTCAACCCTTTTCCAGGAAAACCAGTTTCCCTACAACTCCATCTCCGTTCTTTCTCCTTCCCGATTCTCTGTTCTTTTACTCATGGCTCCTAAGCTGCAGTCTCATCACGGCGGGAAGAGGAAGCAAGACGAGTCTTTTGGTTCAGAACATTAGTCCAAGGTTGCGAAGAATATTGTGATTCGTGAGAAGAAGTCTGTTGCTCCTACATTTTCAAGCCGCCGATATTCCCATCCTCACACTGCTAAGGAAAAGAACTTCTCTAAGGGTAAGAACAAATTGGAATTTGTTGATTTAAGTAGCTTTGGTGAGGATACCTCAAGCCAGCAAGGGTCTAAGACATCTCTAGAAGGAAGCCCTAATTTCCTGGAAACAGATAATGGCTCTGGCAGTCAACATGTGTAGGAGGAATCATCTAATTCCTCTCAAAAATCTAGTGATAATGAGACAGGGGTTTCTGAAAAATCTGAGGAAAAAGAAGAAGAATATGTCAGTTCAAAGCATGAAGAAGAGAAACGAGATGAAGATGAGATTAATGTCAACAGTCCTGAAGAGCAAAGTCCGGATGCAGAGCAAGAAGAAGACAAGTCAGAGCATGCTGTCACTGATTCGGAGGATGAAGAAGATGATCATACACCCTCAAGAGCAAAAAGGATGAGTATTGGAAACAAATCTCTTTTACATCCCAGGATTATAAATGTTCACGATGAAGGTATGTCTAGCTTAGTGCCAGAACTTCTTGAGATGTTGGAATTTTAGGGGTGGACGGATTTTGTTAGTGTGCATAGGACACACTATCCTCTCTTGGTTCAAGAGTTCTTTATAAATCTTGTTAGCAAAAAGCACTCTCTTGAGTCCAGTGTAAGAGGGGTTCACATTGTACTCACAAATTCTATTGTGAGTCAATTATTGGGGATACCAGATGAGGGTTGTAATCCTCAAAATCTCAATTTTTGTGCACATGAAGCCTTCTCAATTCTGACTGGTCAGCCGCACAATGTTCATGATGAAAATCAAGCAAAGGTGTCTCATCTGAATGCCAACTGATTTCCACCTGCACATCGGCTTTTGCACCATTGGTGTACAACTATTTTAACTCCTCAGGGAGGAGGAAGATAGAGAGTAACAAGTTTGCAGAGATGTATCATGTTCTGTTTGATTAAGAAGGTGAAGATCAATTTGGCTACTATCTTCTGCCAACTTATTCATGAAGTGACAATACCAAAATTGAGAAGGAGTTTGCCATATGCAGCTCATCTATCTTCCATCTTTCAGATGTTAGGAGTTCCTGTTGCAGGATCAAAAGAACAAAAAAATGCTAGATTTCACATGTATGAACTGGGCCATATTGTGAAATTTATAAAGCTCAACTTGGGTCCTCAGGAGAATGTCAATGATGAAATAGAGTTGGAACAAGCACATCAGACTGGGACAAAACACCAAGGTCAGGATCATGATGTTCCTGAACAGAATTTTCCAGAAGAGTCTCTTCCCATTCCTTCTCCACCATATGTTCCTCCTTTTGATGCCCCTGAAATTGATCCTCCTCATGTTCCTCATTCTACATTTGCTCCATTTGTGTATGATATTCCCTCATCATCCACTGCAGCTTCAATTCCACCCACACTCATCACTTTTCTAGAAGAGCAGTTTGCATCTGTCCATCAATCTCTTGGCCTTCTGAATTCCAAGATGGAAGCGCAAGTTTCACAGTTTGACAGTCGATTGGAAATGATTGAGCAACATCTGCAAGCAAATGTAGTCAGGCAAGAGGAAATTCATAGATTTACAAAAATCAGGTCTGATCAGTTGGTTTATACTATTGGGTATGTATTTGACCAAGCGGCCTTCACTCAGGCCAAAATTTTTGATAAAGTTGAAGCAATTGCCCAGGACCTTCAGCAAGGTGCTGCTCAGTTCAATGCCATTCCAGGACTTGTTCAGTCTGTTCAGTAAATTCTTCACAGAATGAATATTCTGAGAAACCATAATGAAGATATTTCTAAAGAGCTTCAGTTCATGAGAGATGAATTTAACAGAGTCTAGAGATTGCATGACATTAATGAATCTGATGACAGCAATCAAGCAACATCCTCAGCTGTGGCGCCAACCATGCCTCATGGTGTTGACAACATTCCTGTCGTTGTTGAACACCAGTTAGACCAGTTGAAAGAATTCTTAACTACCAAATTCACTGCTGTTCAGATATATCTTCAGGAGAACTATGATGATTTGTATTTTCGCTTGACCAGGATTGAGAGGAGGCTTTTTCCCAATTCGCCACCTCCTCCTCCTCCATGATTCTTTTTTATTATGTCAAAGGGGGAGAAGTTTGATGTTTGATCTTAGGATTGTGGTTGGATGTTTGTGTTGATGATCACCTTTTTGTATGTTTCATTTTGGGTGTTAAACTATCATGGTTGATATCTTTTTGTAAAAATCTTAGTTCTTGAAATGAAAACATCTGAGAATGACTTTTGCAAATGAAGTTCGTTGCATGTCATCTGTCTTATTTCAATGGATTATATATCTGTGTGAATGGGTTGGATAAATCTCTGGTTCTTAACTTTAAAAAGTTCAAACATCTATAACCAATTGTTGCCATCATCAAAAAGGGGGAGATTGTTGTGTCCCTAGTTTTGATGATGTCATAATTGAAGTTAAAGGTATAGATATTTGACAAACAATCTTTGCTTTACAGGTACAATTCGTTTTCAACAAAGAAAATTTCGATAAGGTCGACACTACCTTGTGCATAGGTCGACACTAGTGGTCTATCCAGGTTTTACTGAGAAAATGTGAACAAGTCAGGTAAATGCTATTCAGAGTGTATGTCAACACTCAAGTGGGATACAAGTCATACTAAGGTGATGCAAATTGATAAGGTCGACACTTAGTGATGATAAGGTCGACTCTATACAAGGGCCGAGTTAATTGTAAAGTCAATTGGAGCTAAGGTCGACACTAATTGTACCCAAGGTCGACACCAACTGATTATCAAGCCAACTCAGAAGAAAGAACAAGTTGAAATCTTGGAACTCTCAGGTTGATTACATGTTCTTGATCTCTAAAGATCTGTGCTTCACTTAAGACCAATGTGTGTATGTCGACATTAGACCTTGGAAGTGTCGACACTACTACACTTAGAATTTTTAAGAGAACAGAAGGTCTCATGCGTGCATGTCACGCCCCGACGCGGAATATCGGAGCGCAAAGGCAGTTGCAAGAAAAGGGTATAGAGCGCGTACTAGACATCAAACCATTGCACATTGAATAATACTAAAACAAATCTTTCTCATTGATACTTTTCAAATGTCTAGTTACAACCACTAATATCAGAGCCATTCTATAGGGCCCAATTACATTGCAATAGAAGGAAATAACTAACTACAACTCTAAGATAACATAACGACTCGAGGGTACTCCTGGCTTCACTCTTGGTCATTCCCTTCCTCGTGAGTGTATGTTTCATCCTCGGTCTCACCTGAGAACACAACATCAAATAACATAGGGTGAGCGATAACGCCCAGTAGGACTTAAATCTAAGGCTCAAGAAGGCTTTAAGTAATTAACGCATTTAACGGCAGAGTATCTAACGAAAGTAGGTACAAGAGAGTCAAAATATAGCAAGAGATAGCACAACAGCACGAGAGCTAGTATAGTTTCCAAAAATAGCACAAGTATCGAGTATAGCACGAATAGCAGGATGGCCATAGCACAACTAGCACAAGTATAATAACACGACGAGTATAGCACTTGTTTGTCATTCTAGACATCGAGAGAGTATAGCACGTTTTGTGTTTTGATTGTCACATAGATAGTCGAGATAGATAGCACTTGAGTGTAATGCCAAACACTCTGATCATTTAACTCCCATGGGCACTAGCACTTTCGGGCGCACATCCCAGGACCTGATCGGGCCCTTTATTTATTGCCAGGCATTGGTTATATTGTTTATCTTTAGACAATCAGTCAATGGCCAATATAGAGTACCAAGAAGTAGATGAGAGCACTAGATGAATAGACGAGATAGTTGAGTGAACGTGAATAGACGAGCGAGTAGAGTACAGATGAGAGCTAGTGGACTTTGCACGTAATGCGACGAGTAAACAGGCGATAGTAACAGTTGCTCAACACGCACACGTCGTATTGGCAGTCAGGTGGAATTCACGATCTTTCCGCTGGCCCTGTTATGCACAAGTCCAGAGGTCCGACGTGATTCAAAGTAAGAGCGAACTTCTAATAGCCGTTTGGATCATATCGATCCCTAAAGGTGTAATGGGTGTTAGGGTACAACCGGCTCGTCGACCATGTGGGAATCCATGATCAGAGGAGACTTACGGAGGCCTTATGCAAGGGTTCACTAGTCCGGTTAGAAGGAATATCCGACGGAGAGTTCACCACAAGCCAAGAAAAGTGCGTATATAAAACAGGTGCTCGACGTTCTAGAGGAATTCTAGGACAGTGGAGCGTCGATATCGGTATATAAACAATGCGAGAACAAATACAAATCCTTTTAAAATAGGACAATTAATGTACTTTATTTCAATAAATTACCAGAAACATTATGAGATATTTTCTGCAATATTTCAGCCATAAATGGATGGTTCAAGTGTGTGCAAGTGCAAGAGAAATCATAGATAGAAATAAGTCGTGAACATGTATTTTAAATCATTCAATATAGCACCATTTTTTTTAAGTAGGGTTTTACTGGGGGTATAACGGTAAGAAGGCGTTAGGGCCTAAAACGGTAAGAAATATTTTATTTTATTTTATTATTTTTTTATTATTTTTTTTTCATCAAAACTTGTGAAGGCGACATACCCCTGTACGGGTCGCGACAGGGTCAGGACAGAACGCGACAGGGCCTAAAACGGGTCGCGACAGGGCTTGCAGATTGGGTTCTGAGAAGGCGACGGCTCACCTGTCGCCTTCTTGAATGCGACAGGTAGGCTGTCGCAATCGCAGCCCAGAAAGCGACATATCGAGGTGTCGCCTTCTGGTTGTCTGCGCCTGACCCTGACAGGAGTCAGACCAGACATTGGATTGCGGACCAGAGCATTTAAATTTCGATACAGGGTTGTTCAGAAATCCATAACTAATTATATACGCGATGAAAAATCATGAAATCAGTTGCAAATTAAACTAGACATGTAAGGGTACTTCCAGTAAATCGGAATTAGAGAGAGAGCATGGTTTGAACATGGCTTGAAAACGAACAAGGATGAGTAACATAGATCAAGACACAGAGAGCAAGATGGATTTAATTCGGGCAACATGCTCAATGAAATTTAGGCTTTTTAGGGGCAAATGATCCCTAACAACATGAAGTATCTACAGTAGAATTTTCGTAGCATGGGATCAAGTATACATAGAGTTTTGAATTAAACATGACATCTCGGGGTTATCATGTTTGCAGTTCTTCAAAAATTAAGAACAAAATATAGGATGGATGGAAAAATATGAAACTTGGGGGTTTCGTTCAGAAGGGTAGGAGGAACCTACAGAAAAAGTTTCATGGTTTATGCTTGTGAGAATGCCTACCTTGACTCGATTTCCTCTTCTAGGGCTAGAACTTGAAGAACGGGGTTGAGAGCTTGAAAGGTTCTTCTTCCCTCGAAATCTCCTCCTCCTTGGCCTCTCCTTCTGATCCAGGAATCCCTTGGCACGAGCTTGGGTCGGCCAAGAGGGTTTAATAGGTGTATTTATGTAAACACAAGTTCCTATTCCTACTACTACTCAAATTCCTCTTAATTCCGAGATTTCCTAACTCCACCTTTCCTCTCTTGCTTTCCAATCTCTAATTGGGTTAGGATAGTATCTAAATTCGTGCTAGACTATATGGGGTAGGTTTAGGAATCCAATTCCTACTCTAATTGACACTTTATTGCTTTAATAACTCCTTTCCAATTATGAGATAATTAACTCCGAATTTAGGGTATTTTCTTATTATTCTCTCTTTGTAAATTCATATTTTGACCCAATAAATTCTAGAGGGTCCATTAAGCAAAGCCCATTACTCTTTTCCATTTAATGGGTTTTATTTAATGCTCTATTTAAATATCCATTTAGCTAGGGTTTAAATTCTTTATTTAAATTTTTATTTTTCGCAAAAATTCAGGTTGCTACAGTGCATGTGATCCAAGGCCCAATGATTGGGATTTGTTTTTGACACGTCAGCTGTTCTGGAAGGTGCCGATGCTCGGCGGCAAAAGATTCCTGCACTTTTTCTTTGGTGAATCTGTTGAGGGGCCCACTACATAGAATCTTGCACAATCAGGTAACAAAAAGTGGGGTGCTTCAATTTGTTGTTGGAGAAGAGCTTGCGGAAGACAACAAAAAGGGAAGAAATCACAGAGCATCACGAAGTGAGGAGATCAGAGGCTTTGTCATCAGCACGAAGATGCAATTTCAGATCGGAGCTGTGATCAGATGGATGCGTTGCTGAATCGAGCTTGAATTGAAGTTTTGAATAGATGGTGCTGAGTCTTCGTGAACAGAGGATCGTGAAGCTTCTCCAACTTTGATCCCAGTGATCCGATTAGAACAAGTTTTTTAAGAGGAATTCATTTGAAGAGGGATCAAATCTGAAGACCAGAAATGCTGTAATTCAAATCTGGATTCTAAGCAGGAAGTTTGATTATCTCCAAACACATTCTAGAACTTTTTCATTTTCATCTTTTCGACTTCTTTTGAGAATTTGATTTGTGTGATTTCTGCCTCTTTGTGAGGTAGAGTGTTTTGATCATTCACGTGCTGTGATTGGATCAAAAGGGTTAAAGCTGTGTATTAGCGGAGTGTTCAAGCTGTGAGTCAGCGAATGTGTAGAAGCTGTGAATCAGCAGGTGTTTGAGGTTTCTTCAGTGATTCTTATAGTGGTACCTCACTGGTTGTGTGAGGGGTGGATGTAGGTCTTCTCATTGGAGCCGAACCACCTTAAAACTTTCCTTTCTTGTGTGTGGTTTGTTCCCTTGCTGCTTTGTGTGTTGTCTGTTCAATTGGTATTGTCATATCGAGGCGTCTAACTTCTGAATTGTTTTAAAATTATGAAGATTCTCTATTCACCCTCCCCCTCTAGATAATCTTTCTACACACAACAACAATGAGGTTTACAGAACATTAATGTAGTTGTCTATCAAGCCATGAAGCTACCTACATAGCCTGAAGATGTTGGGATTCTAAGAACTGAAGGACTGATGGTTATAACAGAAGTCTCAAGGTGTCAACATCCAAGAATCAACGGCTATCCTTCAAACGGCTAATTTCTAATGGATAGTTTCAAATGGGAAGATCAAGTCTCTGAAGCTCATATATAGAAGCTGAAGTTTGAATCAGAAGAAACCAACGAGCTACATTAAACTCTAATATGAAATTGCAAGCAGTAAGAGTTACCACAAGCTTTGCTACTGAAAAGAGAAAGAGAGCTGCTACTCCTCGACTTCCAAGCTCTCTTGTTCTTAGAAGTCTTTTTCCTGTTGGGTGACATTCTGTAACTGTAAATCTTTCTCAGTCCACGCACTTAGATTCAGAAAGAGTTAGAGCTCCAATTCTTATTTGTATCTCGTTCTGATTTTCTATGTTTGCTCATTCTTCTGAGCAGACACACAAGTGTTTTCATTTCTGTGTTAGATAACCCGCAGGAGGTTTGTTTCCTACAGTGCCCCTCTTGTGAAGGGAAGACCTACTTGTGTAGGTGGTCTTTGTACCCCTTTGGCAAGGGAAGACTTGCTTGGGTGCAAGTGGGTTTGTAATACCTCTCAAGTTGAGAGAAGGCCAAGTGCTCTTGGTAGTTTAGTGAAATCCCAAGAGGTTACTCGGGGACTAGACGTAGGACTTCCATGTGGGAAGGGCCGAACTAGGATAAAATCTCTTGTGCAATTGTGTGATTGTTTCTGCTAAGTTTTCACTTATTTCACACACACCACACTAAATACTAACAACTCTATTTAGTGTTATCTATTTTCAAATAAATTTTAGAAGTGCAAAGTCCTATTCACCCCCCTCTAGGACATCTATAGGGCCATCTTGATCCAACAATTTCATGATATCCTGCTAGTACTTGGTCATCAGTTTTATCATATTTGTGATTTAGCTTATTATGATCATGCCTTTTTGAGTAAAGTATTAATCACTTATATTATTGCCCATACATTGAGGTATAAATTCTATTGAGCAAATACGCTCATACCTATTTTCTCTAACATTTTTAGGTAGTGAAGATGAGGAATAAAGTTTAATGATGAGACTTGTGCGCCGAGCATAGAGTACATTTTAGAGAGTCATTCTTAATTAGTTAGTGAGAGAATGATCATTATTAAAAAAATTATCTTTCTTTTGAGAGATAGATAGACTGGTAAGTAGAGAGTTATTCTTTTATTTTGACATTAGAGATTGTAATATTTATTTATGATGAATAAAGGAAGAGTTTTTGATTCATTGAAGTTTGGGCCTACTTGTGTTAGTTGTTTACCAATAGTTCTCAAATGCTTGTCTATCGCGTTTCTCGATTTATTATGCTACTAAAATTGGACTCGTGACAAAATTATTGTGCAACAAACAAACACTTTATAAATGGGACAAGATCAATATAAATAAAATAAAATAAAAAAATTCTATAAAAAATTGAAATACCAATGTTAAATAACGTTAAGACTAAACAAAAGAGTTAAATAAACATCAAAATCGATTCTCTTAAGCAGTGGCGGACCTAGGTAAGGTCCAGTGGGGACCCCACTGAATTTTTAAAACTCAATTATAAGGTTTACAATTTTCCATTAAATTAATTTTGTTGAATATTTTTTCAATGGAAGTGACCCCAGTGTATTACAAAATAAAATCTATAGGTGCACCCTAATCTTAAGAGTGACCCCACTGAATTAAATTCCTAGATCCGCCACTGCTCATAAGAGAATCAACTCTCATACTTTTTAAAACATGGGAATCGACTCCCTCGGTGAGAGAATTGATTCCCACACTTTTTAAACATAAGAATATACTCCCATACCTTTAATACAAGAAAATTGACTCTCAAAATGTGAGAATCGACTCCGAAAGTTGAGAGAATTAATTCTCAACAACCATTGATCTTCATAATCAACCCTTTTGATTGAAGAGAACCGATTCTATTTTGGTGATAGGATCGATTGTCATTAACATTTTCTGGTGGCATGATATCTTGTCGTTTGCATTTTTCCAACGTATGATATCTTATCGTTAATCTTTTATGACGACATGATCTCTTGTCGTTAGGATCTTGGCGGCATATCCATATGTCGTCTACAAATAGATTGCTTGAGCTAAGAACCATTTTCAATCGACCAAAATTTGTATTAATTTGGGTCGATCGAATAGTCCATTAGTCGACTAAAATTTCTCTAATGGTCGACCGATGACCGATTTGGAAATTGCTTGATTTCTAACCCCAATTTTTAGCAATCTAATGTTTGGAAATGAAGCTATATTGCCTAAATGGATATTTGTTTATTTTCATCTGTAAATCACATTAAAATGGGAATTAAAGGAGGAGGAAAATTATCCCAATTTGCAATCATACGCCTCCAATTTTGGAAAGAGCCAATTATGACCCTTGCAAACCCTAGCCCTGTAAATACAACCCATAGCCCCTCATAACCAACACTAGCATCTTTTGAAGGTTGTTAGGCATACTAGAGGTAGTTGGGGAGTTGAGAAGCATGGGAGGATGTGCAGAGCATCATCTTCTTCTATGATCTACCAGCATTCACTATTATTCGTCGCTTTCATTAAAACGAGCAAAAAAATAGGTGATCTTCGAGAAAACTTGAATCAACTCATGTGTAGGTTGTTTATCATGTTTAGATCATGTTCATATTAAAATCCCCAATTTCAATTGATCTTATTGCTTGTATTTCCAGAGATAAGATGTGTTCTTGTCATTCTTGATTGATTAATGACTTCCCTCAAATCATGAGCATCTCTTGGATCTTTGTCGATTAATCGTTACTATAGACTTTATATTATGTGATGATATTTACCCATCCCTTTTGCCTCCTTTTATGGCCTTATACCATGAGTATTTTCAATTTTTAACAAAAGTTTACTGAAAACTATATTCTCTAGGGTTATTGACTGTAGATGCGCCACTTCGTCATGGCATGTTTACAGTCACACCAATCACCTTAAGCACGATAGACTAATGTCTATCATGCCAATCAGTCTTGGTGCCTCTATAGTCACACCAGGGATGACTGGGGTGACTAGACTATTTTCCAAAATATTTTATTTTCTATTTTAAATGGTCATGTTAGGGTTTAATCATTTTGTTAAGTGGTTAACCAAGTCCAAATAATGTTATATAGAAATTGAAATAGATTATTAATTATTAAGTACTTGAAAAAAAGCATGATCCCTCATAATTCTGCTTCTACCATGGTAGTCTCATTTGATAGAAATCCATGTCATCTTTGTCTCTTGAATAATCCATACTCAACTATGTGTTCCTGCTTTTATCCCATGTGATAGTCTTGTTTTATGTCTTAAAAAGAAACGTCATGTTACATGTTTTTCATCTTTATTAGAATCCTTGACAGAGCATGATACATACAGTATGTTACTGCGAACACCCCTTGATGATGTTCGGACCCTCCACTGGGTATTCATCTTGTCAGACCGAAACAGCTTCATCAAGACCTCCATAAGACTCTGCTGACTGTGAATTCCCATACGGTCACCAAGGTGGCTGTACCATAAAAATCTAAAACACGCATCAGAAACTACGTCAGACTCTTATGACATGTTTTGACCTGCCTGTATGTGAATTCTATCTTGAATCGATAAATGCACATCTATCCATGCATATGACTCTAAATGCACTAGCCGATATGCATGTGTCTCAGTTCTCTTTGCCAGTAACATGCCTTGACTATGTAAACTTGTTTCTACCTATGTGTTTGTGTCAAGTCTGACTATTATTGTCACTGTCATGTCAGAATCTTCTTCTCTATCCTATAACTATGGAAAATCACGCATGTGTTATAATAAGCTTATCGTTTGGGATTCATATGGCCATAATTTGTTATATGGAATTACTTGGGAAATTTATATAGAATTATGGTTCATTGACCCCAATGCCTGTGCATTTAAAGACTCTATCTAGCCCTAGGAGGAGCACCCAAAGTACTTATAATTGTAGAAAAAATTGACTTGTGGCATGGCATTGCGTCAATATAATATGCTTGATTGATCGAGATAATTCAAATTTGTTATTAAATATATGATATGATTGTTTGATTCATGTGATTGAATGGCCAATTCCATATTGTTCACTTGTTTCATGATACTATTTATTGCAAATCCTGGTCAAGTCTTGCTAAATGATTGACCATTTGTTCAAATACTCTCTTACGATTGATTAATGTCTCTTATTTATAGCAACCCTGGATATTTATGCCTGAAAAGGCTCCATATCTAGACTCGCCTCCCATGAACAGACTGAACTTTTGCAAGGGATATCTCACACATGTGTTCAGTAAGAATATAAAAGACAACCACACTATATTAAGATGCATGATATAGTACATGATCTCATATACATTTATAAAATTACATTGTCCTACTACATTATTACATATCCAAAAGAAAAGCACAAAAGCCTGGGGCATACCCCGAGGTGTACAACAAGAGCCACAACTCACACTACTACTTTACAGGTCCACCTCCATGAAACCATGCTCGCTAAACACCTAAAAGGGGGGTGTAGGGGTGTGAGGCTCATAAAGTCACATGCTCAGTAGGGAAACTCCTCAAAACAACCACAACACATATAATCCACAAGTAACAAAAATAAGCACTAACTAACACAAGCCCTACAGTCAGCTCACATGTAACAACTAAAAGGGAAC
This sequence comes from Colocasia esculenta, assembly GCA_014218235.1. Classification (NCBI taxonomy): domain Eukaryota; kingdom Viridiplantae; phylum Streptophyta; class Magnoliopsida; order Alismatales; family Araceae; genus Colocasia; species Colocasia esculenta. The sequence continues at coordinate 133,520,529 of CM024756.1, forward strand.
ACACCGAATGCTAGAACTCTAGCATGCTTTCTAAAAACATAAGTTAACAACTTATTATCTATAAGTGAACAACTAATTAATCATAAATATGTACAACTACTAGAAATGCTATAACATTACGATTAACTAGAAGTACACTACTAACCATGAACTACAAACTGAGTAAACCCCAGAAAATAAATCGTCAGAAGAACATTAAAGAAACCGTGAGACCAATTGTAGAAGTAAGTGGTACTAAGCCAACTGTACTACACTCACAACAAAGTAAACCACAGGTGGAGTCGGAAGGAGCGACGCTAGCATACAGGTCACGATTACTAGTTCATAACACCGATATCCGACTTTGACAAACTAACATACGAAACACCTCTCAGTCTCGCAATCATAGATGAAAAGTCTAACTGTGGCTCCACCTCTACAAGAACAAGAAATTGTGGAGACCAACCAACAACACCTATAGACACCAGTTGCAAACCCATGCTTGACACCACTAGAGATTTCAGAGTCCCTAAAGAGAGGTAGTAGAAACACTGGACTAGATAAGGACCAGTACATCTATTAGTGTCCGTCCCCCAACCATGAGCGCTGCCCTAAGTCGTCTTTCCTTTAGCCATATGTATAACTCAACAAGAAAACGAGTCAGGGATTCCAGAAAGACGACACAGACCTACGGTACACACAGTATCAGGACAAATCTCGAGCATACACGTGTCTGGCTCACAAAGAACCTGGGGTACCTGATTGGAGAGATATTTCAGAGTAAGCGTCGGCTCAAAGGACTCGGAAAACCACCACAAATTATAACCGATCTCATAATCACACTCTTCAATATTTCGTTCATAAACCATAATAGACCTTCATTGCTTAATAACGATTAACACATAACCTTTAACTCATATACACATAATCTCTAAACCAAGTACTCTTAAAACATGCTCCTCTTACTTACATAATATAATTAACATGTTGATCATAAATCACACATTAACCACTAACAACCATAAACCAGTCCATTAACACTAATTCATACTTTACTAACATTAGCATGCTTTAAACATCTTATCCAAACCTTAAATGACCAAAACTAGGCCCACAATGCCCAACACAACACCACACACTTCGGGAAGCAGAACGCGACAATAACGCGACAGCCTGATAGGTTATGTTAAGAAGAAGAATGTGTCTATCCCATCAGCAGCATTAAGAACGTGTCGGCCCGATGCGATGCTTTCCCAATGAGAATGCATCAGAGAAGGACGTCTCAACATGAATGCGACTGTCTGATCCATCACGTTCTCGGCCAGAATGCCAAAGCCCACAATTCAAATTAGAAACCCCACAAAAGCATCATTTACAATCATTCTAAGCTCATATCAATTGACTATCACAACTAGAAATGCCACACACACAACTTAACATGCTTTCCATGCTTTAAACCGATCAAACAACACAAATAAATGAGAAAGCCTCCCTACCATTACGAAGAATGATTCACCGCCTATGTTTCGATGCTCCGACTGCCCTCCTCATGTGGAAATCGTGCCAAAACTACATCTCGCGAGCCAGAGATGAGGGGGAGAGAGATAGAGAGAGCGCGGGTGGGATTTGGGAACGAGGGGTGGGGGGGGGGGGAAATTGGAATTTTCTGATATAATTATTTCCGTCAGAAATTCCATCAGAATTACCGACAGAATTTCCGATGGATTTATTTCCGTCGAAAATACCGACCGAATTTCCAACAGAATATATTCCATCAAAAATTCAGAAAGATATTTTCGATGGAAATATACCATTAGAAAGTTCAACGGTTTTATTGACGGAAACATTCCGTTGGTAAATATGTTTTTCCCTTGTAGTGGCCCTTTGCGTTAAAACTAAGAGAAAACCTTTATCCTTCATAATGGGCAAAGAGCCTTTATTAAATAGACAATAATAAAAGAAGTAAAATAGTGCATATGTATGCATGATAGTGATTTGATTTTTTTTGAAATACTGAAATATTTGATTTTTTTATCTTCAAGTATTTGATCTTTAGAATTTGAAATATCTGAATTTTTTATTTTGAAATATTTAATTTTTTGGATTTTGAAATATCTAATTTTTTAGATTTTAATATATCTATTTTTTAATTTGAATATTTGATTTTTTATTGGGATTTTGACTCTATAGACCTTTTATCATGCCCCGCCAATTTAGCAGCGGAATAAATCGGGGAGGCATGAACAACGTGGATTGCGTATACAATCACAAATATCAGAGCAATTAATGAACAGTAATTGCAATAAACTATTTATTTTATTGATAATTCATCTAAACTATTATAACCACTAATTCTGAGCCGAAGCATAGGGCTCATTAACATCATGACATCTAGAAAGGATAATTAAGCAAATATCTAATTATACTCTAAGATACTAATGACACTCCATCGCTACGACTCCGGGTCGCTCATCACTCCAGTCCATTCCCATTGGTGTGCGTAGGGTCATCACCTGACTTACCTGAAACACATACAACAATAGCGCAGGGTGAGTGATAATGCTCAGTAGGACTTAATATCTCATGTAAACAAGCTTGCTTTAAATAATTAATGTCTTGTAAAGTAGGATAACTAAGAGAATGATCAAAATATAACCAAGAGAGTAATAGAATATGATGGCAAAAGAATGATAAAACTTCCAACAGAGATATTACAAATCTAGTATGATAAATGATTGGTCATGTAATGAAATAGTGTATATGATTGCACCACGGTGCACTAGTAGAGATAGCACCTCTGGTCGAGCATCTTGTCAACCCAGAGAACGATAGCATAGTGATTGATATATTGATTGTCATAAATTAAATTGTGATTGTTATTAAATGGCGCTGGATGCATGTCGTACACATCCTGATCATTTTAACTCCCATGGGCACTGGCACTTTTCGGGTGCTCCTCCCAGGACCTGATCGGGCCCTATTGCACTGGCATATAGTACTTGTTTGTTAATTTAGACAATCAATTTTATGGCCAAATAGAGTACCAAGAAATAGATGAGAGTACTAGATGAGATAGATGAGAGTGTAGAGAGAACGTGAACATATGAGAGGATATAGATAGTAGACGAGATAGGGACAATATCGTAAAAACACGAGAAATAACAATAGTCATAGTTGCACGGCACACCCTAGTGGGCCGGCAGTCTGGTAGAAGTTACCACCGCCCACTAGCTATACTGTGTACACATACTAGATGGTCTGGCATGATAACTAGATAAGGAGAAATCATACTAAGGCTATGGATCGTACTGATCCCTAAGGGTTTTAGGGTACAACCAGCTCGTCGGCAATGGACGTGCGCCAAAGCCAAGAAGACTTACGGAGGCCTTGACAAGGAGTCCCTTGTTGAACCACTTTATGGTTGTCCTTATATTTTGGTGATAACAAAACTTATGATGATTTCATATATATCTTTGTTGATTAAATACTATTGAATATTTTGTTTCATCTGAGTCACATCAATCTCATAGCAAAATGCTGAGTCTCACATTGATGCAATATGATGCACTAAAATGATAAAATCGATGTTTAATCAATATACATCGATTTCAGTTCAAGTGCCAAAATTAATAAGCGCTACAACGATTTGGTTTTAATTGATTTTTTAAAGCGCTACAACGACTTCGCTAAGTGGACATAACGATTTGTTAAGAAATCGATCTCAGAACGATGCCTTTTATAGCCACAACGATTTGCCCTCATATCGATTTCGTTCTCATAACGATTTGATAAGTTTCACATCGATTTGGGTCTCGTAACGATTTCATAAGTGATCACATCGATTTCTTCAGGTAATCACAACGATTTACTTGCATAACGATTTCATAAGTGATCACATCGATTTCTTCAGGTGATCACAATGATTTGCTTGCATAACGATTTCATAAGTGATCACATCGATTTGTTCATAATCTTGCAACGATTTTCTTATAAATAAACAACGATTTTATAAGTCATATTCACATCGATTTCTCTTGTATGTTCAAGTGTTTTTGGCGCCTAAATGAAAAGTCAAATATCTTCTGACAGAAAGCTGCATGCATATTTCAGAGTCTTGTCAAATAGATATGAACTACTATTTTCATAATGTTAGCAGAAACACTGTAGCATGCACAACTTTCATGTAAACACTCTTTTATGCTAACGGTCCGTCGTGCCTCGAGTGCTCGAAGCCGAGGGAAAACGATAACGGTATTCAAAACGCATGTATAAAATGAAGACAAAATGTGATTAATTAAATAGGGGAATTTAGTCATTTATTTCGCTAATTTACCAGATATATTATTGAATAATTTATTAGGGTCGAATGGAAATTAATAATATTATGTGTGTGCAAGTGTAAAGAAATCTTGAGAATATGATAAGTCGTGCTTACGACTTTTAATTACTAAGAATTATTTAATTAATGTCAATCAATAACATTCAGGTAAAGAATAGGATTAATAGTGTATGAATTAGCTTAAACAAGGGTTATATAGTAAATAGAATAGGGGTATACAAATATCAAGTTCTGGCCGAAAACCAAAATCGCGGGGGAGCCCGTCGTGATTCACATCACAACGAGGCGGCCTGGCGCGTCATGTGGACCTGCCGGTCTGGCCCAGTCCAGGGTGGAAATCATGGCGGCTTACGCTGCTGGGTTCTTGACGTGACGTGACAGCCCGGCGCAACCCCGCTGATATCGCGGCGGGTCGCACCGACGCGATATCAGGTAGGGTCCAGCCCTTTTCCCTTTTTTCCAGGGCGAATCTCTTTTGACACATGGTCATTCTAAATTCTATATAAAATCGCACGGTGATCCAAAAATCACAAAACTAGTTTTAAACGAAAGTAGACACATAGATCTATTAACATGCATGATTAATTTGAAAATAGACAAGGTTTAGGCATGCTTTGATCAAGTGACAGTTCAGTGACCTAAACATGCATAGACAGGGTTCAACGAATTAATTAGAGATGACTACATGATGATAATTAGGCAAACTAGGGGCGTTTAAAAGGTAACATGATGTAGTATTTATGAGAATTGTCTCATGGCATGGGGTCATGTATGCTCGAGGTTTAAGAGTAAACATGAAGGGTCGGGAACATGAAATAGATAGGGATTCAAAGAATTAATTATCCCTCATGGGATATCAAAATGGAGCGAAACCAAAGGGCTTTTGCTCAGGAACATGAAGTCTTCCTAGGGTAATTTTGCACGGATTTGGCTTGAGAGATTGTCTACCTTTCACGCATTTAAGAAATCCTAGGGCTTGAAGATGAGGTAAAAGATGAAATCCTCTTGCTCTAAGCTCCTTCCTTCTTGCTCCTCTCGTCCTCAACTCCTCTCTTCATCCCCTAGAGCTCTAGCAACGATCTATGGGGTGATAGGGCCGAATTGGGGTGTGTATGGCTTGGTTTAAGAGTCCTACTCTTCTAAAACTCTTCCTTTTCCTTAAATTTTGAATTTCCCTTATTTATCATCTAATTTCTCTCCTTTATCTCCTAATTAGGGCTGGGAAGAGATTAAATTTCGTGGGTAATGGGTTAGGATAGGATTAGGACTCTTTTTAGGATATTTATAACCCTTTTTAGTATTTATCTTACCCTTATTTAATTTATTTATTAATTAACTCCGAATTTCCACATTTATCTCCCCCTATTCTAGCATTTATCCACTAATTGGCTTGGGGAGAGATCTAATTTCATGGTAATAGGTTAGGGTAAGTCTAGGACTCTTTTTAGGGATATATAAAGGTCATTTATTATTTATCTTAACCCTTTTTCTAATTTTTAATATATTTAATACGAATTTCACTTAATTAACTCCCATCTCATTATGGGCTCTTCTTATTTGGGCCCAACAATCCATGTTAGGTATATTGACAAAACCCATTATTAATTTGACTTAATGGGTATTGATTTAATTCCAATTATTCACCCTTTATCCTTATGTAAATCTATTTATCACGCTTATTTAATTATTTTCATACTTTTAATTTGATTTAATACTATTTATGCCAATATTTCTAATCTTAATCATTTGGGCTTTTACTCTTGGCCTAATAACGCATGTGAGTCTAATTGTACAACCCATGTTCTTACTTTGCTTAATGGGTTTTTAATTATCCTTTTATTAGAGGATTTATTCATGGGCCAAGATTGTCCATTGGTCCAAATATCATAATGGGCTATCATCCCATATTATTTAAAGTCTACCCACATGTTTATTTTTATTTATAATCCACTTTGGCTCATAAAATAATGGGTTCTTCGACTTACTCCTTAATTATGCTAATAAGTCGCATAATTTCTTAAACTTGACCTAAATGATTTTTCTATGTCCAAATTTAATGATGGGTCATTAGATAATATTATTTAAAGTAAAATTATTATTTTTACAGAATTTTTATATGGGTTTATACGCATGTGATAATAATGTGTACCTTTTTAACTGGTTGAAATTATTAATTGATAAAATTTCAATTTATCCATAATTTTTAATTAATGGATTTTCCGTGGTATTACATCCTCCCCCTCTTAAAAAGAATTTGGTCCCCAAATTCCATAACCAATTCGGTTACATATAAATCATCATTTCATGTCAAATACATATTAATTGTTGTAAGTTTAGAGTTACCTTTCACGACTACTTCAGTTAAGTATGAATCATCCCTACATGCTTAAAAGGAATTAATCATCATAAGTTCAAAGTTACCTCCCACGGTTCCCACTACGTTCTTTAGGGAGTATCGTGCCAAGATTTCCAGTGTAGCTTGTGGTCTTGATCCCTCATGACGTTGGTCCTTTATTTGTGGGCATCTGCTAATCCAATGGGTTGGATCGCCACATCGCAAACAGCTTCCTTGTTTCCTCCAGCAATCATTTGATATGTGGCCCGTCTTATTGCAGTGCTCGCATTGTACTTCGTGACTAAAGGCTAATTGCGTGTCCTTCTTCTTATCCTTTACTTTTCTCTGGCCCCTTTTTGGTTGTTTCTCTGTTGTCATAGGGTTGAGAGCTTTAGTGCTAGTAGGTATTTCCTTTGGGAGGGGACAGTCTCGAATCCGATGCTCCATACTGCCACATCGTAAACATGCACCCACTTTCTGCCAGCATTCCTTAGCCACATGACCCGGCTTACTACAATGAGGGCAGATGATCTTGCTATGTTTCTTTTGTGTGTTCGCCTTCTTGTCTTGGTTGTGTCTTTACTTCTCGTTCTTTTTAGCCGCTTTTCTAATCTTCTTGATCGTCCTTAAGGCTCCTTCCAGTAGTTGGGCGACTTTTTGACATGCCCAGGCTAGTTTTGAGTTGACCTCATTTCGTCTTGCAGTGGCGTATGTTTGGCGTCCATTTAAGGGTTCCTTCAAGAATAAAATTGGCATTAGGATGCTAAAGTAATAATATTTTAGTTGATACATATATATAGATAGATGAATGTATCCAGATCTTTAACCATAGTTCTACCCAATCCTCACATAGGTATGGTGGTTGACTAGGACACGTGTCAGGGCAGTTCACCTAGAACATCCTAGACTTAAAATATCTTAATAAGGACATCCTAGGCTCTGATACCAACTGTTATGCCCCGCCAATTTAGCAGTGGAATAAATCGGGGAGGCATGAACAACGTGTATGGTAACGTGGATTGCGCATACAATCGCAAATATCAGAGCAACTAATGAACATAATTGCAATAAACTCTTTATTTTATTGATAATTCATCTAAACAATTATAACCACTAATTCTGAGCCAAAGCATAGGGCTCATTAACATCATGACATCTGGAAAGGGTAATTAAGTAAATATCTAATTATACTCTAAGATACTAATGACACTCCATTGCTACGACTCCGGGTCGCTCATCACTCCAGTCCATTCCCATTGGTGTGCGTAGGGTCATCACCTGACTTACCTGAAACACATACAACAATAGCGCAGGGTGAGTGATAACGCTCAGTAGGACTTAATATCTCATGTAAACAAGCTTGCTTTAAATAATTAATATTTTGTAAGGCAGGATAACTAAGAGAACGATCAAAATATAACCAAGAGAGTAATAGAATATGATGGCAAAAGAATGATAAAACTTCCAATAGAGATATTACAAATCTAGTATGATAAATGATTGGCCATGTAATGAAATAGTGTATATGATTACACCACGGTGCACTAGTAGAGATAGCACCTCTGGTCGAGCATCTTGTCAACCCAGAGAACGATAGCATAGTGATTGATATATTGATTGTCATAAATTAAATTGTGATTGTTATTAAATGGCACTTGATGCATGCCGTACACATCCTGATCATTTTAACTCCCATGGGCACTGGCACTTTTCGGACGCTCCTCCCAGGACCTGATCGGGCCCTATTGCACTGGCATATAGTACTTGTTTATTAATTTAGACAATCAATTTTATGGCCAAATAGAGTACCAAGAAATAGATGAGAGTACTAGATGAGATAGATGAGAGTGCAGAGAGAACGTGAACAGATGAGAGGATGTAGATAGTAGAGGAGATAGGGACAATATCGTAAAAACATGAGAAACAACGATAGTCACAGTTGCACGGCACACCCTAGTGGGCTGACAGTCTGGTAGAAGTCACCACCGCCCACTAGTTGTGCTGTGTACACAGACTAGATGGTCTGGCGTGATAACTAGATAAGGAGAAATCATACTAAGGCTATGGATCGTACTGATCCCTAAGGGTGTAAAGGGTTTTAGGGTACAACCAGCTCGTCGGCAATGGACGTGCGCCAAAGCCAAGAAGACTTACGGAGGCCTTGACAAGGAGTCCATAGCCCAGTCGAGAGTATTCCCAATGGAGAGGTGGTCCAAGTCAAGAGAAAGTGTGTAGAAAACTGGTCCGTCGTGCCTCGAGTGCTCGAAGCCGAGGGAAAATGATAACGGTATTCAAAACGCACGTATAAAACGAAGACAAAATATGATTAATTAAATAGGGAAATTTAGTCATTTATTTTTCTAATTTACCAGATATATTATTGAATAATTTATTAGGGTCGAATGGCAATTAATAATATTATGTGTGTGCAAGTGTAAAGAAATCTTGAGAATATGATAAGTCGTGCTCACGACTTTTAATTACTAAGAATTATTTAATTAATGTCAATTAATAACATTCAGGTAAAGAATAAGATTAATAGTGTATGAATTAGCTTAAACAAGGGTTATATAGTAAATAGAATAGGGGTATAACTCCAAATATCAAGTTCTGGCCGAAAACCGAAATCGCGGCGGGGGAGCCCGTCATGATTCACATCGCGACGGGGCGGCCTGGCACGTCATGTGGACCGGCCGGTCTGGCCCGGTCCAGAGTGGAAATCGCGGCGGCTTATGCCGCCACGTTCTTGACGTGACGCGACAGCACGACGCGACCCCGCTGATATCGCGGCAGGTCGCACCGACGCGATATCAGGTAGGGTCCAACCCTTTTCCCTTTTTTCCAGGGCAAATCTCTTTTGACACATGGTCTTTATAAATTCTATATAAAATCGCACGGTGATCCAAAAATCACAAAACTAGTTTTAAACGAAAGTAGACACATAGATCTATTGACATATTAATTTTAAAATAGACAAGGTTTAGGCATGCTTTGATCAAGTGACATTTCAGTGACCTAAACATGCACATATAGGGTTCAACGAATTAATTAGAGATGAATACATGATGACAATTAGGCAAACTAGGGGCGTTTGAAAACTAACATGATGTAGTATTTATAAGAATTTTCTCATGGCATGGGGTCATGTATGCTCGAGGTTTAAGAGTAAACATGAAGGGTCGGGAACATGGAACTGATAGGGATTCAAAGAATTAATTCTCCCTCATGGGAGATCAAAATGGAGCAAAACCAAAGGGCTTTTGCTCAGGAACATGAAGTCTTCCTAGGGTAATGTTTACACGGATTTGGCTTGAGAAATTGCCTACCTTTCACGCGTTTAAGAAATCCTAGTGCTTAAAGACGAGGTAAAAGATGAAATCCTCTTGCTCCAAGCTCCTTCCTTCTTGCTCCTCTCGTCCTCAGCTCCTCTCTTCATCCCCTAGAGCTCCAGCAACGATCTATGGGGTGATAGGGCCGAATTGGGGTGTGTATGGCTTGGTTTAAGAGTCCTACTCTTCTAAAACTCTTCCTTTTCCTTAAATTTTGAATTTCCCTTATTTATCATCTAATTTCTCTCCTTTATCTCCTAATTAGGGCTGGGAAGAGATTAAATTTCATGGGTAATGGGTTAGGATATGATTAGGACTCTTTTTAGGATATTTATAACCCTTATTAGTATTTATCTTACCCTTATTTAATTTATTTATTTATTAACTCTGAATTTCCACATTTATCTCCCCTTATTCTAGCATTTATCCATTAATTGGCTTGGGGAGAGATCTAATTTCGTGGTAATAGGTTAGGGTATGTCTAGGACTCTTTTTAGGGATATATAAAGGTCATTTATTATTTATCTTAACCATTTTTCTAATTTTTAATATATTTAATACGAATTTCACTTAATTAACTCCCATCTCATGATGAGCTCTTCTTATTTGGGCCCAACAATCCATGTTAGGTCCATTGACAAAACCCATTATTAATTTGACTTAATGGGTATTGATTTAATTCTAATTATTTACCCTTTATCCTTATGTAAATCTATTTATCATGCTTATTTAATTAATTTCATACTTTTAATTTGATTTAATACTATTTATGCCAATATTTCTAATCTTCATCATTTGGGCTTTTACTCTTGGCCCAATAACTCATGTGAGTCTAATTGTACAACCCATGTTCTTACTTTCCTTAATGGGTTTTTAATTATCCTTTTATTAGAGGATTTATTCATGGGCCAAGATTGTCCATTGATCCAAATATCATAATGGGCTATCATCTCATATTATTTAAAGTCTACCCACATGTTTATTTTTATTTATAATCCACTTTGGCTCATAAAATAATGGGTTCTTCGACTTACTCCTTAATTATGCTAATAAGTCGCATAATTTCTTAAACTTGACCTAAATGGTTTTTCTATGCCCAAATTTAATGATGGGTCATTAGATAATATTATTTAAAGTAAAATTATTATTTTTACAGAATTTTTATATGGGTTTATACGCATGTGATAATAATGCGTACCTTTTTTGCTGGTTGAAATTATTAATTGATAAATTTTCAATTTATCCATAATTTTTAATTAATGGATTTTCCGCGGTACTACACCTTTGCTAAGTGCAGTGCCTAAGGTTGATGTATTACTGGCTAGGGGTCCTTATTCCCTCCCTTTTCATTAAAGGCTTCTCCAAGTGACGTGCTCAAAAGGAGATAAAATCCCACGCTGATTGTCACCTAGTTTACGGTGCTTCTATTAGGACACATCCGAAATTGAGGAAGAAAGTGGAAGAACTTTTGAGGGAAGCCTAGAGTGGATTCTTTGAGTTGTATGGTTTGGTTTCTTCTCATGGCATAGTCGGAAGATTTGGTTTGTTGCCTTGGGGCTTTTACTCTCTTTTCACTTGGCCAATATGTGTATGGGACATGTATATGATCAGACTCATAATGTTCCATAGTGAACTGTACTTCCACTCTTTATCATGCCCTCTTTTTATTATCTTTTGGTGAACTTTGTACATTTTTGCTTGATTTTTCTCTTTTCTTTGAAAAGGAAGCAGAAATTCAGGGGGAGCCCACAGTTAATGTCCCTGCTAATTAGTTCCCACATGGTCTTGTGGAAAACACCTCTGATGGTGTGGAAGATGTTGATAAGGAGCCAGCCATCAGCTCAGGAAGTAAAGGCAAGGGTGTGGCCACCAAAGTTCCATTACTAACTAGAAAGGCACATCGCAGATCCCAAAAGAAGAAGAAGCTCAAAGTGAACATGAAGCCTATCATTGAAAGATTAAATGCTCAAGGGGAAATCTTATGCTCTATACAGTCTGACATTTCTTCCATTTTTATTAGCCAGAGCACTGGAGCCAAAGAATTGGCAATGGTCAAAGTAGTGTTGCGGGGAATGAAAAATGAGTTGGGAAGCATAAAGGAATTAGTGTCAAATCTTTCAGATTTGGTGAAGGTGCAATTGTCTTCTCCTGCCCCTCCTGCTCCCACTCCAATTATGCTAGAAGGCAGTTCAGGGCCATCAGGGCCAAGGAATGAAGAAGAGGTTCGGCCACCAGGGCCTTCTGAAGAAGTTGTCAGGCCATCAGGGCCATATGTTGTTGAGGAGTCAAGGCCAGCAGGGCCAGTTGTGAAAGAATCAGGGGCACCAAGGCCATTAGTTGAGGAGTCAGGGCCTTCAGGACCAGTTATGGAAGAGTCTGGGCCAGCAGGGCCAGTGGAACCTGAAGCAGAGCTAGTAAGAGTTGAAGATCCAGTAGAAGCTACTGTTGTGCCCTCAGAGCCTCCTGTTCCTTCACCTCTTTAGACTCCAGCTCCTCCTTCTCCACCTTCTTCATCCATTTCACCTCCAGCCCCTGCCACCTTCAAACAACTCCTTCCAAAACACATCTCCTTACCTACACCATTCCCTACCACCTCATCTTCCTCTCCTGCATCTTCCACCTCTATTCCTCCAATTTTTGAAGCCCCTCCAACTTCATCCTCCTCAGTTGGACCCTCATCCTGTGGTCCATCATCTTCAGCACCATCTACACTACCTTCTCCTACTACCTTCTCTTCTCTTCAGCCACCCACTCCTCCATCTTTCATTATTATCATTCCGTAGGGTGCTTGTATTCAAGGGCACACTATTGAGGACATCAAAGATGAGTTTGAAGAAGCAATTCTTCGCTCAGTCCTATCTGTGTCTTCCCACGTTCACAGGACTGATCCCTCCAGTCCTGCTCCTAAAAAGAGAAAAGTTTCTAAGAAAGTTGCTCTCTCTTCTAAACCTCTTTTCCCTCCTCTTTGGTTCTCTCTCTCTATTGAAAACAGGAGAAGAACTCTCTATTGTGAATATCTAGAAAAGACTGTATTTGTTGTTCTATATGGCCTTCCTCATCTTGAACTCACTGAACACCTCAATATTGTTCTTCCTCTATCCCACATATCAAAATTCGAACAGAACAAAATTTTTTCCACTACTGAGTCTAAGACTGAAGACCAGTGGGCTAAGGACCATCAGTCTCTCTACAGGCAGTTTGTTCTTACCAGATCTGCAAGGTTTCCACCTTCATACCATCCTCTCACTCTGTTAGAATGGTTTGTCATCCACCACAGAAAGACTTGGGTATCCTTCATTCAAAGAGAAGTCAAATTGATCCGGTACTTCCAGATGTTCCAAGATTACTGTTTTGTAAACAAATTGCCGGAAGTTCAGATTGTTCAGTTCAGGGGAGCAATTGCAAAGTTGAGAACTGAAAACCCCATCAATACTCCCCTTTAGATAGACTTTGCTACTCTTAAGGTGCCCAACATTGTCTTCCTTTCCAAGCTTCATTCCCCCATCTTGGACTCTGTTGTGGGCATCATTATCTTTGAAAGGTTTGCTAGAGTTATGGCCAGAATCTCTATTCGGCAAGATGCTCCTCTTGCTTTCCAAAGATTCATGTTCAGAGAATACCATAGGGGTAATGTCAAATCCGATGTGCTTTCTCCCCTCTTGTCTGAGTGTGAGAGGCTCTCTCCATCTGATTGGGAGAAGCACTACAACCAATCTGCTCAGCAGCTAGCAAATCTGAACAGCTCACTGTTTAACTATGGGAAACCCACTCTTTCAGTTGAAGAATTTCTGGATCTAAACTCCATCAATCTTGTTCAAGATCCGTTTGCTATTTAGGTTGAAAGGCATAAAGTGTTTGTTGGTCTGAAAAAGGAACTGAAGGAGCATCAGATCTTCTATCCAATTTCTATCGACCCATTTTTACAGCATGCAAGTTTTGGTACCTCCTGTTCCTACAAGATGTCTCTTGGCAAGGATGAATATGTCAATTTCTTAGAAGCTCAAAGGCAACTTCATATCCAGGGAATGGTTCCTGTTATGGGGTCTTCCTACACTATTGCCTGAGGTGTTTTTCAAATTCATTTTGAAGAGCAGGAACTCAAGGCTTGGCCCATCATTACTCACCATGCCTCTCTCTTGTCACCTGCCTTCTACATTTCTGTACCCCCTCAGTCATCAATATAGAAATTGATTAACTCCATTTATCTTTCTTCTCTTCTTTCTTTATCTCTTTATATATTTCGTTGTGTCTCTTTTTGCTTAATGATAAAAAGGGGGAGAAAATAGACTATTCTGAAAAACATTCCTTAAATTTAGACAGCAAATTTATTTAAGTTTATTTCAGTACTTTATAGTTTTTATGTTATGTTTTGTCATCACCAAAAAGGGGGAGATTGATGATCAGTCCTTCTCCATATAATTTAATTTAATTATATGTAATTTTGGTGATTAACAAAACCTTAATAAATATTTTCTAACAATCCTTTGTGACGTTCAGTCACAAGAAATAATCCAACCAAAATCTGTAAGTTATTCTCACACACTATTATTTAAAGATCAGATCATGTATTTCTTCTAAGTCCACTTCGATTTCCTTTATAGAACATCGATTTCATAAGTGAAACAACGATTTCGGTCTCACATCGATTTCATAAGAGAAACAACGAATTTGGTCTCACATCGATTTCATAAGAGAAACAACGATTTTGGCCTCACATCGATTTCATAAGAGAAACAACGATTTTGGTCTCACATCGATTTCATAAGTGAAACAACGATTTCGGTCTCACATTGATTTCATAAGTGAAACAACGATTTCGGTCTCACATCGATTTCATAAGAGAAACAACGATTTCGGTCTCACATAGATTTCATAAGTGAAACAACGATTTCGGTCTCACATCGATTTCATAAGAGAAACAACGATTTCGGTCTCACATCGATTTCATAAGTGAAACAACGATTTCGGTCTCACATCGATTTCATAAGAGAAACAACGATTTCGGTCTCACATCGATTTCATAACTGAAACAACGATTTCAGTCTCACATTGATTTCATAAGAGAAACAATGATTTCGGTCTCACATCGGTTGCATAAGTTACACAACGATTTGACCGCTATAAGGATTCGATAAGTTACAACATCAATTTGGTCATTGTAACGATTCGATAAGTGAAGCAACGATTTGGTCGCTGTAACGATTTGCTCTTACAACGATTTGGTCTCACTTGAATTACGATTTGCTCTTACAACGATTTGCTCTCACTTGAATAATGATTTGCTCTTACAATGATTTGTTCTCACTTGAATAATGATTTGCTCTTACAACGATTTGCTCTCACTTGAATAACGATTTTCTCTTATAACGATTTGTTCTCACTTGAACAACGATTTGCTCTTACTTGAACAATGATTTGCCTTAGTTAAACAACGATTTGCTTGGATAATGATTTCTTTATTATTATCTTCTCAGATATTCCTGATAATGTCCATACTATTCAAATATATTGAAATTTCTGTGGAGTTCAAGTCTTCCCGCGCATACTAAGATTTTGATTATTTCACACGAAATCTTCTTGCTTATTTGATATATCACATAAAGTGTTGATTTGCTTGATGACAGGATATCCTTTCCAGTTTAAGCATATCATTGCTACATGACTACCAGGGTTGACTGACAACATAGATAAAAAGTTTGTCTAGGTATCTGTGTTTAATGCATGCAGGCCTTTTATAGTAAAGCACATAATGTATGGATCCGTCAACTTGTCGTAAATGATAAAAGATTCAGAAGATCTTTCCTGAGGATGCAAAGAACAATCCAAGCATTTGTAGCTATAAGCTCACCTCTGCATGCCTACGACCAGTCTCTCTAACGGACATAAAGCTGTGAGATAACGGGCATCTGAACGGCTACTTCAACGGTCAGAATATGTTGCAGAAGATATATAGAAGACTGACGACTCCATGAATATCACGAAGTTTTCGAAAGAGATAGATCTTCACATTCAACTGAAAAAAAAAATCTTGCAAGCTTCAGAAAGAAGAGCTGATTCGCTTCAATCCACGATTCTCAAGCTCTTAGCTCTCAGTCTTTCCTGCTTAGCCTTTGGAGAGCTTTTGTAGTTCTGAGAGATTTTCTCGTTGAAAATCTTTGTCTCTCAGACATTGCCTCAGATCAAGCAATCTGTTGTAAGCTTGGTCTAGGGGCGTTCCGCCTTTACTCACATTCCTTGTGTGTATTCCTCTTCGTGGGTGAAGAGAAGACCTATTGGAAACAGGTGGTTGTTATTCCCTTCATTGAGGAAGGAAGACCTGTGTGTCTGGTGGTAGTTTGTACCTCTTCGGGTTTTGAAGAGAAGGCCAGCTGCAGCTGGATGTGTAAGGGTCCTTGAGGGGGACAGTACCCTTGGTTAGTGAAATCCCAAGTTGTTGTTTGGGGACTGGACGTAGGACTCCTTGGGATAGGAGGGCCGAACCAGGATAAAAATCTCCTGTTGTTGTGTGATTGTTTGTTTGCTTGTTTGTCTTCACTCTTACTAACACTAACTATCAATTCGAGTGTTTTCTGTTAAGTGTTTTTTATTGACAGATTTTATTTCAAAAAGATTTTTAGCAATCCATTCACCCCCCCCCCTGGGCTTGCTAGCTGGGCAACAAGTGGTATCAGAGCTAAGTCTCTTCAAGATGGAAGATTTCACGATCTGAAGAGCAAAGATAAATGGCAGCTCAAGGATATGCTGAGGGTCAGTCTGTCAACAGACCTCCTTTATTCGATGGTGAAGACTACAACTATTGGAAGACCATAATTGAGTTCTTCCTTCAAGGTCTTGATTTTCAACTTTGATCCATCATAGAAGAAGGAGATGTAGTAGTTCTCAACAGTAGAGAAAATTGGACATATGAAGACAAAAAGAAGATATCTCTAAACAACAAAGCAAAGAGTATACTGTGCTGTGCACTGAGCAAGAAAGAATTCAATAGGATCTCTGCATGCAAGTCAGCAATGAAAATGTGGGAGAAACTCAGAATCACATATGAGGGAACAGACAAAGTCAGAGAAACAAGAATAGATATCTTGGTAGCTCAGTATGAGAGATTTCAAATGCAACTAGGAGAATCAATCACACAAATGTATAGCAGATTCACAGATATTACAAATGGGTTGGTTGGGCTTGGAAAGAGCTATGACATGGGAGATATGGTAAGAAAAATATTGAGATCCCTACCAGCCTCGTGGACTCCTAAAGTAACAGCCATAGAAGAAGCCAACGACCTAAGAAGGATGTCACTTGAAAAGCTTGTTGGGTCACTAATGGCCCACGAAATAAATATGGAAAGGCTTGGAGAGTCTTCCAGTAGGAAGAAGCACAGCAATGCTCTCAAGGCCGCAGAAGGCACATCTGACGATGAATTAGATGATGATAAAAGCAATAGGAGTAGTGAAGATGAGGAAGCATTTCTCTCCAGAAGACTGCAGAGAATACTTGCCAAGAAAAAGTATCAGTCAGGGAGAAGATATTTCAAGAAAGGAAAGGACTTTAAGAAATCTGAAGTCAAGGACACAAAGAAATCTGAACCCATATGTTATGAATGCAAGAAGCCTGGACACATTAAGGCTGAATGTCCGAAGCAGAAAAAGACAGAGTTCAAGAAGAAGGACCACTCGAAGAAATTCAGGAAATATAAGAAGAAAACCATGGCAACTGCATGGAGCAACAGTAGCGACTCGGACAACAAGTCAAGCTCTAGTGAAGAAGAAGAAGAAAAGGCCAACCTGGCCTTCATGGCAAACATAGATGTAAAGGTAACTTATGACTCTTCTTTTAATTCATGCAATGATTCGGATTCAGATAGTCTAGAAGATGCATTCAATGAACTATACAGTAAGTATAAAGATGTTTGTAAAATATTAAAAACCACTAAGAAAAGTCTTGCATGCTTGGAAATTACCAACTCAGATTTAAAATCTGAAACTAAGCAACTAGAAAAATAAATTTCTGAATTAAAAAGAAGAAATAAATTGTTATGTGAAGATTTAAAAATTAAAAATGAACAGATAATGAACCTGAAAAACCAGGAAACCTTAAGCAAACTTAAAAAGGAAGTTGACACACTAACAAAAGATAATGAATATTTAACTAATACAATTGAAAATTTCACAAACGGTAAATCATCTCTAATACTAAAGGAGCTATAAGATCGGTAGGAAAAAGCATGGTTTAGGATATACTCCACCAGATAATGAAGAAATAATAATACATCCTAAAATCTATCCAACACCAAAATTTGTAGAAGAACAAAATATTGAATATAAATCTAACTTTAAGTACATCTCAACTGAAAAAGTAAGTAAAATATCTTGTTGTAGTCATTGTAATAAATTCGGACATACTAAAATAAACTGTACAACTAAACACCTAAAATGGATACCTAAAAGAAAAAATGAGGAAACTAACCAACATGGACCCAAAAGAACTTGGGTACCTAAATCCTAGTGTTTTAATTGCAGGGAAGCCTTAGAGCATCGAAGTGGTACCTAGATAGCAGGTGCTCAAGGCACATGACAGGCAATAGAAGATTGTTTTCTTACATTAAAGATGAAGAAGGTACAATGACTTATGGCGATAATGGAAAAGGAACAGTGATCGGTTGTAGACCAGTTGGTAGTCATGGCAGAACCCTCATTGAAGATGTGCTATGTGTTCAAGGACTCAAACACAACTTGATAAGTATAAGCCAGCTGTGTGACAAAGGTCACCAAATCAGATTTCAAGAGTCAAAGTGCCTCATTATGAAAAATGGTATAACAGTGTTTGAAGCCTACAGAGAAAAGAATCTATATGTGCTTCATCTAGAAGAGTTGAAGGATCAAGATGTATGTCTAGCAGTAAACAAAGATCAGAATGCTGAGCTATGGTATAGAAGATTGGGTCACTACAGCCTAGATGGAATAAGAAAGCTGATCAAACATGATTTAGTGGAAGGTCTGCCCAAGATTAGCTCAAGAACTGAAGGCGTCTGTAAACCCCGTGCAAAAGGAAAGCACACAAAGTCATCTTTCAAGTCAAAACATTTGTAACCACCTCCAAACCTCTAGAACTGTTGCATATGGATTTATTTGGGCCAATGAGAAGTACCAACCTAGGAGGAAAGAATTTTGGATTCGTAATAGTTGATGATTATTCAAGATACACATGGGTATCATTTTTGGAGCATAAAGATGACACATTTGACAGTTTCATTAAGTTCAGTAAGTTAGTTCAGAAGGACAAGAAGTTCAGTATAATAAGCATTCGTTCAGATCATGGAGGAGAATTCCGAATGAAAAATTTACAGAATTTTGTGATGATCAAGGAATTGAGCACAATTTCTCAGCACCAAGGTCACCATAGTAAAATGGAGTAGCTGAGAGGAAGAATAGAACATTACTGGATATGGCCAGAACTATGTTATCTGAATATAATCTTCCAAGATATTTCTAGGCTGAAGCGATCAACACAACAAGCTACATTTTAAATAGAGTGATGATCAGGCCAATTCTAAAGAAGACAGCGTATGAACTTTACAAGCAGAAGAAGCCTAAGATCAGTCATTTCAGAATATTCGGTTGTCTATGCTTCATCTACAACAATGGTAAAATAGACATTGGTAAGTTAGATTCCAAATCTGATGAAGAAATCTTTATGGGGTATGCTTCTAAACCTAAAGGTTATAGAGTTTTTAACAACAAAGTTTATTAATTGAACAAACTGTTCATGTTATCTTTGATGACTCTAACCCTTCCTTGAGAAAGGAAGTCGATAGTGATGATGAAAATGTAGAAATCCTCTCCAAGAAACTGAAAGAAACCTCCATCAAAGATTCTAAAGATCCACCATTGGAAGAACTGCAACATAAATAAATATCTCATAATGATCTTCCAAAGGAATGGAGATATAAGAAGGATCATCCCATAGACAACATCATTGGAGATCCATCAGTTGGGGTAAGAACTAGAGGTAATGTTATCTCGTGTGATTACTTAGCATTTGTATCTCAAATTGAGCCTAAGACAGTCAATGAAGCACTATCTGATGAATCTTGGATTCTAGCCATGCAAGATGAACTTAATCAGTTCAAGAGAAATCAAGTTTGGTCCCTTGTTCCGAGACCATCAGATCATCCTGTAATTGGCACCAAATGGGTGTTCAGGAACAAATTGGATGAAGCTGGTGTTATCACTAGAAACAAGGCTAGACTGGTTGCTCAAGGCTATTCCCAAGAGGAAGGCATAGATTTCGATGAAACCTATGCACCATTGGCTAGACTAGAGGCAATTCAAATTTTACTTGCTTATGCATCTGCAATGGATTTAAAACTTTTTCAAATGGATGTAAAATCAGCATTTTTGAATGGATATATAAAGGAGGAAGTCTATGTAGAACAACCTTCTGGTTTTGATGATGTAGATTTTTCAAATTATGTTTTTAAATTGCATAAAGCTTTATATGGTTTAAAGCAAGCACCTAGAGCATGGTATGAAAGACTTAGTGCATTTTTATTAAACCATGGTTTTATCAGAGGATAGGTAGATAGCACATTATTTATCAAATCTAAAGTCAAAAATATATTACTTGTGCAAATTTATGCAGATGATATTATATTCGGATCTACTAATGAATCTTTGTGTAAATATTTCGAGAAGCTCATGCAGGGAGAATTCGAGATGAGCATGATGGGAAAACTCAATTACTTCCTAGGACTACAGATCAAGCAAGGCAAAGAAGGTACATACATTTGTCAAGCAAAATATACCAAAGAACTGCTGAAGAAGTTTGGATTCGACAATGCAAAACCACTGTCCACTCCAATGAGCACTTTCACCAGGTTAGACAATGATAAAGATGGTAAGAAAGTAGATCAAAAACTTTATAGAGGTATGATAGGATCATTGCTATACATGACAGCTAGCAGACCTGATATTTTATTTAGTGTATGCATGTGTGCTAGGTATCAGGCTGACCCTAAAGAATCCCACTTAATTTTTGTTAAAAGAATTTTTAGATATTTAGCTAAAACTGATAATCTAGATTTGTGGTATCCAAAATCATGTGAAACTAGTCTAGTTGGATATTCTAATGCTGATTATGCTGAATGCAAGGTAGATAGAAAGAGCACCAGTGGTAGTTGTCAATTTCTTGCAGGATGCTTGATCTCATGGTCTTCAAAGAAGCAAAATTCAGTAGCATTGTCAACAGCTGAAGCTGAATACGTAGCTACTGGGAGCTGTTGCACTCAACTCCTATGGATAAAACAACAGCTTGAAGACTATGGATTACATATCAAGACCATCCCATTGCTGTGCGACAACACAAGTGCGATAAATCTCACCAAAAATCCAGTTCAGCACTCAAGAACGAAGCACATAGAGGTTAGATATCATTTCATTAGAGATCATGTAGCTAATGACAATATAAATATTTCCTTTATAGACACATTAAATCAGTTGACAGATATCTTTACAAAGGCCTTACCTGAAGAGATATTTACGTCTCTTAGAAGGGAATTAGGCATGTGCAATTTGTAACAGATTTTTCTGCATATAACTGAAATAATAAAATTTCATAATAATGTTCTCTTTCTCCCCTAAAATCAAGAAAATCCTTTATCGCTTGCATCATCAACTGCTATGACTTTTCAGGATGAATTCTTTATTGTTTCCATTATCTTCGCCTCTTTTGTCGTTATCCGCATTTAATTCTCTGACATTTCAAAAAGTGCCTTTATGACCTACCGTTATAGCGCGAAAAACATGTCATATCGATTTCATCTCTCTCTCTCTCTTCTCTTTCGACTTGCCTGGAGCGATAAACCATATCGATTCTAGACCCCTCTCTGTGTGATCTCAAAAGGATTTCTCTGTTCCCGCCAAGATTTATTAAGGGCTTCTGTTCCATTCCTTCCCACGATCCTCCAGAAACTTTCCTTGTTCATTTCCATGGCGGCTTATGGGAGTTCTGGCACCGTTGGTGGTTACAGCGTCGCCTTCCTCACAGCGGAGTAGTAGGAAAGGTTCGCAGTAGTGAAGACCAAGCTTTGTGGCAATAAAGCAGTAGACATTGCAGATCTTGAGAAGAATGGGATGCACAGTATTGTGGAAGCCATCGAGAGGATGAAATGGACAAGAATGGTTACAGTTTCAGAAACAAGCTATCCAGACCTAGTCAAGGCGTTCTACACATGCCTGAAGGTAGAAAAAGATGGGTCCTTAACTTCCTCAGTCAAAGGTACCCCCATACATATCTCTTATGATCTTCTGGAAAGGCTATTTGGTGTGTCTACCGTTGGTCGCAGTGGGGTAGACAGTGTAGATATCCATGCCAAGGGGTTAGGTATCATCGGTACAGAGTACAAGATAAAGGATGGGAAGATAGACATCAACCAGCTGAATGCATTCAACAGGGTTTTGCATTTCATTGTGTGCCAGATTCTAGTACCAAGGAGCGCAACTTTCTCAACTTGCCCTAAGGCCGACTCAGATATGATGTTTTGGGCAATCCAAAATCAATATATTAACATGGCACATGTAATATTTGAGAGGATGAGATCTGTTGCTAACATGATATGGGATAAGAAGAACAAGCTCAATGTATCACTACCCTATGCCCACCTGCTGACAAGGATTTTCCAGCATTACAACATAAATTTGAATGGTGAAGTGTCAGAGAAGATGGGCCAAGCTATCAGGTCTAGAAACTTGAAGAAGAGCGGTTTTTCTCTAGTAGCCGGTGTTTGGACAAAAACTTCAGTTGCAGCAGGAGAGGCCATTATCGGGGAAGCTCAAGAAATTCCTCCAATTCCAGAGGCAGAGGGAGAGGCAGAAGTGAGGGCTGAAGACCCTGTCGTAGAGGTTCCAGCTGTCCCAGTAGTCCAAGAAGAGGCAGTAGAAATTAGAACAGAAGAACCAGTGGCAAGTGCTAGTGGAATTGAAGAAATTCCTCCCGAGCACATTGAGCCCGTTGGGCAGCAATCTGAGGTTGAGACCCCCTCGACAATTATTGCATCTGTAATTGAAGAAGTATTGGATACTATCACTAATATTCAGGGGGAGCATGAAGAAATTCATGAAGAAATCCTTCAAAATTTTCCTACTGAATTTGCTAGTATGGAAGTTGGCCTGGGAGCACTTGTTTCAGAAGATGTGGCACCAGGCCGTAATGTCGATGTTCAGATGGAGGATGCTCCAGCTCAGGGGAAGTATGTAGCTGAAAAGGAAGCAGGAATTCAGGGGGAGCCCATAGTTAATGTCCCTGCTGATCAGTTCCCAGAAGGTCTTATGGAGAGCACCTCTGATGGTGCGGAAGATGTTGATAAGGAGCCAGCCATCAGCTCAGAAAGTAAAGGCAAGGGTGTGGCCACCAAAGTTCCATTACTAACCAGAAAGGCACATCGTAGATCCCATAAGAAGAAGAAGCTCAAAGTGAACATGAAGCCTGTCATTGAAAGATTAAAAGCACAAGGGAAAATATTATGCTCTATACAGTCTGACATTTCTTCCATTTTTATTAGCCAGAGCACTGGAGCCAAAGAGCTGGCAATGGTCAAAGCAGTGTTGCGGGGAATGAAAAATGAGCTGGGAAGCATATAGGAATTAGTGTCAAGTCTTTCAAATTTGGTGAGGGCGCAATTGTCTTCTTCTGCCCCTCCTTCTCCCACTCTAATTGTGCCGGAAGGCAGTTCAGGACCATCAGGGCCAAGGAATGAAGAAGAGGTTCGGCCACCAGGGCCTTCTGAAGAAGTTGCCAAGCCATCAGGGCCATCTGTTGTTGAGGAGTCAGGGCCAGCAGGGCCAGTTGTGAAAGAACCAGGGCCACTAGGGCCATTAGTTGAGGAGTTAGGGCCTTCAGGGCTAGTTATGGAAGAGTCTGGGCCAGCAGGGCCACTGGAACCTGAAGCAGAACAAGTAAGAGTTGAAGATCCAGTAGAAGCTACTGTTGTGCCCTCAGAGCCTCCTGTTCCTTCACCTCTTTAGACTCCAGCTCCTCCTTCTCTAGCTTATTCATCCATTGCACCTCCAGCCTCTGCCACCTTCAAACAACCCCTTCCAAAACACATCTCTTTACCTACACCATTCCCTACCCTCCTCATCTTCCTCTCCTGCATCTTCCACCTCTATTCCTCCTCCTCCAATTTTTGAAGCCCCTCCAGCTTCATCCTCCTCAACTGGACCCTCATCCTCTAGTCCATCATCTTCAGAACCATCACCTTCTCTTCTCTTCAGCCACCCACTCCTCCATCTTTCATTACTATCATTCCGGACGGTACTTGTATTCAAGGGCACACCATTGAGGACATCAAAGATGAGTTTGAAGAAGCAATTCTTCGCTCAGTCCTACCTGTGTCTTCCCATGTTCACAGGACTGATCCCTTCAGTCCTGCTCCTAAAAAGAGAAAAGTTTCCTAGAAACTTGCTCTCTCTTCTGAACCTCTTTTCCCTCCTCTTTGGTTCTCTCTTTCTGTTGAAAACAGGAGAAGAACTCTCTATTGTGAATATCTAGAAAGGCTGTATTTGCTGTTCTATATGGCCTTCCTCATCTTGACCTCACTGAACACCTCAATATTGTTCTTCCTCTATCCCACATATCAAAATTCGAACAGAACAAAATTTTTTCCACTACTAAGTCTAAGACTGAAGACCAGTGGGCTAAGGGCCATCAGTCTTTCTACAGGCAGTTTGTTCTTGCCAGATCTGCAAGGTTTCCACCTTCAGACCATCCTCTCACTTTGTCAGAATGGTTTGTCATCCACCACAGAAAGACTTGGGGATCCTTCATTCAAAGACAAGTCAAATTGATCCAATACTTCCAGATGTTCCAAGATTACTGTTTTGTAAACAAATTGCCGGATGTTCAGATTGGTCAGTTCAGGGGAGCAATTGTAAAGTTGAGAACTAAAAACCCCATCAATACTCCCCTTCAGATAGACTTTGCTACTCTTAAGATGCCCAACATTGTCCTCCTTCCCAAGCTTCATTCCCTCATCATGGACTCTGCTGTGGGCATCATTATCTTTGAAAGGTTTGCTAGAGTTATGGCCAGAATCTCTATTCGGCAAGATGCTCCTCTTGCTTTCCACAGATTCCTGTTTAGAGAATACCATAGGGGTAATATCAAATCCGATGTGCTTGCTCCCCTCTTGTCTCAGTGTGAGAGGCTCTCTCCATCTGATTGGGAGAAGCACTACAACCAATCTGCTCAACAGCTAGCAAATCTAAACAGCTCACTGTTTAACTCTGGGAAACCCACTCTTTCAGTTGAAGAATTTCTGGATCTAAACTCCATCAATCTTGTTCAAGATCCATTTGCTATTTGGGTTGAAAGGTATAAAGTGTTTGTTGGTCTGAAAAAGGAACTGAAGGAGCATCAGATCATCTATCCAATTTCTATCGACCAGTTTTTACAACATGCAAGTTTTGGTACCTCCCGTTCCTACAAGATGTCTCTTGGCAAGGATGAATATGCCAATTTTTTAGAAGCTCAAAGGCAACTTCATATCCAGCGAATGGTTCCTGTTATGGGGCCTTCCTACACTATTGCTTGGGGTGTTTTTCAAATTCATTTAGAAGAGCAGAAACTCAAGGCTTGGCCCATCATTACTCGCTATGCCTCTCTCTTGTCACCTGCCTTCTACATTTTTGTGCCCCCTCAGTGATCAATATAGAAATTGATTAACTCCATTTACTTTCTTCTCTTCTTTCTTTATCTCTTTATATATTTCCTTGTGTCCCTTTTTGGTTAATGACAAAAAGGGGGAGAAAATAGACTATTATGAAAAACATTCCTTAAATTTAGACAGCAAATTTATTTAAGTCTATTTCAGTAGTTTATAGTTTTTATGTTATGTTTTGTCATCACCAAAAAGGGGGAGATTAATGATCAGTCCTTCCCCATATAATTTTATTTAATAATATACAATTTTGGTGATTAACAAAACCTTAACAAAAATTTTCTAACAATCCTTTGTGAAGTTCAGTCACAGAAAATAATCCAAGCAAAATCTATAAGTTATTCTCACACACTGTTATTTAAAGATCAGAGCATGCATTTCTTCTAAGTCCACATCGATTTCCTTTATAGTACATCAATTTCATAAGTGAAACAACAATTTTGGTCTCACATCGATTTCATAAGAGAAACAACGATTTCGGTCTCACATCGATTTCATAAGAGAAACAACGATTTCGGTCTCACATCGATTTCATAAGTGAAACAATGATTTCGGTCTCACGTCAATTTCATAAGTGAAACAACGATTTCGGTCTCACATTGATTTCATAAGAGAAACATCAATTTCGGTCTCACATCGATTTCATAAGTGAAACAACGATTTCGGTCTCACATCGATTTCATAAGTGAAACAACGATTTCGGTCTCACATCGATTTCTTAAGAGAAACAACGATTTTGGTCTCACATCAATTTCATAAGGGAAACAACGATTTCAGTCTCACATCGATTTCATAAGTGAAACAACGATTTCGGTCTCACTTCAATTTCATAAGAGAAACAACGATTTCGGTCTCACATCGATTTAATAAGTTACACAATGATTTGATCGCTATAACGATTCGATAAGTTACAACATCGATTTGGTCATTGTAACGATTTGATAAGTGAAGCAACGATTTGGTCACTGTAACGATTTACTCTTACAATGATTTGCTCTCACTTGAATAACGATTTGCTCTTACAACGATTTGCTCTCACTTGAATAACGATTTGCTCTTACAACGATTTGTTCTCACTTGAATAATGATTTGCTCTTACAACGATTTGCTCTCACTTGAATAACGATTTGCTCTTACAACGATTTATTCTCACTTGAACAATGATTTGCTCAAACAACGATTTGCTCTTACTTGAACAACGATTTGCCTTAGTTAAACAACGATTTACTTGGACAATGATTTCATTATTATTATCTTCTCAGATATTCCTGATAATGTCCATACTATTCAAATATATTCAAAATTCTGTGGAGTTCAAGTCTTCCCGCGCATACTAAGATTTTGAATATTTCACACGAAATCTTCTTACTTATTTGATATATCACATAAAGTGTTGATTTGCGTGATGACAAGATATCCTCTTCGGATTTTGAAGAGAATGCCAGCTGCGGCTAGATATGTAAGGGCCCTTGAAGGGGACAATACCCTTGATTAGTGAAATCCCAAGTTGTTGCTTGGGGACTGGACGTAGGACTCCTTGGGATAGGAGGGCCGAACCAGGATAAAAATCTCCTGTTGTTGTGTGATTGTTTGTTTGCTTGTTTTTATTCACTCTTACTAACACTAACTATCAATTCGAGTGTTTTCTGTTAAGTGTTTTTATTGACAAATTTTATTTCAAAAAGATTTTTAGAAATCCATTCACGCCCCTTGGCTTGCTAGCTGGGCAACAAGTGGTATCAAAGCTAAGTCTCTTCAAGAAAGAAGATTTTACGATCTGGTTTGCACAAGCATGATTCCCAGAGGTCTTCCAAGGGTGTTCCACTATAAATACAACTTGTTTTTGAGATGTGAAGAGAGATAGTAGCTTCTAAGAGATCAATTCGTGCCCTAGTTTTCAAGAGAAGTTTTGTGCTACCTAGAGAGAACCAACAGATGATCTGAACCTGTAGAAGCTTGGAGAACGAGTCTTCATCATCCAGAAGCCTTCTAGATGTTCCAAGAAGTTGATCTTCTTCAGAAAGGCATGGACCTAGTACAACATCTTGCGAGACCTTATTCAGAAGCTCTCTACATCGGCCAGTTCTACACTGTGACACCGTCTAGGAAAGACGATTATAGAGGCCGACTTTCTATGATAGTGGGAGTTTCTTACTTCTATGTTTAATTGTTGTTTCTCCTATCCAACACTTCCTTTTGCTCTTTTGAACTAGAGAACAACTTGTGTGTTGTGCTCCTATGTGAGCAGTTTAGTGTGTGGTGTGTAAGGTGTTTTACATACCGGGTTATCTCATCCCTGGAAACGCCCCTGAAACAACCGTATGTAAGGGGTTTGTAACTTATATCTAGGTTAAACAAGTTAGTAGAGAAATCCTCACGGGGTGTGAGGTAGTGGACGTAGGCGCACACGTGGTGTGTTAGCCGAACCACTCTAAAATTCTGCATGCACTTTGTGGTTTGATCCATCATTTGTACTTTCGTTCTACGCACGTTAGGATAGTTAATTTCACTGTCATAGTGTTATATTCCATTCTGCATCTTGTTTAGTAGTTTTACTTAGTGAAGTTTAATATGTTCTATGTTAAGGAATTTTTAAATAGGCGATAACCAATTCACCCCTCCTCTCGTAGTTGATCAGCGCATGTATGTTTCTCTTCAATTGTCAGATCTTCCATATCGAACCACCTGTACCATTTAGCCTCTTCCTAGTAACCCAATTTTTTTATTAAATCTAAATAAATGGAAAAGTTAATACCACATGTGGAAAACTACAATGGAATCAAACAAGATTTTGCATGTGTAAACTAAATACTAAATTACAATGGCTAAGAAAGAATTGGGTCAAGGCATGCATAATAGGGTTGATACACGTAAAATCAAGTCTCAATGCAATTAAATCTGATAATAATAAAAGCTATTATCACATGTGTGAAACTAAAGTAGAATCAGATGAAATTTTATATGTGTGAACTAAATAATATATCACAATGAATGATAAAGGAATGGGACAAGTTACGCGCATTTGATCTAACCAAACTCTAAAAGTCGATAAATCCGATAATGTCTAAAAGCTATTATAATATGTGATTAACTTAAAAAACCATAAAATAAAATGTGATAATTGGGTTCAATAGAGTTTATTGAGTTCAATGGGAGATCAAATAGTGAGATTAATATTTAAAATTTATGCTAACCAAATACTCACTAATAGTATGGGTTAATTAAGCTTAAACTCCTATAAATTGGGCATAAAGAGAGCCGAAAGTTGAGCCCAATGAGGGGGTATGAATTTGATGTCACTTACTCAAATTAGGATTAAAATATGGCAATTACTTATGGAGAGCAAGCCAAATAGTAGCCCTCTTGTTGCTCTTTGGTAGGGCTACCAACGGATTGTTGCCCAGATAGCAAGCCCAGAGGGGGGGTGAATGGATTGCTTAAAATTCTTTCGTGTAATAATTCCTGTAAATAAAACACTAGATAGACAACACTAATATCGATAGTTAGAGTTAGTGTTAATCAACACAAAGAGAACAATCACACAAACAATAGGAAATTTTATCCTGGTTCGGATCTCCTATCCCAAGGAGTCCTACGTCCAGTCCCCAAGCAACCACTTGGGATTCCACTATATAAGGGTACAGTCCCCCTTAAGGACACTTACACATCCAGCCGTAGTTGGCCTTCTCTTCTTAACTAGAAGAGGAACAACACCACCTGTACCAACAGGTCTTCTCTTCACACCAGAAGAGGATCAACCACAAAGAATCAGTTGTATGAAGAAGGCCCCAAGACCAAGCTTATAATCACTTGCTTGATCTGAGGCGAAGTCTGAGAGGCACAAGATGATTACAAGCGGACTCTCTCTCAAATCTACGCAAGCTCTCAAAAGACAATACACTATTCTCACAGAGAGCTAAGAGCTACAGAAAAGTTGGATTGAACGAGCTGGCTCTTGTTGTTCTTCAGGTGACTGGAGTTTCAAGCTTCTCAAAGGTTCAAGAGTTCGAACTGTCTTGCTACTTTGCATGGAGTCACCAGTCTTCTATTTATCTTCTTTGAAATAATTTTGACCGTTGTAGTATCCGTTGAAATATCCATTGTCTCACAGCTTCATGAACATTAGAGAGACTGGTCCAAAGCAAGGAGTAGGTGACCCTGCAGCCATTAATGCTTGGATTGACACATACACCTTTAAGGAAAGATTGTCTGAATATTCTATCCTTTTGTTAGGTTGACAACTCCATCTTTGACATGCGTTTCTACAAAAGTCCTGCATACAATAAATGCTGACACCTAGACAACTTTTCTTTGTCTAAATTGTCAGTCAACATTAATAGTCGTGCAGCATGAAGATACACCAAAAAGGAAATGTTATTCTGTTTTCACATAAAGCAAGACTTTATGTGACAAGTGAGGTAAGCAAGGATATATCGTGTGGAAATATTGTACTAACACAATAAAGAGAAAGGCTTAGTGCACTTTTCTATTGCACTTAAGTGCAATATGACTAGGCACTCATCCCATGTGGCACCACTCACATGGGGGGTGATGAAGTGGCAACCCAATGATTGGGTGCCACATGGGATGAGTGCCTAGTCATATTGCACTTTAAGTGCAATATGAAAGTGCACTAAGCCTTTCTTCACAATAAATGATCAAGATCTTAGGATACAATATGTTGCGCGGGAAGCCTTTTTGACATCCACAGAGTTTCGAACATATGCATATTTAAATATTATAAGGAATGATTCTTAAATAAGAAGATAAAGCAAGACTGTTCAAGAGCTATATAAATTTATTTGAGAGTAAAGAACATTCTGTATAGAAATGATATTGATATCAAATCGATGATACAATCATGTGAGAATGTAATCCATGTTGAGACCAAGTCGATGTGAACATAATCCATGTATTAATATAATGAAATCGATGTTCTGTACAAAGTCGTTACTTAACAGAAATCGATGAACAGATGAAATCGTTGTTTCAATAGAATCGTTGTTTAAGAGAAACAGAATCGTTGTAGCGACCAAATCGTTATTTGAGAGAAACAGAATCGTTGTAGCGACCAAATCGTTGTTTGAGAGAAAGAGAAGTCGATGTATCGACCAAATCATTGTTTCTATGATGAAATCATTGTTTTAATGATGAAATCATTGTTTCAATGATGAAATTGTTGTTTAAGTGAAATTGATCATGAAATCATTCTTTTAATGAAATCGATAAGAAAATCGTTGTTTAAGTGAAATCGATCATGAAATTGTTGTTTTAAAGAAGAAATCGTTGTTGTGCTCAAATCGTTCTTTAAATGAAAGCAAGTTGTTGTTGCGATCAAATCGTTCTTTTAAGTGAAGCAAATCGTTGTTGCGATCAAATCATTCTTTAAGTGAAAGCAAATCGTTGTTTCGATCAAATCGTTCTTTAAGTGAAAGTAATCGTTGTTTCGATCAAATCATTGTTTAAGTGAAAGTAAATCATTGTTGCGATCAAATCGTTCTTTAAGTGAAAGAAAATCGTTGTTTTATTATGAAATCGTTGTGAGACCGAAATCGTTGTTTGCGATCGAATCGTTGTTTTATTTATGAAATCGTTACGAGATGGAAATCGTTGTGAGACCGAAATCGTTGTTTTACTTATGAAATCGTTGTGAGACAGAAATCGTTATTTAAGTGACTTACAGAATCGTTATGGCAATCAAATTGTTGTTTCTATAAAGGAAATCGATGTGTACTTAGACAAAAACATATGTATTGAACTTTTAGATAGCAGTGTGTGAGGATAACTTATAGTTTTTCTAGATTTATTTCCTGTGGATAAACTTTAGAAACAGTTGTTAGAAAACACTTTACAAGGTTTTGTTAATCATAAAAAAATACATATATAATTAATAATTAATTATATGGAGATGGACTGATCATCACGGATCTCCGATTTCCATTTAGCTGACCCATTTCTTTTTTTTTATAGGATGCGAAACTTCGAAAAAACTTTTTGATAGCTTAACAGAAGCGAAAATGGATATTTGAATTCTTATAAGATGTGGAAGTGGAAACACCCAATTCTGCATCCACTTTTCCATTTCCATTTTTGATAACTTTTTAATATATATTATATAATATTTTTATATTAAAAGCTCCTCAATCTCAAAGCTTTGGCTCTTAAATTTTTAACTCATTGTCCCTCACCTCCAATCTATATGCAAATGCCATCTATCCTTGTCCCAATTATTGGCTAGTGGTCACTTTCTCATTTCATCATATATGGTAGTTTTCTTCTTTAACAATCTTCATACCTACATATGTTGACTATCCATTACTCAACCATTATATATAACTACATGATTTTACCATACTAATTTGATCTTGTCATACTTCATTTAGTAAATGTCATTATAATGTATGTGATGGAGAAGATATGGTAGAAGAGATTATTAAATTTATATTTGAATCTATTCATAAATTTAATGATCAATATATTTGTAAATTTATAAATTTATTTTAATTATATAAATGTTGCATCTGAAGTTTCCATTTTGTTTTCATTTCCATTTTTTTTATTCAAAGCAGAATGGATGCGGAAGCAGAAACACTCTTTTCCGTTTCCATTTCCGACTCTGAATTTCTTATAGGAAGTGGAAGAGGAAACACCTATTTTCGATTCCGACTTCGACCCGTTGGCAGCCCTACTCTTTGGAGAGTTGCCTAATTTGAACCCTCCATGACCTAGCACTATAAATACACCACAAACTTTCCCTTGGGCAAACTCTAGCACAAATTAGAGGCTACAAAGGAGGCTTGGGAGGTTGAAGAACGTGGGAGAACTTGTGGTTAGCATCTCCATCCCCGAAATCAACTTGTTCTGTGTTGTTCTTCATTAACCCCTCAAGAAAACGACCAAATGGTAGGTATTCTCAAGCCAAGGTCTAATTAAATCTGTCCACATGTTCTCTTTCATGCCTAGAACACAATCACATCATTCCCCCAATTCACATAATGCATATACTTCGAATTAAATCCCTCAAGTCTCAATTTTGTATTCATAAATGTTCATGATCTTGGATCTCTTAAATCTCCCAACCAAACTACATGAAACGTTTATTGTATTAGCAACATTTCCCCTCCATTTTCCCCAATTTTTATTTGTGGTTTGATAGTATTTTGGTCAACATCATCATTGTTCATGTTTCAAAAAGTTTTATTTAGATCCATATAAAATATACCTTATACTTTATTAGATTTCAATTAAATGTTACTATAGATACTATCATATGTTTGCACATGACGAGTGGCTTAGTTGGTGGGCATGCATGCCTTTTATCCAATTTTTATTAAGTCAATCATGAGTATTTTGGGTTTTATTTCACTTTATAATTAGTAGGGTTTTCATTTTTCAAGCTCATAAAGGATCAGTATCTATTCTGAGAACTGATTTAGGTCCTGGCATCACTAAATTCGACTTGTCGCCCTCTGTTTCAAAAGGCAATAAGCCTGTGGTCGCCTTCTAAAGGTGACCAGATGAGTGTCGCCTTCGTAGTCAAAAGGTGACAATCACCACGTCACCTTCTACCCCTGTGTTCCAAAAGACAATGTGTTAAGAGTTATGCATCGTAGGTCGATCCCGTTAGTTCTTGTTTAGGTTTTCCTAAGTTCTCCTTGCAATAAACAACCCATGTAAATGATTTAATGATGGAAACAAGATTCTAATTGATTTTAATGTCTTGATTATTCTTTCAACTTGATGATCATAATCTACCTAGTTCTTGTATCATCTCTCCATAAAATTCATAATATACAACTTGTTAAATCTGATCAAGCATCTGATTCACATGTATTAGTCATTGGTTTTTGACTAGGGAATTATATTTGTTTAATCGTAAAAGTTTGAGTTTCATATGGCACGATACACACATACATGCATATACACTTTTTGCACGTTAGACAACCCTCTTCTTGGCATTGGATGAACTCTCTGTCAGATATTCCTTGTGTCAGACTAGTGATTCCTCTACCAAGGCTTCCGTAAGTCTTCTTTGACTATGGATTCCCACACAGCCGATGAGCAAATTGTACCATTGAAGTTTCCTAGAGTTAGTGTGCACTTTCCTTTCTTATCTTGCTTTCTCGGTTGTACTCGGAGAGTAAACACATTGATAAGTCATTAAATGTAACATTGAACTGAACCAAATACGCCGTTATATATGTTGTCCGATTAAACTGTTGATAATTGATATCTTGGATCCCTCATCATACCTTTGAACTCCATAAAGATCATACTCTTGTTATATGTGCTTTTTTATGAAATCCATTGTTGGCTCTCTTGATATGGCAGCAAGATTAACCTAGAGGGGGGAGTGAATAGGAAATATGAAAACTAAAACAAAAATTCACCACCTGAAAATGTTTGGTATGTATAGATAAACGTATGCAATGGAAGTAAAGAACGCGGAAGCAAGAACACAAGGAACATAGAAATTTATCCTAGTTCAGCCCTACTAAGTGGAAGTCTTGTTGGCCCTTTTGGTACGACAGTAAGCTAACCTAGAGGGGGGGAGGTGAATAGGTTTTTCTGAAATCTGAAAAACAAACTTAAACACAGAAAATTATCACTTGAAAGTTTGGTTAGTTGAGTGTGATAGAGAGTAGCAGTGCGGAAGTAAATAAACAATCACACAGAGGACACAAGGAATTTATCCTGGTTCGGCCCTTCCCACATGGAAGTCCTACGTCCAGTCCCCAAGCAACCTCTTGGGATTTAACTAGCCAAGGGTATAGTCCCCCTCAAGGACAATACAACACCCAGCACCCCAGCTGGTCTTCTTCTCTTTCCCAGACAAGAAGGCAGCCCACTTCTATTACAGGTTAAGAAGTCAACCTCCTGGTACAAACCCCAGTGTGGTGCTGCTAGACACAAATCCCTAGCTAGTTTCTACACTGTATATAGTCCTACAGTTGGACAGAAGTCTTTCTTATAAAAGAAATAAAAAAGCTGAGAGTTGGAACAGATGAAAACCAACTAAAAGAACTCTCAGCGAAAAGACTCTCTCCCCCAGATTACAAAGATGCACACAGAGAGAGTGAAGAGAGGAGAAGGAACTTGAATGCTTGAGTTCTTCAGTTGCTTGAACACTTCTTCTTGGGCTCGGGCTCTTTCTCTCTTTTCCTTTGAGTGTATGTGGCGTTTAGGTTCTTCCTGGATGTACACTATTAAAAATCTTCAGGAAAAGCTCTCATTCTTCTTCAGCCTTGCTTCATCTTTTATATGAGAGGCTTGAACAAATCCGTTGGAGTTGTAGCCGTTGCTCATCTTCTCTTTCTTCTAATATTTTGTGGTCTACGAGGTCTGTAAGCATAGAAGAAAGTGTTTAGATAAAAGAGTGTTTCTGTCAAAAAGGTTCATACCTATGTGTTTCCTGTTGTCGTTTAAAAGTGGTAGGTAAGCCCTTTTTGACTGACAGGAGTGAAAAGATCCTATGAGACAAAAAGATATTCCGTCAGAAAGATAGAAGATTACATAAACGAAATATCTTTGACTTTTCATTAGGCGCCAAAGTATTTGAAACATCAGAGTATAAAGGAAATCGATGTTTAAGTTGAAATCATTGTTGGGCTCAAATCGATCTTTAAGTAAAGGCAAATCGTTTGTGTGATCAAATCGTTGTTTGAAAGCAATTCGTTGTTTGCCTTATGAAATCATTGTTTAAGAGAAAATCATTGTTTTCACTTATGAAATTGATATGAGCAATCAAATCGTTGTTTACGATCAAATCATTGTTCAAGTAAGAGCAAATCGATGTTTTCACTTATCGAATCGTTACAACAATCAAATCGTTGTTTTCTATTATGAAATCGTTATAAGAGTCAAATCGTTGTTTTATCTTATGAAATCATTATAAGAGTCAAATTGTTGTTTACCTTAACAAATCGTTGCAGCGACCAAATCGTTGTGTAACTTATCGAATCGTTACACGATCAAATCGTTGTGTAACTTATCGAATCGTTACACAATCAAATCGTTGCGTAACTTATCGAATCGTTACACGATCAAATCATTGTGTAACTTATCGAATCGTTACACGATCAAATCGGTATGAGTACGAAATCGATGTTTCACTTACGAAATCGTTGTGAGAGTGAAATCGATGTGAAACCGAAATCGATGTGGCACTGTGAACAGAAATCGATGTATATTGAATAGACATCGATTTATCTTTTTAGTGCAACTCACACAGCGATAGTACAATAAATTTATATTTATTAGGAAAACAAGAAATTAAATATATTTAATACTATTTAATTAATCATAAATTTTGTTATCACCAAAATATAAGGGTAAAATATAAGAGTGGTTCAACAATCTCCCCCTTTTTGGTGATGACAAAATTTATGAGCATTTTTTGAAAAAAATACTTAAAGCATAAAAATATAGAAAATTCATAGATAATGCATACTCTCCCCCTTTTTGTCACTAACCAAAAAGGAAAGATCTTACCATGCAGTCTCTCCCTTTGAAAAAAATTTCTTACCATTGAGGGGTTCAACAATGATGGACGTTAAAGAATAACTCTACCTTAGTGTATGCTCCCCCTGAGCATAAGGCTCCCCCTAACAAAGAGGGTCCTCTTGAGGATTCTTCACTTGTATGTCGACAGGTGTTTCTTGGTGTGTCGACCTGTTGATCTCTTGAGTCGTCTTGTTGACTGGTTGTTTGTCAAGTCTTCAAGATTTTTATCTGCATAGATCTTAGGAAAAGCTTGCAAACATTGTTAGTAGCAATACAAAATTCAATATTTGTGACTACTCCCTCTTCAGATAAGAGTTGGATGAAGAGTTGGCAGTCACCAATGCCTTGAGCATCCTTTGTTCCTGATGCTCCAAGGCTATCCTGCAAACAACTTATTCAGAAGTAGGTACCCAAATCCTTTTGGGTCCTTGATGGTTAGATGCATAAAAACAACCTTTAGGAATCCAAACTAAGTGCCTTGTTGTGCAGGTGTTTACTGTGTGTCCTAATTTATTTCAGTGAGAACAACAATGAATGTAGTCTGTTTTGCAGTTCTTATTGGATTTGAGATGATCGTTTAGAACACAATTTTTGGAGATCTTTTCTTTTACAGGTGCCTTTTTTTTAGGCAACTTGGTTTCTTTTACAAATTTTGGTAATGGATATTTTCTTGGAATTATAGCTTGTTTTCCTTTTCCGGAGGTATGTAACCAAGCCCTTGTTTGTTATTTCCAAATTTTGATCCTTTTAAGCATAGGGCTAAAGATGTTTTTCCTTTAGTTAATTTTCTAACTGATTCTTTTAAATATATATTTTCTTCAGTTAGAGTTTTTAATTTTTCTTCTAACTCTAACTTCTCATTATTCTTGCTTTTCAAATCTTCATTTAAAGATAATTATTATCTTTACATTCTTTTAATTGTTCTTCTAATTGTTCCATTTCTAATTTAAGATCAGAATTAGTGTTTTCCAAACAAGTAAGGTTGTTCTTGATATTTTTCAATTCTTTTACAAAAACCTTGTGTTTATCATAAAGTTCATTAAAAACTTGTTCTAAATCTTCAGAGTCTGATCCTGAATCTGTGCAAGAATCAAAAGATGAGTTAGAATGTACGTCATCTAGTCGTACCATGAGAGCTAGACTTACCTGCTCCTTTTCGGGATCAGAGCTTGATGATTCTAAAGTTGTGGCTTCATTATTTTCCTAAGAAGCCGCCATGGCTTTTCTTTTGAATTTCTTGTGCTTCTTTTTGGACTTTTCTGGCTGACTAGTTTTTTTGAGTCTTGGACAATCTAGTCTCAGATGTCTAGGTTTTCTGCATTCGTAGTAGACTGGTTCTTTTTCCTTTTTGTCTTTCTTTTGAATCCTTATTGATCCAATTTTCTTCTTCTTTAGAATCTTCTGAAGCTTAGACAGAACTTCATCTATATCACTGTCTTCAGATCCTACATTTTTTGAGCTAGAAGAAGAAGAAGTGGAAGGAGCAGTTGCAGCTTTAAGAGCATTAGTGTATTTTTTCTTTGATGAGCTTTCAGATAGTCGCTCCATATTAATTTCATGTGCCATGAGGGATCCTATTAAGTTATCAATAGAAAGTTTGGTTAAGTCATGGGCTTCTTCAATAGTAGTTACTTTAGGAGTCCATGAAAGAGTTAAAGACCTAAGTATCTTTCTAACGGTTTCTTCATTAGAAAGAGTTTTACCAAGAGAATTTAAACCTACAACTATGCTTGAAAATCTATTATACATAGTAGTAATGTTTTCGTTTGGAAGTATTTTAAATTGTTTGTATTATGAAACAAGAATATCTATCCTAATTTGTTTCACTTTATCTGTTCCTTCATAAGTTATCTGCAGTTTATCCCATATTTCTTTAGCAGATTTACATGCAGATACTCTACTGAATTCTCTTTTAGATAAAGCACAACATAGATAGTTCTTAGCCTTAAAGCTTAAAGATAATTTAATTTTATCTACTGTTGTAATAGCAGTCGGAATAGGAACAATAACATAATCACCTACCTCTATTACCTGCCACAAATCAAAGTATGTGCCTCGAATGAAGCATTCCATTCTCATTTTCCAATATTGGTAATCCACTCCATCGAAAAGTGGCGGTCTGATGATGGATAGACCTTCAACAAATCCTTGAGCTGCCATGGATCTTCTCTAAGATTGTTGGATCTTCTTGATTGATCAGAGAACCTCGCTCTGATACCACTTGTTGGCTCTTTTGGTATGGCAGCAAGCTAACCTAGAAGGGGGGGGGGGGGGTGAATAGGTTTTTTTGAAATCTGAAAAACAAACTTAAACATAGAAAATTATCACTTGAAAGTTTGGTTAGTTGAGTGTGATAGAGAGTAGCAGTGCGGAAGCAAATAAACAATCACACAGAGGACACAAGGAATTTATCCTGGTTTGGCCCTTCCCACATGGAAGTCCTACGTCCAGTCTCCAAGCAACCTCTTGGGATTTAACTAACCAAGGGTACAGTCCCCCTCAAGGACAATACAACACCCAGCACCCCAGCTGGTCTTCTTCTCTTTCCGAGACAAGAAGGCAGCCCACTTCTATTACAGGTTAAGAAGCCAACCTCCTGGTACAAACCCCAGTGCGGTGCTGCTAGACACAAACCCCTAGCTAGGTTCTACACTATATACAATCCTACAGTTGGACAGAAGTCTTTCTTATAAAAGAAAGAACAAAGTTGAGAGTTGGAACAGATGAAAACCAACTAAAAGAACTCTCAGCGAAAAGACTCTCTCCCCCAGATTACAAAGATGCACATAGAGAGAGTGAAGAGAGGAGAAGGAGCTTGAATTCTTGAGTGCTTCAGTTGCTTGAACACTTCTTCTTGGGCTCGGGCTCTTTCTCTCTTTTCCTTTGAGTGTATGTGGCGTTTAGGTTCTTCCTGGATGTACACCCTTAAAAATATTCAGGAAAAGCTCTCATTCTTCTTTAGCCTTGCTTCATCTTTTATATAAGAGGCTTGAACAAATCCGTTGGAGTTCTAGCCGTTGCTCATCTTCTCTTTCTTCTGATATTTTGTGGTCTACGAGGTCTGTAAGCATAGAAGAAAGTGTTTAGATAAAAGAGTGTTTCTGTCAAAAAGGTTCATATCTCTGTGTTTCCTGTTGTCGTCCAGAAGTGGTAGGTAAGACCTTTTTTACTGACAGGAGTGAAAAGATCCTATGAGACAAAAAGATCTTCCGTCAGAAAGATAGAAGATTACATAAACGAAATATATTTGACTTTTCATTAGGCGCCAAAGTATTTGAAACATCAGAGTATAAAGGAAATCAATGTTTATGTTGAAATCGTTGTTAGGCTCATAACGATCTTTAAGTAGAGGCAAATTGTTTGTGTGATCAAATCGTTGTTTGGAAGCAAATCATTGTTTGCATTATGAAATCGTTGTTTAAGAGCAAATCGTTGTTTTCACTTACGAAATCCATATGAGCGATCAAATCGTTGTTTACGATCAAATCATTGTTCAAGTAAGAGCAAATCGATGTTTTCACTTATCGAATCGTTACAACAATCAAATCGTTGTTTTCTCTTATGAAATCGTTACAAGAGTCAAATCGTTGTTTTCTCTTATGAAATCGTTATAAGAGTCAAATCGTTGTTTACCTTAACAAATTGTTGCAGCGACCAAATCGTTGTGCAACTTATCGAATCGTTACACGATCAAATCATTGTGTAACTTATCGAATCGTTACATGATCAAATCGGTATGAGTGCAAAATCGATGTTTCACTTACGAAATCGTTATGAGAGTGAAATCGATGTGAAACCGAAATCGATGTGGCACTGTGAACAGAAATCGATGTATATTGAATAGACATCGATTTATCTTTTTAGTGCAACTCACACAGAGATAGTACAATAAATTTATATTTATTAGGAAAACATGAAATTAAATATATTTCATACTATTTAATTAATCATAAATTTTATTATCACCAAAATATAAGGGTAAAATGTAAGAGTGATTCAACAAGTCCCACGTCTAGTCCCCAAGAAAACTCTTGAGATTTCACTAAACGCCAAGGGTACAGTCCCCCTTAAGGACATACAACACCCAGCCCCTGATCTTCTTCTCTTTCCTGGGCAAGAAGGTGTTGCCCAGTTAGGTAGCCCAGAGGGGGGGTGAATGGGTCTTTTAAAATTTATAAATTAATACCTGTTCACTAAAAACGTTCACAAAGAAATACACTTTGAAGATTGTTAGTGTTAGTAAAGAAAAACAAAAAACACAAGAGGACAATCACACAACACCAGATGTATCCTGGTTCGGACCTCCTTTCCACAGGAGTCCTACGTCTAGTCCCTGAGCAACAACTCAGGATTTCACTAATTAGGGTACAGTCCCCCTATGGACACTACAACACCCAGCTCAGCTGATCTTCTCTTCTTAGCCCGAAGAGGAACAACACCCTAGATACCCCACCAGGTCTTCCTTCACACCAGAAGGGCACACACACACCCTGGATACCACCAGGTCTTCCTTCACACACGAAGGGTACAAGCACAGAAACAAGTAAACATGAGATTAAGCCCCTAGATCAAGCTTCGACAAGCCAAGATCTGAAGCCAAGGACTGAGAGCAATGAGTTCTACAAACAAAAGCTCACTCTCAGAACCAAACAATCTCTCTCGGAAATCTACAAACAATGCAGAGAGCAAAGAGCTGATCTAATGGAATGAGGCTTGGCTCTTTCTTGAGAACACGCAGAAGACTTGATGATCAAAGTGTTTTTTGTATGACTATCGTTCTCTCTATATATTTCTTCTGGAGCTCCTTTCTTCAATATATAGCTTCAATTTGAAATATAGATGTTGAAGTATCTATTGCCTCTAGCTTTTGGTGGACGTTAGACTGAGTGGCACTTGGAAGCTTCCAGTCAACAGTCCTTTATCCATTTATGCATACAAAGAGATAGGATCTTCTGAAGTGTCCTTTGGCTTCTACAAAGTCCAATGTTGTATGACGAATGTTTGTCAGAGACTTGCATACATTAAATGCTAGAATAGTGGACAGCTAGGCTGTCTCTTGTTGTCGGTCACTGTTGGTGTGAATGTTCACCAAAATAGTAATACCATTTTGCTGTTCTAAAAGATGCATATAGAATAGACACGATAATAGATGTTATCATCTGTATGCATGCAGAGATACGTTTAGTCTTCATTAAATGCACAGCTGTCAAAAGAATATGTGCGAAGACTTTTGACTATTCAACCCGATGAAAGGATAAGTCATATGTCAAGTTGATTGATATAAAATCGATGCATTTATTACTTATGAAATCGTTATGCAACCTAACAGCAAATCGTTATGAGATATGAAACAATCGTTTTGAAATCTTAAGAAGTCGATGAGCAAAGCAAATCGTTATGAGAACTAAAGAAATCGATGTGATAAGAAATCGATGTGATCACTAAAGGAATCGTTATGAAAGCAAGTCGTTACGATAACTAAAAGAATCGTTACGAAAGCAAGTCGTTACGATGACTAAAGGAATCGTTATGAAAGCAAGTCGTTACGATGACTAAAGGTATCGTTACGAAAGCAAGTCGTTACGATGACTAAAGGAATCGTTACGAAAGCAAGTCGTTACGATGACTAAAGGAATCGTTACGAGAGCAAGTCGTTACGATGACTAAAGGAAGCGTTACGAAAGCAAGTCGTTACGATGACTAAAGGAATCGTTACGAAAACAAGTCGTTATGATGACTAAAGGAATCGTTATGAAAATAAGTCGTTACGATGACTAAAGGAATCGTTACAAGAGCAAGTCATTATAGGAACGATTTCTTTTGAAATCAGAAGAAGATTCAATCTATGAAGAAATCGTTACAGTTCTACTGTAATCGTTGTGATCTATAAAAGAAACCGATGTGTACTTAGACAAATATGATGCTGCAGATACAATGTAAAGATGCTTACCTGTTTTGGCTTATTTTCCTTTGGTATTAATTCCTGTGCTTAAGACTTGTAGAAAATAGGTTAGTGACCTTTAATTAAGGGTTTGATAATTATCACGATAATAAGGTTTTGTTAATCACCAAAATAGAAATGTAATTACTTCTAATTACATGGGGATAGACTGTTCATCAATCTCCCCCTTTTTGGTGATGACAAAATTTTAACAAATTAACAAACTTTAGCAAATAGCATAGATAAATAGATCTCCATATGTATTTCAGAGCTGCAATAATTCTCCCCCTTTTTGTCATTAGCAAAAAAAAATACAAGGAAAAGACAAAGAAGAAGAGAAAACAACTGAATGAGATAGGAATACTAGTTATATTCATTCATTCTGGGAAGGTACAGGGAGATAAAAGGCAGGAGAGAGGAGGGAGGCAAAATGAGAAATGATTTCCCATGCCTGTTCTTCCTACTTTTCAAAAACTTGACGAAATACACCTGGTGCAAGAGTGTACTTGGGTCCCATGGAGGGAGCCATTCTCTTCAAATGGAGAGTCAACTGCTCATCAAGGAAATTGGCATAGGCATCTCTGTCAAGGGAGATTCTTTTGAAGGAAATGGAGCCAAAACTAGCTCGAGCAAGAAACTGATCAACTGAAATGGGATAGAAGTTCTGCTTGGCCTTCAGCTCTTGCAGAGGGCTACATAGACCTTATAATGCTCAACCCAAATCTGGAAGGGATCCTGGACTAGGTGAATCGAATTCATGTCTAAAAAAGTAGCTTCTAAAACTGGAAGGTGACCTTCCCTGGCTTGACATTCATTAAGTACTGACAGCTGCTGAGCAGAGAGAGGGTAAAATCGGGCCCAGTCTGAAGGTGTCAACCTCTCACATTCTGACAGGATGGGAGCTAGAACCTCAGCACTGACATGGCCTTGGTGGTATTCTCTGAAGAGAAATCTATGAAATGCCACTTGGAAGCCTTTCTGTACTTTGATTCTGCCCATTACTCTGGCAAAATGTTCAAAGATGATAGACCCAACAGAAGAGTCCATGACTAGAGAGTGAATAGGGTGAAGCAAGATTTCCTCTGGCACCTGAAGGGTGGCAAAGTCCACTTGGATAGCTTCAGAGTGGGCGTCGGCTGAACCAAGTGCATCTATGGCCTGCTTAAACTGGCTGAATTGGACCTCAGGGAGTCGATGGACATATCTATGGTTGTTGAAGAGTTGGAATGCCTGGCCATCTTGATCTCCTTCTGAATAAATGGGGCCCAACAATGCTTGTGATGAATTTGGAACCATTCTGAGAGAGTCAGGGAATGGTCCCTTGGAGGGAATCTAGCAGACTTAACCAAACAAATTTTTGTGCAGCTCTTTGTGCCCCCTAGCCCATTGCTCTTCAGTCTTGGAATGAGCAATAGGAAAGATTTTAGATTTTTCAGATTTGGTGAGAAGGGTATTGTAACGCCCCTAAAAATTTTAATTGCTGAAAAACATGAATAAGACTATTATTA
The DNA here is from genome assembly GCA_014218235.1 of Colocasia esculenta. Taxonomy (NCBI): domain Eukaryota; kingdom Viridiplantae; phylum Streptophyta; class Magnoliopsida; order Alismatales; family Araceae; genus Colocasia; species Colocasia esculenta. The sequence goes on from CM024756.1 coordinate 133,564,172, forward strand.
GACATGATTCTTATTATTATTTTGAGATGATTAATATCTGGGATTAGTTAGTGTTAATAAACGCTAACCAGTGTCGTGCTCTGAAGTGCGCGCTCCGACAGGGTGACATCGGAAAAAGGTAACGAAAAATAAATCTGAGAACACCATAATTCTCAGAAAAATGTGGAGACATCAGAAATCTAATTATCCAGAATTTTTGACGTACAGATTTTGAGATTAAGCCGACGCAACTATTTTCCGGGTGATTTTTCACCCTGTGTAAAATAAATTCTAAAAATTAAATAAAAATTACCATAATTTGTAAAACCATTGTATTAGCTTATGGCTGAAATTTCAATACAAATGGACACCATTTGGACCTATTTTCATGAAGATTTTTGGACCAGCCGATTTAGGGGCCAATTACGGGATGGATTTTGGGTGATTTACGTGTCAGGCTAAGGAGGGGCCAGCACACTTAAGAGAAGGGTTACCATGTAAACCCCTTAGCTGTAAGCTTGGTAACTTGCATGTGATACATGTAAGCAGTAAAAAAAAAAGAAACCCAAAGAAGTTTTACTGCTACACTTGCTAGCTATCATGTCGTTTTGCATGAGAGGCCAAGAGAGCTATAAAACTCCCCAGCAGCCATCGTGTGAGCATTTTCCACTTCCACTGCTGCTTGCACCTATAATAGTCTTGCTGTGAGAGTTGTTCTACTCTTGTGAGAGCTAGTGCTGCTGCGTGAGTTGTTGCATCTGTTGCTTCCGGCGAAAGTGCTGCATGTTCTAGCTGAGGAAAGTTGATGTGAGCATCTTGGCTGCATTTTCTATCTTCCAGTTGGGGATTCATTGAGGAAAAGACTCCATCTCCCTGAAGCTAGGTAGGATTCAACTTCTTTCCATTCTCTTACCTAACCCTTGAAGTGGTTTTTGAGTCACTGTTGGACTGTTCATGGTATTTTATGTGTCTTATACCACGATTGGAAGTCACTGCTGTAGAAATAGAAACTTTTCCAGTGTCATATTGTAGTTGGTTCTAGATTAACATGGTTAGATAAACTCTACAACCCTACAGTGCAACTCACTGTCCCCATACATGATCATATTGGATAATGCAAAAGTTCAAACCCTCTATTAGGTAATTGGAGTGCCAGACTTCAACTCATGTAGACTTCAACTCATGACAGATTTATACATGATTCGACTCATGACAGATTTATACATGATTCGACTTATACATTCGACTTCCGATTTATACATGATTCGACTTATATATTCGACTTCCAGTTTATACATGATTTGACTTATACATTTGACTTCCAGTTTATACATGATTCGACTCATACATTCGACTCATGTAGATAGAACTTCAGCTCATGTAGACAGAACAGACAGAACTTCAGCTCATGTAGACAGAACTTCAGCTCATGTAGGCAGAACTTCAGCTTATGTAGTCCAACTTCTAGACCTGTGTTCTTCTGTCAGAATTATAATTTTCAGCAGTAGATTACTGCATACCAGTGGATTATAAATAAGTAATGATGACTATTATTGGATCTTTGGATCTCATTTGATTATTATGCATGTGCAATGGGGCTGGTTCAATCCTGGGAGGAGCACCCAAATTCGTTTGTGGCCGCGCGGGAACGATGAGGACAAGTGGATGTTGGCATACATCGATTCGTGCTTGATTTGTCATCATGTCATATTTATGTGTGTGAATTTGTTTCTAAAACAGAACTCAAGTGTTATCTTGATTGCATGATTATGCTTCTACTGTTCTATATGTGTTATTCAAGTGGACACATTTGTCCCTCCACGTAATGCCATTGTTAGCCATGTTTAAACTCTCATTCTGAAATTATGTTCTTAAATTCTTCATTCTAAAATTATGTTCTTGAGTTCTTCTGTTCAAAAGAGTTGAATTCTACTGGGCTAGTTAGCTCATTCTTCCTACCTTTTTCAGGTTGTCCAGATGAGAATGAAGACTAAGGGGGGATGTGTGTGCTGAGGGGACTGCCTGTCATCCTGTGAGTCATCAACTTTTATTTCTTTTAGAGTAGTTGGAATGTAATATTGCTATAGTTTTCTTTGTATATTCCTCATTTAGACTGAAATGAGGAATATTATGTAATAAGCTTCCGCTAAACAAGTGTTTGCGTTTATGTTACTTCTCGTGTTCATCATCTATCATGTTCAATAAATGGATTTTATTAGGACGTGACAGATTTAGTGGTATCAGAGCTTAGTTCGATAAACCTAGGGATAACCAGTGAGTTGGGGTAGAAACTTGGGATTAGATAGCATGAGTTTTGTAACTATATAAAAAAATGCTTAACTTGTGAATTATTTCAGCATGGACATGAGTGCTCAACAAAGGTTGGTAGCAGCCATGGAAATGCTACGTCAGGACCTAGAATTATATGCTCAAGCACAGAGGGAAACCCACGTACAGATCAAAGAAGAAGTATTAAATCTGACGGCAGGCGCTTTCTTCGCAGGAAATCCACATGTTTCATTGGATATTATGAACCAGATCATGAATGATCTAGATGGTCTGATGCTGGGGCAAGAGATGCTGCTCCATCAGATCGTGAGGTATTGGGAGGTGATGACCGATGCCACGAGGGAGCTGCATTATGGGGCTGCAGAAGAACAACAACCACCGCCCGCAGAACCGGTTATAGACTTGACCGGGAATTAAAAATTGTGGATAGACAACTCACTTTTTGTAACCTCTCCTTTTGTTTAAATGTTGAATGTATATATGACTCCCATGTATTTGTGGAGTGAGAGGTTATGGTTTTGTACAAGTTGGAAATAGGAGACTGTGGTAACTTAGTTAGGGGTTGTGGTAACATGTTTTGATGTAAATATTTGACTAGTGAATAGAAATGGTGTATTAGGTGGATTTGAATTGCGTATGTGATGAATGTGAGTTTGGGATGATTGAGGAATTAATGTATATCTTATTGGATGTTTCAGCTACTATCTCCATTTAGTGATGGACGGAGGTGACGCTAGTTGGAGGAAGATGGAGAGTTCAATGCATGATTTGACTCGAGTAATGAAGACAGTAGCCATAAATAGTAACCATAACGGAACAAGTTTATTTAAAGATTTTCGAAGCCTGGACCCTCCAAGATTTACAGGAAGTACAGATCCCGACGAAGCTGAGAATTGGCTAAAAGACATTGAAAGGATATTCAGAATGATTAAGTGTATAGAATAAGAAAAGGTTCAGCTGACTACGTTCCAGTTAGATCGAGATGCACGTGCTTGGTGGGAGACTGTGGAAGCTACCCTGGAGGATTCCAACTAGGTTAGTTGGGAAGAGTTGTGGAACTGTTCAATGATCAATATTTCTCCGAGGTGGTTCAGGAGAAGAAAGCAAATGAGTTTGCTAGTCTAAAGCAACTAAGGATGTCAGTATCGGAGTATGAGGCCCAATTTGCCCGATTGTCAAAATATGCTCCACATCTTATAGCCATAGAGAAATTGAAGGCTAAGAGGTTTATGAATGGACTACGTCCTAATTTTATCATGCAGTTAACTCCTCATCTAATCACTACTTATTCAGAAATGGTTAAGAGAGCCTGGCCTTGGAAGCTGCGAATGATACTGTGGACAAGATTAGAGGAAAAAATGGAGAAGGATCTTCAGATCGAAAAAGGAAGTATGAGTCGGGGAATGCCCCGAAGGTTCTGCAAACTGCTAAGAAGGCAGGCAAAGCTCCGGTAGGGAGTAAGAATATTTGTAAACATTGTCATCTCAGTGGACATCAGGCTAAAAATTGTTGGCGTAGGTTGGGTGCATGTCTCAAATGTGGGAGTACTCAACATAGAATTCCAGATTGTCCGATGATTAAGAATGTACCAGCCAACCCAAATCCCCGAGCAAAGCAAGGAAGAGTTAAAGCTTGTAAACTAGTACAGAAAGGTTGTCAAGGGTATTTAGCTTCTGTGACCCAATTGAATCAGAACATTACTAGATTGGAAGATATTCCGGTAGTAAGGGAATATCTTGATGTTTTCCCTGAGGAGCTACCTGGCGCACCACCTAATAGAGAGGTGAATTTTTCAATAGAATTGGTACTAGGAGCAACACCAATATCAAGAACCCCATACAGAATGTCGATGGAAGAATTGAAAGAGCTAAAAAGGCAATTGTTGGAATTGTTAGAAAAGGGATTTATTAGACCTAGTACCTCACCTTGGGGTGCTCCTATATTGTTTGTAAAGAAGAAGGATGGGTCTATGCGATTATGCATAGATTATCGACAATTGAATCAAATGACTATAAAGAACAAGTACCCACTTCCAAGAATTGATGATTTATTTGATCAATTGTCTGGGGCTCAATGTTTCTCCAAGATTGACTTAAGATCTGGTTATCATCAACTCAGGATCCAAGAGCAAGACATTCATAAAACGGCTTTTCGAACAAGATATGGACACTATGAGTTCGTAGTAATGCTGTTTGGATTAACTAATGCACCTGCTGCATTTATGCGATTGATGAATGACGTGTTTAGGTCTTATTTGGATCAGTTTGTAGTTGTATTTATTGATGATATACTGATCTATTCTAAAAGCAGGGAAGAGCATGAAGCACATTTACAGATTACTCTACAATTGTTACGAGATCATAAGTTATATGCAAAATTTAGTAAATGTGAATTCTGGTTGAAGCAAGTGATGTTCTTAGGACACATTATTTCTAAGGAAGGTTTATCTGTAGATTCCTCAAAGATTGAAACTATACAGAAATGGGAACAACCTAAGAATGTCACTGAGATTAGAAGTTTTCTGGGCATGGCCAGTTATTACCGGCGATTTCTCAAGAATTTCTCTAGAATTGCCTCACCTCTCACACAACTGACTAGGAAAGGAACTGCATTTATATGGAATGAGAGTTGTGAGCAAGCATTCCAATCATTGAAAGAATGTTTATCTACTGCACCAATTTTAGCCTTGCCGGTAGAAGGAAAAATATTTGAGGTTTATACTGATGCTTCCAATATTGGACTGGGATGTGTATTAATGCAAGATGGAAGAGTTATTGCCTATGCATCAAGACAGCTAAAGACTCACGAGAAAAACTACCCAGTACATGATTTGGAGTTGGCAGCAGTAGTTTTTGCCCTCAAACTTTGGAGGCACTACTTATATGATAATCAATTCATAGTATACTCCGATCATAAGAGTCTCAAGTATTTATTTTCACAGAAAGAACTGAACATGAGACAAAGAAGATGGGTGGAATATATCAAAGACTATGACTTCAAGATTGAGTACCATCCGGGTAAAGGTAACACTGTGGCTGATGCACTTAGCAGGAATCCTATAGCCAAGATATTTCAATTGCAAGTAAAGGAATGGAAGTTGTTGGAAGAATTTTCCACACTTAGTTTGAAGGTTGATCCACAAAAGGAAAAGATTGTAATTAATAATTTAGCCGTATAGTCAGATTTGCTAAAGTAGATTAGGGAGCAATAGGAAAATGATCTTATGTTGGTAGAAATTAGAGAAAAGATGGCTTCTAGACTTGATTTTCGTGAAGATATCCATGGGAATCTTCGATTCCGAAATAGATTGTGTGTGTCGGATAATCCCGAGATCAAGAAGCAAATTTTAGAAGAAGCTCACCGGTCACATTACACTATTCATCCAGGAGCTGTCAAGATGTATCAGGACTTGAAGAAACATTTTTGGTGGTGTAATATGAAGAAAGATATCGTGGAATTCGTAGCTAAATGCTTAACATGTCAGAAAATCAAGGCCGAACATCAGAAACCAGCAGGAAAGTTAAAGCCACTTGAAATACCAGAATGGAAATGGGACAGTGTCGGTATGGATTTTATTGTAGGACTACCCAAAACACGAAGTGGATTCGATGCTATATGGGTAATCATTGACAGACTTACCAAATCAGCTCATTTCTTAGCAATCAAGACAAGATGGTCTGTTAATATTTTAGTGGCACTATACATGAAGGAAATTGTGCGGTTGCATGGAATTCCAAAAGATATTGTCTCCGAGAGAGATGCAAGATTTACTTCACATATTTGGAGAGAACTGCAAGGGGCATTGGGGACTAAATTGAAGTTTAGCACAGCATTTCATCCTCAAACCGATGGACAGACTGAACGAGTGAATCAGATTATTGAGGATATGTGCCGTGCTTGTGTACTAGAATTTGGAAATGACTGGAATACTCATTTAGCCATCATGGAGTTTGCTTACAATAATAGTTACCAGTCTACTATCCAAATGGCCCCATTCGAAGCTTTATATGGTCGGCAATGCAGATCGCCATTGTGTTGGGTGGAATTGAAAGAAACACACATACTTGGACCTGAAATGATCCAAGAGACAACAGAAGTTATTAAATTGGTACAAGATCGAATGAATGCTGCCCAAGATCGACAGAAAAGCTATGCTGATCGCCGAAGAAGGGAGCTAGAATTTCAACAAGGAGAACATGTGTTCCTTAAAGTATCTCCTCGACGTGGGATCAAGAGATTTGGTATCAAAGGGAAATTGTCACGTCCCGAGAATTACGCAACGGATAATAGTTCGAATAATTCGAGTCGATATTCCGAGACGTGGACAGTCGGCAAATAAGCCTCTAGCTAGCACGCACTAAATGTGTATCAACACAACATCATAATAGGGCCCAAATGTTCAACTCAAAAGAAATTGTAATCAGACCTCAACTCATTTAATAAAAATTGGAAACTAGTACAAGTCCGAGACTCAATAAAAACCAAAGTACATTTACCACTCACTTCCTACTACATGTTCTAACTCTCAAAATAAACTACTATAACTAGACTCATAATTGGGACGCTCATCACTCGGACGCATTACCATCCTCGACTTGCTCTTCCTCTTGAACTTCATAGTCACCTAGATTGGGAAAAGGTAGGGGATGAGCAAACTAACCCAGTAGGATTTATATCTCAATGTGCGGGCAATGATATAAGTGATTAACATTTTAGAGCTAGGTAAGCACGATGAATGTCATGATATGCATGTACGAATAAAACAGTTTTAAAACATGATGCATGAAACAAGCTAGATAGAGTGATCATGATAGAATAAGATCTGGAATGATATAACAAGAGAAAACTATCAATAGATCACTTTGTACAAGCACGCAATATTTCACTTGATGTCAATAGTTTACAAGAACGCAAGATATCACTAGTTGCAATAAATGCAGGATGGCCATATCACGCAAGCAAGCAAGCAAGATTGCACAAGCACGATCAAGTAATACTAATCAGGCACGTAGACACTAATGTACACTAAGGAAAGATCCACCAAGAATGCACACATGTCACGTGTATGTGGTTATGTATCTAACATTCAACAAGAAAGAAAGTACTCCCAGCGCAGATGCAACGCCAGTAATCATTATACCCCATGGTTAACAGTATATTTATGACTCGCCGTCATTGGGGCTAGACTGGAGCCCTTGGACACATGCCGTGCCCTGTCAGCCATCTCATGTAAAATTTTAAATGTAGATACCCACAGTCATAAATAATGGCCAATGAGAGTTTCAATAAGTAAGCATGTGTAATGTCATGTTCATGATGATGATGGGAACAAGTAATAGAACATGATTTCATGAGAACAGTGGTCAAGAGATAAATTCGGCAATAGAACGGTACGATTTATAATTTAGTTCAATCTTTACATCAATGCCTTTAGTGTAGATTGTAAATCACGCTCACGAGAACAAGAAGAGAAAGGAAGTGCACACCCTAGATGTATAAGTTTGTAGTGATGCACGCGTGTCAATTCACAATCCGTCGGTCTCAAACTCTCGGAAAAACACTTAACTTGATGGCATGCAATTGAACAATGCATTTAACTACATATGGGTTTACAAGATTTTAAGATAAAATTTATCATTTAAAGCAAGCTAGAATGGTAACAAGAGTAAATCACAAGTTTCATGTATGATCATTTCATTAAGAAGGTAATTAGAATAATATTCATGTAATTAAGGATTTTTCAATGGGTTAAACACTTTTAAGCCATTAAATAGACATTATGTAATGAACAGACCCAAGACATGCAATATTTTGGAAAGGTAGTGTCGACACACCCCTTACTGGTGTCGACACAATGCTTCAAACACAAAGTAAAAAAATGCAGAACTGGTCAAGTAGTGTCGACACTAGATCAGGTAGTGTCGACACAGTGCTTCAAATACAAGGCAAAAAGGTCAAGTAGTGTCAACACTAGATATGGTAGTGTCGACACTAGAGACAGCTCCCAGAAAACCTTCTGGCCAATATGGGACAGTGTGTCGACACTAGATCAGGTAGTGTCGACACTAGATCAACTCCCAGAAACTTTCTGGGTCAAACTGGGACAGTGTGTCGACACTAGATCAGGTAGTGTTGACACTAGAGAGCTTCCCAGAACACATTTTGGGCTGTTTTGGGACAGTGTGTTGACACTAGTCCAAGTAGTGTCGACACTAGTGCCCCTTCCAGAAAAAAAAGATGAGTCAGGTGTAACCAGAAACCATGTCTCATGCAGCGATTCACTTTCACCTCTTATAACTCTCCAACAAATGACATTTAGACAAAACATTCAACACAAAAGATGACGAGAACAACTAGTAGAAGAATTTTGATGATGGGGGTTTGATCAAATTCGGTCTCAAATCCCGAGAAACATGTGAAGAATATAAAGCTAAGTGCAGCCCAAAATCACAGTATCATGCAGTGACTCTCTTGCCATGCTTATAACTCTCTAACGAAAGACTTTTGGACAAAATGTCCAACATAAACGATGATTGTGACTACAAGTAGAAGAACTTTAATGAAGGAAGTTTAGTCTAATTCAGTCTTTAATCATGGGCATGATATGAAGAACGGGAAAAACCCTAACTGTGCGAGACTTAGGGAAAACTACGAAGAGTTCAAAATCTACTCAATGAAATTCGATGAAACCAGTGAGAAATGAAACTTAACTTGATGCTCTACACATTAGTATAGGATATGTTAAGGTTTGGCCCGAGAAAACCTACCTTTTGGGTTGAAGAAGTCTTGTTTTTTTCTAGAAAACCCGTGTTCAGACCACTTGGAGGAGAATGCTTACTGCTCCGAGTATACTGCATGGAATTTGAGAATTCCACTTGGGTTAGAACGTAGAATTGACCCTCTTTCCAGGGGTATAAGCCTTTCAAGGTTTGGTTTAGGTTTGACCTACCTTTGGTCGACTTCAAGATGACCGTCTGTGCAGGTCGCAGCAGACTCAACGGGGAAAAAGAATGGCTTGGTGTGGATGATCTCCTGCAACCCAGCCACCAAGAACTTCTCCACACGACCCCAGCAAGTTCTAAAACTCGTTCCTAGGGTTTGGTGAAGAGTATTTAAGCAACCATGGTGTTTTAGGAGTCCTACTATGACTAGGAAAGCTAAGTTGCGGTTTTGACAGGGTAGTTTCCTATCTTTTGAGGATTTCTTCCTCCCTTAGAGTGTGTGAGGCTTTAGGAAACCTCCCACCATAGTTAGGCACGAATTTGGGTTGCCAAGAATGCATGATTGCATCCCAATTCAACTCAAATTGCCTCTTTCTAATTTCAGCCTATTTAGAGTTATGAATTTCCATGCATTTTCTAGCTTCCTTTGATTTTTTTTTGGGTCATGTATGGTCCATTGGCCCAATTAAGATGTTGGGTCATTAATATATAATGTTGGAAGTCTTTCCAACACTTTTATTAAATTTTTGGTTGCATCGTATTTCCGTGTTAACAGTTTTCCGACTTGTTTCCTAATTTGGCTAATTAGTCACCATGTGATGTTCACTTGGTTAATCGGATTTTTCGTCACATGAATTTCTTTGTGGAACCCTTAAGAATAATGTTTGGGGTTGATTTCCCATTTTTATGGATTTTTCCGATGTGTTTTGGCACATACGATATTGATACGTATGTTTTGAATTCTTTGATCTTATGGAAATTATTTATTTTCATTTATTCGAATTTTTATATAGCTAAAATTTCCGGGGTGCTACACCCTCCCCCACTTAAGAGAATTTGGTCCCCAAATTCACGTAAAGAAAATTATTGTACAAGTGAGATGTACTTACTTGTGAATAGCTCCGGGTATCTTTTGCGCATTGCTTCCTCAGTCTCCCACGTGTCGTCTTCTTCTAGGCGTTGATTCCATCTAACTCTTACCAGTGGGATGACCTTGTTCCTTAATTGGCACAGTTCACGATCAACGATCTCAGTTGGCATTTCCTTGTAAGTCCCGTCTTTGTTAAACTCCAGGAGTTCATACTCTATGACATGGTAGGGATCACGTACGTACTTCTTCAGCATAGATACATGGAATACATCGTGTACTCCTTCCAGCTGGGGTGGTAGTGCCAGACGGTATGCAACTTCGCCTACTCTCTCGAGGATTTCGAAAGGCCCGACGAACCTTGGTGATAGCTTGCCTTTAATTCCAAACCTTCTAATTCCACGGCCTGGAGATACTTTTAAGAATACATGATCACCCACCTGAAACTCTAGGTCTCTCCTTCTCTTGTCTGCATATGACTTCTGCCTTTGTTGTGCTACTGCCATTCTTTCCCTGATAAGCTTCACCTTCTCTGTGGTTTCCCTTATCATCTCTGGTCCTAGCACTTGCCTTTCGCCAACTTCATACCAGCAAACTGGAGATCGGCAGCCTGCCGTAAAGTGCTTCAAATGGTGCCATTTGAATGCTAGCCTGATAGCTATTGTTGTAGGTGAATTATATAAGAGGTAGGTGTTCATGCCTGCTACCTCCAAAATCTAGGACACAAGCTCTAAGCATATCCTCAATCATCTGATTGGTTCTCTCCGTCTGACCATCAGTCTGTGGATGGAAAGCCGTGCTGAAGTTAAGTTTAGTCCCCAAGGAATAATGCAGTCCTTTCCAAAAGTGGGATGTGAACCGAGGGTCTCTATTCGACACGATAGACACCGGTACTCCATGTAGTTTGACTATTTCCTTCACATATATTGCAGCTAAGACATCAACTGACCACTTATTCTTTATTGGTAAAAAGTGAGCAGACTTGGTTAGGCGATCGACTATTACCCATATGCCATCGAATCCACCTCTAGATTTAGGTAGTCCGAAAATAAAGTCCATCCCTATTCCTTCCCATTTCCATGTCGGGATTTCTAAGGGTTTAAGTTTACCTGCAGGTCGCAAGTGTTCTGCCTTGATCTTTTGACAGTTACGCATTTGGCGACATATTCAGCCACCTCCCCTTTCATATTAGGCCACCAAAAGCTTCTTCTCAAGTCTTGATACATTTTGGTAGTTCCAGGATGAATGGTATACCTGGTCTTGTGAGCCTCCTCCATGATCATTTTCTTTGTCTCTGCATGGTCGGGTACACAGACTCGATCCCGGAACAGTAGTCTTCCATCTTCAGTTAAGGAGAAAACTGGCCTCTGGTCTAGATTAGCCTTAATCTCCACAAGTACAGGGTCATTGTTTTGGAGTGCTATAATGTCTTCATGTAGGTTAGGTTGTACTCTAACACTTTCAATCAGGCATCCCTTCTTCTTTGTTTCAGCATCAATATCCAACTTGGCAAAATCTTCCAACAATCTCCATTCACCCACCATGAGACTAGACAAGGTAGCCATCGGCTTCCTGCTAAGAGCATCTGCCACAGCATTTGCTTTTCCTGGATGATATTAAATAGAGAAGTCGAAGTCCTTGAGATACTCCAACCACCTCCGCTGTCTCATGTTCAAATCCTGCTGAGAAAATAGATACTTCAGGCTTTTGTGGTCACAAAACACAATGAATTTCTCACCATAAAGATAATGACGCCATATCTTCAAAGTGAAGACCACCGCAGCTAGCTCCAGATCATGTACGGGATAATTGTCCTCGTGTTTCTTTAATTGTCTGGATGCGTAGCATATAACTTTCCCTTCTTGCATCAGCACGCAGCCTAAGCCGATCCTGGATGCATCAGTGTACACTTCAAAACTACCCCAAGTGACTGGTAGTGCGAGCACAGGTGTTGAGGTGAGGTGCTCTTTCAATGCCCGGAAACTCTCTTCACATTCCTCAGTCCATGCATATGGATTTTCCTTCCTAGTAAGCCTGGTCAATGGTACAGCTACCTTTGAAAAATCTTTAATAAAGCGGCGATAGTACCCTGCTAAACCCAGGAAGCTTCTAATCTCCAACATAGTTGCCGGTCGTGCCCAGTTCTTTACCGCCTCCACCTTAGATGGATCTACAGCGATTCCCTCCTTGGATATGATGTGGCCAAGGAAAGATACCTCTTCCATCCAGAATTCACACTTACTAAGTTTGGCATAGAGTTGATTGTCTCTCAGCACTTGCAGAGCAATCTTCAAGTGTTCTTCATGTCCTTCTTTGGATTGGAGTAAATAAGGATGTCATCAATGAACACCACTATAAACTGGTCCAAGTATGGCCGATAAATATTGTTCATAAGTTGCATGAAAGCCGCTGGAGCATTGGTTAATCCGAACGGCATGACCACGAACTCAGAGTGACCATATCTACTCCGGAATGCAGACTTGTGAATATCCTCTTCCTTTATTCTCAGTTGGTGGTAGACCGACCTTAGATCTATCTTGGAGAAATATTGTGCACCAGAGATCTGATCAAATAGTTCATCGATGCGGGGCAGTGGATACTTGTTCTTTATTGTCAACTGGTTCAACTAACGGTAGTCAATGCAAAGCCTCATTGATCCGTCCTTCTTCCTGACGAATAAAACAGGTGCTCCCCAGGGGGATGTGCTAGGCCTGATGAACCCTTGATCTAACAATTCTTGGATCTACCTTTTTAACTCCTGCAATTCAATGGGGGACATGCGGTATGGAGCTTTGGAAACAGGGGCTGCCCCAGGGAGTAGCTCGATGGTGAAGTTTACTTCCTGTTCAGGTGGTATTCCGGGTAATTCTTCTGGAAAGACATCCGGATAGTCTCTAGCTATGGGGTTGTCTTCTAGATTTGGTTTCTTCTTTTCAGTCACCATGACCAAACTAGGAAAGCATCACAACCCTGGTTGATTAGCTTAGAAGCTTTTAGGGATGATATCATGATGGGGTGTTTATGATAGCGATTCCCAAGTAGGGAAAAGGTTGGAAGATTTGGACTTCTAAAAGTGACCAACCTATGAGGACAATTTACATCAGCATCATATTCGATCAGCCAATCGACACCCAATATGGCATCATAGCCCTTCATGTCTAGACAGATAAGATCAGCAGGGAGATTGTGTCCTCCTACTGTAGTTTCACATTTTGGAAAGTAGTGGGTAAGTTTAGATTCTGAGCCAAGTGGAGAGGCTACAGTGATCTTGGATTTCAAGGGTACAGGTTGGACAGGTAGAGTTGCAGCGAATGTGGTGGAAATAAATGAATATGCAACTCCAGTATCAATAAGCACAAAAGCAGGTTGAGAGTGTATGGAAATGGTACCTTCCACCATACCCCCTTCCTCGGGTAGGTCAGCTTCTATGACAGCATTAAGGCGTCCCTGACGTCGTGGTGCATTCTGAGCTCTACCGGTTGGTCCTTCATCATTGGGCAGTCAGGAATACGGTGGTCACGACCGCCGCATCTCAAGCATGCCCCGAGCTTCTTCCAGCACTCCTCAGCTCGGTGTCCTAGTTTATCACAGAATTTGCAGTTCTCAGACAACTGCCTACCTTCCATTTTGACTCTTTTGTCTCCCGCAGCATCTCTTCCAGCATTTGGCCTCTTGTTGTTGCTATTAAAGTTGTTATTGTTGCTACGAAACATTGGAGCAGTATTAGGTGCTCCCTTCTTGACAAAGACCGACTTAGAGTTGTCCTTTCCCCTCATGCCCTCTACTTTGGCCATGGTGTCTTCTAGCAGCTGAGCTCTTTGGACCATCTCAGTGTAAGTTTGAATGTTGTGTGGTCCGAGCCTTTCAATGAACATGGGACTGAGTCCATCCATGAAACGGTTGGCCTTCAACCTTTCTGTGCCCACAAGATGTGGGGCATACACTGCCAGGCGAGCGAACTGAGCTTCATACTCAGCCACAGACATGCTCTTTTGTTTTAGTGCAGCAAACTCTGCTTCCTTCTTCTCCTTCACTCTCTCAGAGAAATACTTTCCCCGGAATATCTCCAGGAATCCGGCCCACTCTAGTTCAGCTACGTTTGGCAGGTGGGCCGAGGTGGCCTTCCACCATGCTCGAGCATCTTTAGTAAATTGGAAAGTGGCCAGTACCACTTTTTCCCTATTGGTGCATTGCATTACTTGGAAAATCCTTTCGATCTCCTCTTGCCAATTTTCTGCTTCATCTGGGTCAGGGGATCCAGAGAAACGAGGAGGGTTTAAACTCCTAAAATTTCGGTGTAGATCACCGGCTCCATTCCTTGCAGCTGCAGCCTGATTTCCAGCCTGAACTACATTTTGCAGGGCCTGAGTAAGTCCAGCCACAGTGTCTTGCATAGCTTGCCACTGGTTGCGAGCCATTGCAGTGAATTGAGAGAGTTATGAGGGTTCCTGAGAAAAGGATGGAAACCAATTAATGTCTTAGATACATTATAAGAGTCAATGGGTAGGTGTGTTTAATTCTTTCTAACAATTTCCCAGTCTCTACCCATTCTCACCAGGTACTATTTTAAATTTCCATGACCTAGGTTCCATAGGTATCTCCTATTCCTGAGACATATCCTATTTGGTATTCCTAGGCTCTGATACCACTAAACTGTCACGTCCTGAGAATTACGCAACGGATAATAGTTCGAATAATTCGAGTCGATATTCCGAGACGTGGACAGTCGGGAAATAAGCCTCTAGCTAGCACGCACTAAATGTGTATCAACACAACATCATAATAGGGCCCAAATGTTCAACTCAAAAGAAATTGTAATCAGACCTCAACTCATTTAATAAAAATTGGAAACTAGTACAAGTCTGAGACTCAATAAAAACCAAAGTACATTTACCACTCACTTCCTACTACATGTTCTAACTCTCAAAATAAACTACTATAACTAGACTGATAATTGGGACGCTCATCACTCGGACGTATTCCCATCCTCGACTTGCTCTTCCTCTTGAACTTCATAGTCACCTAGATTGGGAAAAGGTAGGGGATGAGCAAACTAGCCCAGTAGGACTTATATCTCAATGTGTGGGCAATGATATAAGTGATTAACATTTTAGAGCTAGGTAAGCATGATGAATGTCATGATATGCATGTACGAATAAAACCGTTTTAAAACATGATGCATGAAACAAGCTAGATAGAGTGATCATGATAGAATAAGATCTGGAATGATATAACAAGAAAGAACTATCAATAGATCACTTTGTACAAGCACGCAAGATTTCACTTGATGTCAATTGTTTACAAGAACGCAAGATATCACTAGTTGCAATAAATGCAGGATGGCTACATCACACAAGCAAGCAAGCAAGATTGCACAAGCACGATCAAGTAATACTAATCAGGCACGTAGACACTAATGTACACCAAGGAAAGATCCACCAAGAATGCACATAAGTCACGTGTATGTGGTTATGTATCTAACATTCAACAAGCAAGAAAGTACTCCCAGCGCAGATGCAACGCCAGTAATCATTATACCCCATGGTTAACAGTATATTTATAACTCGCCGTCATTGGGGCTAGACTGGAGCCCTTGGACACACGCTGTGCCCTGTCAGCCATCTCATTTAAAATTTTAAATGTAGATACCCACAGTCATAAATAATGGCCAATGAGAGTTTCAATAAGTAAGCATGTGTAATGTCATGTTCATGATGATGATGGGAACAAGTAATAGAACATGATTTCATGAGAACAGTGGTCAAGAGATAAATTCAGCAATAGAACGGTACGATTTATAATTTAGTTCAATCGTTACATCAATGCCTTTAGTGTAGATTGTAAATCACGCTCACGAGAACAAGAAGAGAAAGGAAGTGCACACCCTAGATGTATAAGTGTGTAGTGATGTACGCGTGTCAATTCACAATCCGTCGGTCTCAAACTCTCGGAAAAACACTTAACTTGATGGCATGCAATGAACAATGCATTTAACTACATATGGGTTTACAAGATTTTAAGATAAAATTTATCATTTAAAGTAAGCTAGAATGTTAACAAGAGTAAATCACAAGTTTCATGTATGATCATTTCATTAAGAAGGTAATTAGAATAATATTCATGTAATTAAGGATTTTTCATTGGTTAAACACTTTTAAGCCATTAAATAGACATTATGTAATGAACAGACCCAAGACATGCAATATTTTACAAAGGTAGTGTCGACACACCCCTTACTGGTGTCGACACAATGCTTTAAACACAAAGTAAAAAAATGCAGAACTGGTCAAGTAGTGTCGACACTAGATCAGGTAGTGTCGACACAGTGCTTCAAATACAAGGCAAAATGGTCAAGTAGTGTCGACACTAGATCAGGTAGTGTCGACACTAGAGACAGCTCCCACAAACCTTCTGGCCAATATGGGACAGTGTGTCGACACTAGATCAGGTAGTGTCGACACTAGATCAGCTCCCAGAAACTTTCTGGGTCAAACTGGGACAGTGTGTCGACACTAGATCAGGTAGTGTCAACACTAGAGAGCTTCCCAGAACACATTTTGGGTTGTTTTAGGATAGTGTGTCGACACTAGTCCAAGTAGTGTCGACACTAGTGACCCTTCCAAAAATAAAAGATGAGTCAGGTGTAACCAGAAACCACGTCTCATGCAGAGATTCACTTTCACCTCTTATAACTCTCTAACAAATGACATTTAGACAAAATGTTCAACATGAAAGATGACGAGGACAACTAGTAGAAGAACTTTGATGTTGGTGGTTTGATCGAATTAGGTCTTGAATCCCGAGAAACATGTGAAGAATATAAAGTTAAGTGCAGCCCGAAATCGCAGTATCATGCAGTGACTCTCTTGCCATGCTTATAACTCTCTAACGAAAGACTTCTGGAGAAAATGTCCAACATAAAAGATGATCGTGACTAAAAGTAGAAGAACTTTCATGAATGAAGTTTAGTCTAATTCAGTCTTTAATCGTGGGCATGATATAAAGAACGGGAAAACCCCTAACTGTGCGAGACTTAGGGAAAACTACGAATAGTTCAAAATCTACTCAATGAAATTCGATGAAACCAGTGGGAAATGAAAGTTAACTTGATGCTCTACATATTAGTATAGGATATGTTAAGGTTTGGTCTGAGAAAACCTACCTTTTGGGTTGTAGAAGTCTTATTTTTTTCTTGAAAACCCGTGTTCAGACCACTTGGAGGAGAATGCTTACTGCTCCGAGTATACTGCATGGAATTTGGGAATTCCACTCCGGTTAGAACGCAGAATTGACCCTCTTTCCAGGGGTATAAGTCTTGCAAGGTTTGGTTTAGGTTTGACCTACCTTTGGTCGACTTCAAGATGACCATCTGTGCAGGTCGCAGCAGACTCAACGGGGAAAAAGAACGGCTTGGTGTGGATGATCTCCTACTCCCCAGCCACCAAGAACTTCTCCACACGACCCCAGCAAGTTCTAAAACTCGTTTCTAGGGTTTTGTGAAGAGTATTTAAGCAACCATGGTGTTTTAGGAGTCCTACTATGACTAGGAAAGCTAAGTTGCGGTTTTGACAGGGTAGTTTCCTATCTTTTGAGGATTTCTTCCTCCCTTAGAGTGTGTGAGGCTTTAGGAAACCTCCCACCATAGTTAGGCATGAATTTGGGTTGCCAAGAATGCATGATTGCATCCCAATTCAACTCAAATTGCCTCTTTCTAATTTCAGCCTATTTAGAGTTACGAATTTCCATGCATTTTCTAGCTTCCTTTGTTTTTTTTTTTGGGTCATGTGTGGTCCATTGGCCCAATTAAGATATTGGGTCATTAATATATAATGTTGGAAGTCTTTCCAACACTTTTATTAAATTTTTTGGTTGCATCGTATTTCCGTGTTAACGGTTTTCCGACTTGTTTCCTAATTTGGCTAATTGGTCACCATGTGATGTTCACTTGGTTAATCGGATTTTTCGTCACACGAATTTCTTCGTGGAACCCTTAAGAATAATGTTTGGGGTTGATTTCCCATTTTTACGGATTTTTCCGATGTGTTTTGGCACATATGATATTGATACGTATGTTTTGAATTCTTTGATCTTATGGAAATTATTTATTTCCATTTATTCGAATTTTTATATAGCTAACATTTCCGGGGTGCTACACCCTCCCCCACTTAAGAGAATTTGGTCCCCAAATTCACGTATAGAAAATTATTGTACAAGTGAGATGTACTTACTTGTGAATAGCTCCGGGTATCTTTTGCGCATTGCTTCCTCAGTCTCCCACGTGTCGTCTTCTTCTTGGCGTTGATTCCATCTAACTCTTACCAGTGGGATGACCTTGTTCCTTAATTGGCGCAGTTCACGATCAACAATCTCAGTTGGCATTTCCTTGTAAGTCCCGTCTTTGTTAAACTCCAGGAGTTCATACTCTATGACATGGTAGGGATCACGTACGTACTTCTTCAGCATAGATACGTGTAATACATCGTGTACTCCTTCCAGCTGGGGTGGTAGTGCCAGACAGTATGCAACTTCGCCTACTCTCTCGAGGATTTCGAAAGGCCCGACGAACCTTGTTGATAGCTTGCCTTTAATTCCAAACCTTCTAATTCCATGACCTGGAGATACTTTTAAGAATACATGATCACCCACCTGAAACTCTAGGTCTCTCCTTCTCTTGTCTGCATATGACTTCTACCTTTGTTGTGCTACTGCCATTCTTTCCCTGATAAGCTTCACCTTCTCTGTGGTTTCCCTTATCATCTCTGGTCCTAGCACTTGCCTTTCGCCAACTTCATACCAGCAAACTGGAGATCGGCAACTACTGCCGTAAAGTGCTTCAAATGGTGCCATTTGAATGCTAGCCTGATAGCTATTGTTGTAGGCGAATTATATAAGAGGTAAGTGTTCATGCCAGCTACCTCCAAAATCTAGGACACAAGCTCTAAGCATATCCTCAATCACCTGATTGGTTCTCTCTGTCTGACCATCAGTCTGTGGATGGAAAGCCGTGCTGAAGTTAAGTTTAGTCCCCAAGGAATAATGCAGTCCTTTCCAAAAGTGGGATGTGAACCGAGGGTCTCTATCCGACACGATAGACACCGGTACTCCATGTAGTTTGACTATTTCCTTCACATATATTGCAGCTAAGACATCAACTGACCACTTATTCTTTATTGGTAAAAAGTGAGCAGACTTGGTTAGGCGATCGACTATTACCCATATGCCATCGAATCCACCTCTAGATTTAGGTAGTCCTAAAATAAAGTCCATCCCTATTCCTTCCCATTTCCATGTCGGGATTTCTAAGGGTTTAAGTTTACCTGCAGGTCGCAAGTGTTCTGCCTTGATCTTTTGACAAGTTACGCATTTGGCGACATATTCAGCCACCTCCCCTTTCATATTAGGCCACCAAAAGCTTCTTTTCAAGTCTTGATACATTTTGGTAGTTCCAGGATGAATGGTATACCTGGTCTTGTGAGCCTCCTCCATGATCATTTTCTTTGTCTCTACATGGTCGGGTACACAGACTCGATCCCGGAACAATAGTCTTCCATCTTCAGTTAAGGAGAAATCTGGCCTCTGGTCTAGATTAGCCTTAATCTCCACAAGTACAGGGTCATTGTTTTGGAGTGCTATAATGTCTTCATGTAGGTTAGGTTGTACTCTAATACTTGCAATCAGGCATCCCTTCTTCTTAGTGTCAGCATCAATATCCAACTTGGCAAAGTCTTCCAACAATCTCCATTCACCCACCATGAGACTAGACAAGGTAGCAATCGGCTTCCTACTAAGAGCATCTGCCACGGCATTTGCTTTTCCTGGATGATATTGAATAGAGAAGTCGAAGTCCTTGAGATACTCCAACCACCTCCGCTGTCTCATGTTCAAATCCTGCTGAGAAAACAGATACTTCAGACTTTTGTGGTCAGAAAACACAATGAATTTCTCACCATAAAGATAATGACGGCATATCTTCAAAGCGAAGACCACCATAGCTAGCTCCAGATCATGTACGAGATAATTTTCCTCGTGCTTCTTTAATTGTCTGGATGCGTAGCATATAACCTTCCCTTCTTGCATCAGCACGCAGCCTAAGCCGATCCCGGATGCATCAGTGTACACTTCAAAACTACCCCCAGTGACTGGTAGTGCGAGCACAGGTGCTGAGGTGAGGTGCTCTTTCAATGCCTGGAAACTCTCTTCACATTCCTCAGTCCATGCATATGGATTTTCCTTCCTGGTAAGCCTGGTCAATGGTACAGTTACTGTAACGACCCTCTTCATACCGGTACGATTATACCAATCCCCATCGGTATAAAGGGCGTCGTCACAGTGGGACATGTACCCAACACTGGTCGATAGGTTGATATGTACCTGGATAGCAATAGAGTACAGCGGAATAAAATAAACAACTCAACTCTTAACCCGTCACCAACACACATTCCACAATCTAAATAGCGAAATGGAAAGACAATGTCCACATTAATACAAAATAAAGAGAACTACAATGCCCAAATATTGTCCATACAATAATCCTTTTGTGCAAAAGAAAAGTACAACTGGTAACAGCTCCACAAAATAGTCTTCTATATGATGATCCTCGTCACGCTTCCTTCTAGTGCACGATACCTGTCAACCTGTACGCCGAAGCAAGAGTGAGTCCAAGGACTCAGCAAGCAACACTACCCATAACATACACGTATAAGTCATAGGGGTTTTACATACACATTTACAATTTTCAAAACATGGCATACTAGTCATTTCCGAGGTTTCAACCTATCATGAAAGTTTTACAAGTTTATACATGGATCATGCTTTCAGATTTTGTAGGAATAAAATTTACCTATCACATGCTCTCTATTCAATTTACTTATGAAACTTGTCTTTAAAGAACCAAGACATGAGAGCTACTAACATGAACATTGTGCACACATGAAAGGAAACACAACTAGCATGGATCTTACATGTTTTTAGACAAATACATGGACATTTCTACATGCTTTAGGTTGCTGATTTCACATGATTCAATGGCTATAAATCTACACATGAGAGCTACAACGTTGCTTAAAACATATCATGCGAACAAACAATCATGCTATCTTGTACCCGTTTTCCCCAATTATCCCTAACATGGATCCTAGACATCTTTGCACATAATAACATGATGGTAATAACATAAATTCACTGATTTCACATGATTTCAGATTTGTCTCACATGGGTTTCAATAACATACTCTCGCATTTTCAGTTTCACATGATTGCACACTTACTCGTTCACATTGTTCGCTTTTACACATTTGACATGTACACATGTTCACACTTACACAATTTACTCATTTCCACATCATTTTCTCTTCCACTTTCACTTATCACATATCACGTCGATTGCACTTACCACGTGCATCTTGGGCACTTACCACGTGCCATGATCACATAATTCACACTTTATTCATTTTTCATTACTTAAACGATTTGCCATGACACATAGTCCTAACCACCAGTAGAGGACACTAACAAATATCTCATAGCTCATGCTCATTCCTTAGCACAGCTCTCAACACAACTCATAACACAACTCATAACACAACGCATGACACAACTCATACACATACTCACCACCTAGGCAATACAGCGGTGAATCTTGGTAACTGCGCAGACCGGGAGAAGCCCTCTCCACCCTATCTAGTGGTACTTGTCCACCTCCGGGGTTTTTCCAATGCCTTTGGGACAAACTTATATCACATGGAGCCTTCTATAGGGACTTTTCTATATACGGCTCCCGATGCCTCTAGGGTAGCAGTGTCACATAGGCACAACTTTTACACTTTACTCATACCGAGTTTTAACACGTATTTTACATATAACACTCATATCTCCTTTGTTTTCTCACTCACAATGTGTCTTTATTTTTCACCTAATCATGCTACTACAGATTTCAGGAGTTTAACACAGTAAATACACTAATTAGGTTGGGATCAAGTAATAACTATCCACATTACGATAACATACGTAATTTATTACATTTCACATGAAAATACATAACTTCTTATTTACTGATCCAAATGACCTGAAATTTTAACCACATGCTGTTTTCGGGTTCATGATCATACACTCAAATTTTCCGATTTTTCTGAGCTAAATATAATTTACAGAAAATAAAACACCTAATTAGCGTGCTATTGGTAACTTATGTTAACATGGAGTTTAACACATCTTGTAATTTAGCCACTTCCTGTTTAAACATAAGCTACTAATATATGCAGGAATTGAGGATACAAATTACCCTAATTCATGCATCTATGGATTGAACCCTACAAACCATTCTTGCATGCTTTTATTTTACCGAACCAAATTTATTTGCAAATTACACAAGCATGGATAAATTACCAAATTTGCAAACGCATATGCTGACCCACTGATCTTCATGATTAGACTAAAACCCACCTAGACTCATACGGGGACACCATAGATAGGTCACTTGCCTTTCACAAATTCCTCCAAGGGATCTAGGGCTCGGTGAAGACCTCCTTGGGCAGTCCCAAGAAGTTGCAGGATGGCCTCCAAGATCACCTTCTTCCGGGTTCTTGGATGAGCTCCACAGCAAGGGGATGATGGGGAGGCCTTCCCCTTTGCTCCAGCTTCCTTCTTGTCGCAGTAGATGGCCGGATCAACCTCCAGGGGTCGAATTTGTGGGTACTAAAAGGGGTTTTTCTCATAGACTTTCTCTAGGGTTTTTCTTTCTCTATTTCTCCTCTTGCAAGGGTGAAGGAAAAGAGTGGGGAGAGCCATTTCGGGTTCAGACTTAAGGGAGTCTCTCTCCCACTCACTAGGGTGATAGGACACCCTTCAGAGCCGTTGGGGAACATCCCCCAATGGTTGGCTTGCCTTGTTTCAGAAGCTTGCAGCTCTGCTGCGCATGCAGGCCAGGGAGATTGACATCCATATCGCTGGACGCCGGAGTTAGTGTTGGCGTCCATGTCTGGACGCTGACACTGGCTCAACGGCCTGGGCTTGACGCCAAGGTGCCTTCGGCCAGAACCCTAATTTATGCAGAAAACCACGCATACCAAGCTTATATACATGCAATATGTATACGGTATTATATCCATACTATCACCATGCAATACATACCTTATTTATATTTAATATAAACACATTGACGCTGATTGGCCCTTCGGCCAGAACTTAAAACATGCAGAAACTATGCTTACTCTATATATATACATACAATGTATAAGGTGTAACATGTATATTACCATACCAGGCAATCAATATCATTCATACCTAGGCATACACAAGCATACATAAATACACTAAGATAGATGTACGTAGATATCTACCTATGCGTACATGATGTTTTACATAAGTGTGACTCAACACACGGCAAAGTAAATGACAAGAATTATGAGGGCTTCGCAAATCATTAGGAGGTGATATGAATTATGTTAGCTAGGAATAATCTATTCGATAAAATAGTCCTTGCACACACACACTTGATTTGACATATATATAGTATACACACACGGGTGTAGCATACTTATGTACATTATGCTTGGAATAGATGGATACAACATGCGCACCGGTAATTAGATTAACTTACACAACTTTACCTAACATTGCTTAAGTACTATATGCATAGGATTCCTTAATATGTACTATATGCATAATTTAGCCAATTGACTATTCTCACCTAAATATCATAAAAATACATGCATGTTATTCTTGAGGAGTATAGAATTTCAATATAAACCACTAATTACACCTACCATGCTTGAACTCTTTATGCATATGCAATGTACGAAGTACAATATTCACATTAGCTAAACCATGCAAATGAGCAACGCTTACAACTAATCATACACATGCATACACAAATACACCAAGGTGTTATGCATGTAGAATTAGGTATACAATTGTCACACGCACAAGATAACATACATACGTACATACACATATGTACTTCATACACTCCCATACAAAATTCCATGAAATAGGTAGTATAGGATATTCTTCAATATTTAGATAGCACACGCATAGTATTATTCAAGTATCCTAAGTCAGAGATTCTTGGTATTTATAATACACCTCTAATTAGCTAATTGTTCACTTCTACATTAATTATCATATACACCTATGTATATATATATATATAGATATTCGCACATGCTCATGCTCAAAAGAAGGATAAAACTTATAGTAGGCACAATGAACTACGCATGCTAAGCACACAACAACCGAACACCCAACACCATTCATATACATACATATATATATAAAGGGAATAAAAATTCGGGGTCTCACAGTTACCTTTGAAAAATCTTTAATAAAGTGGCGATAGTACCCTGCTAAACCCAGGAAGCTTCTAATCTCTGACACAGTTGTCGGCCTTGCCCAGTTCTTTACCGCCTCCACCTTAGATGGATCTACAGAGATTCCCTCCTTGGATATGATGTGGCCAAGGAAAGATACCTCTTCCATCCAGAATTCACACTTACTAAGTTTGGCATAGAGTTGATTGTCTCTCAGCACTTGCAGAGCAATCTTCAAGTGTTCTTCATGTCCTTCTCTGGATTTGGAGTAAATAAGGATGTCATCAATGAACACCACTACAAACTGGTCCAAGTATGGCCGATAAATATTGTTCATAAGTTGCATGAAAGCCGCTGGAGCATTGGTTAATCCGAACAGCATGACCACGAACTCATAGTGACCATATCTACTCCAGAATGCAGACTTGTGAATATCCTCTTCCTTTATTCTCAGTTGGTGGTAGCCCGACCTTAGATCTATCTTGGAGAAATATTGTGCGCCAGAGATCTGCTCAAACAGTTCATCGATGCGGGGCAGTGGATACTTGTTCTTTATTGTCAACTGGTTCAACTAACGGTAGTCAATGCAAAGCCTCATTGATCCGTCCTTCTTCCTGACGAATAATACAGGTGCTCCCCAGGGGGATGTGCTAGGCCTGATGAACCCTTGATCTAACAATTCTTGGATCTGCCTTTTTAACTCCTGCATTTCAATGGGGGACATGCGGTATGGAGCTTTGGAAACAGGGGCTGCCCCAGGGAGTAGCTCGATGGTGAAGTTTACTTCCCGTTCAGGTGGTATTCCAGGTAATTCTTCTAGAAAGACATCCGGGTAGTCTCTAGCTATGGGAATGTCTTCTAGATTTGGTTTCTTCTTTTCAGTCACCATGACCGAAACTAGGAAAGCATCACAACCCTGGTTGATTAGCTTAGAAGCTTTTAGGGATGATATCATGATGGGGTGTTTATGATAGCGATTCCCAAGTAGGGAAAAGGTTGGAAGATTTGGACTTCTAAAAGTGACCAACCTATGACGACAATTTACATCAGCATCATATTCGATCAGCCAATCGACACCTAATATGGCATCATAGCCCTTCATGTCTAGACAGATAAGATCAGCAGGGAGATTGTGTCCTCCTACTATAGTTTCACATTTTGGAAAGTAGTGGGTAAGTTTAGATTCTGAGCCAAGTGGAGAGGCTACAGTGATCTTGGATTTCAAGGGTACAGGTTGGACATGTAGAGTTGCAGCGAATGTGGTGGAAATAAATGAATATGCAGCTCCAGTATCAATAAGCACAAAAGCAGGTTGAGAGTGTATGGAAATGGTACCTTCCACCATACCCCCTTCCTCGGGTAGGTCAGCTTCTATGACAGCATTAAGGCGTCCCTGACGCCGTGGTGCATTCTGAGCTCTACCCGGTTGGTCCTTCATCATTGGGCAGTCAGGAATACGGTGGTCACGACCACCGCATCTCAAGCATGCCCCGAGCTTCTTCCAGCACTCCTCAGCTCGGTGTCCTGGTTTATCACAGAATTTGCAGTTCTCAGACAACTGCCTACCTTCCATTTTGACTCTTTTGTCTCCCGCTGCATCTCTTCCAGCATTTGGCCTCTTGTTGTTGCTGTTAAAGTTGTTATTGTTGCTACGAAACATTGGAGTAGTATTAGGTGCTCCCTTCTTGACAAAGACCGGCTTAGAGTTGTCCTTGCCCCTCATGCCCTTTACTTTGGCCATGGTGTCTTCTACCAGCTGAGCTCTTTGGACCATCTCAGTGTAAGTTTGAATGTTGTGTGGTCCGAGCCTTTCAATGATCATGGGCCTGAGTCCATCCATGAAACGGTTGGCCTTCAACCTTTCTGTGCCCACAAGATGTGGGGCATACACTGCCAGGCGAGCGAACTGAGCTTCATACTCAGCCACAGATATGCTCTTTTGTTTTAGTGCAGCAAACTCTGCTGCCTTCTTCTCCTTCACTCTCTCAGAGAAATACTTTCCCCGGAATATCTCCAGGAATCTGGCCCACTCTAGTTCAGCTACGTTTGGCAGGTGGGCCGAGGTAGCCTTCCACCATGCTCGAGCATCTTTAGTAAATTGGAAAGTGGCCAGTACCACTTTTTCCCTATTGGTGCATTGCATTAATTGGAAAATCCTTTCGATCTCCTCTTGCCAATTTTCTGCATCATCTGGGTCAGGGGATCCAGAGAAATGAGGAGGGTTTAAACTACTAAAATTTCGGTGCAGATCACTGGCTCCATTCCTTGTAGCTGCAGCCTGATTTCTAGCCTGAACTACATTTTGCAGGGCCTGAGTAAGTCCAGCCACAGTGTCTTGCATAGCTTGCCACTGGTTGCGAGCCATTGCAGTGAATTGAGAGAGTTGTGAGGGTTCCTAAGAAAAGGATGGAAACCAATTAATGTCTTTAGATACATTATAAGAGTCAATGGGTAGGTGTGTTTAATTCTTTCTAACAATTTCCCAGTCTCTACCCATTCTCACCAGGTACTATTTTAAATTTCCATGACCTAGGTTCCATAGGTATCTCCTATTCCTGAGACATATCCTATTTGGTATTCCTAGGCTCTGATACCACTAAACTGTCACGTCCCGAGAATTACGCAGCGGATAATAGTTCGAATAATTCGAGTCGATATTCGGAGATGTGGACAGTCGGCAAATAAGCCTCTAGCTAGCACGCACTAAATGTGTATCAACACAACATCATAATAGGGCCAAAATGTTCAACTCAAAAGAAATTGTAATCAGACCTCAACTCATTTAATAAAATTGGAAACTAGTACAAGTCCGAGACTCAATAAAAACCAAAGTACATTTACCACTCACTTCCTACTACATGTTCTAACTCTCAAAATAAACTACTATAACTAGACTCATATATATAATTGGGACGCTCATCACTCGGACGCATTCCCATCCTCGACTTGCTCTTCCTCTTGAACTTCATAGTCACCTAGATTTGGAAAAGGTAGGGGATGAGCAAACTAGCCCAGTAGGACTTATATCTCAATGTGCGGGCAATGATATAAGTGATTAACATTTTAGAGCTAGGTAAGCACGATGAATGTCATGATATGCATGTACGAATAAAACAGTTTTAAAACATGATGCATGAAACAAGCTAGATAGAGTGATCATGATAGAATAAGATCTGGAATGATATAACAAGAGAGAACTATCAATAGATCACTTTGAACAAGCACGCAAGATTTCACTTGATGTCAATAGTTTACAAGAACGCAAGATATCACTAGTTGCAATAAATGCAGGATGACCATATCACGCAAGCAAGCAAGCAAGATTGCACAAGCACGATCAAGTAATACTAATCAGGCACATAGACACTAATGTACACCAAGGAAAGATCCACCAAGAATGCACACAGGTCACGTGTATGTGGTTATGTATCTA
The DNA here is from genome assembly GCA_014218235.1 of Colocasia esculenta. Lineage (NCBI taxonomy): Eukaryota > Viridiplantae > Streptophyta > Magnoliopsida > Alismatales > Araceae > Colocasia > Colocasia esculenta. The sequence continues at coordinate 133,591,988 of CM024756.1, forward strand.
ACATTCAACAAGCAAGAAAGTACTCCCAGCGCAGATGCAACGCCAGTAATCATTATACCCCATGGTTAACAGTATATTTATGACTCGCCGTCATTGGGGCTAGACTGGAGCCCTTGGACACACGCCGTGCCCTGTCAGCCATCTCATGTAAAATTTTAAATGTAGATACCCACAGTCATAAATAATGGCCAATGAGAGTTTCAATAAGTAAGCATGTGTAATGTCATGTTCATGATGATGATGGGAACAAGTAATAGAACATGATTTCATGAGAACAATAGTCAAGAGATAAATTCGGCAATAGAACGGTACGATTTATAATTTAGTTCAATCTTTACATCAATGCCTTTAGTGTAGATTGTAAATCACGCTCACGAGAACAAGAAGAGAAAGGAAGTGCACACCCTAGATGTATAAGTGTGTAGTGATGTACGCATGTCAATTCACAATCCGTCGGTCTCAAACTCTCGGATAAACACTTAACTTGATGGCATGCAAATGAACAATGCATTTAACTACATATGGGTTTACAAGATTTTAAGATAAAATTTATCATTTAAAGCAAGCTAGAATGGTAACAAGAGTGAATCACAAGTTTCATGTATGATCATTTCATTAAGAAGGTAATTAGAATAATATTCATGTAATTAAGGATTTTTCAATGGGTTAAACACTTTTAAGCCATTAAATAGACATTATGTAATGAACAGACCCAAGACATGCAATATTTTGCAAAGGTAGTGTCGACACACCCCTTACTGGTGTCGACGCAATGCTTCAAACACAAAGCAAAAAAATGCAGAACTGGTCAAGTAGTGTCGACACAGTGCTTCAAATACAAGGCAAAAAGGTCAAGTAGTGTCGACACTAGATCAGGTAGTGTCGAAACTAGAGACAGCTCCAAGAAAACCTTTTGGCCAATATGGGACAGTGTGTCGACACTAGATCAGGTAGTGTCGACACTAGATCAGCTCCCAGAAACTTTCTGGGTCAAACTGGGACAGTGTGTCGACACTAGATCAGGTAGTGTCGCCACTAGAGAGCTTCCCAGAACACATTTTGGGTTGTTTTGGGACAGTGTGTCGACACTAGTCCAAGTAGTGTCGACATTAGTGCCCCTTCCAGAAAAAAAAGATGAGTCAGGTGTAACCAGAAACCATGTCTCATGCAGTGATTCACTTTCACCTCTTATAACTCTCTAACGAATGACACTTACACAAAATGTTCAACACAAAAGATGACGAGGACTACTGTTAGAAGAACTTTGATGTTGGGGGTTTGATCAAATTCGGTCACAAATCCCAAGAAACATGTGACGAATATAAAGCTAAGTGCAGCCCGAAATCGCAGTATCATGCAGCGACTCTCTTGCCATGCTTATAACACTCTAACGAAAGACTTTTGGATAAAATGTCCAACATAAAAGATGATCGTGACTACAAGTAGAAGAATGTTCATGAAGGAAGTTTAGTGTAATTCAATCTTTAATCGTGGGCATGATATGAAGAACGGGAAAAACCCTAACTGTGCGAGACTTAGGGAAAACTACGAATAGTTCAAAATCTACTCAATGACATTCGATGAAACCAGTGGGAAATGAAAGTTGACTTGATTCTCTACACATTAGTATAGGATATGTTAAGGTTTGGCCCGAGAAAACCTACCTTTTGGGTTGAAGAAGTCTTGTTTTTTTCCAGAAAACCTGTGTTCAGACCACTTGGAGGAGAATGCTTACTGCTCTGAGTATACTGCATGGAATTTGAGAATTCCACTTGGGTTAGAACGTAGACTTGACCCTCTTTCCAGGGGTATAATCCTTGCAAGGTTTGGTTTAGGTTTGACCTACCTTTGGTCGACTTCAAGATGACCGTCTGTGCAGGTCGCAGCAGACTCAACGGGGAAAAAGAACGGCTTGGTGTGGATGATTTCCTGTTCCCCAGCCACCAAGAACTTCTCCACACGACCCCAGCAATTTCTAAAACTCGTTCCTAGGGTTTTGTGAAGAGTATTTAAGCAACCATGGTGTTTTAGGAGTCCTACTATGACTAGGAAAGCTAAGTTGCGGTTTTGACAAGGTAGTTTCCTATCTTTTGAGGATTTCTTCCTCCCTTAGAGTGTGTGAGGCTTTAGGAAACCTCCCACCATAGTTAGGCATGAATTTGGGTTGCCAAGAATGCATGATTGCATTCCAATTCAACTCAAATTGCCTCTTTCTAATTTTAGCCTATTTAGAGTTACGAATTTCCATGCATTTTCTAGCTTCCTTTGATTTTTTTTTGGGTCATGTGTGGTCCATTGGCCCAATTAAGATATTGGGTCATTAATATATAATGTTGGAAGTCTTTCCAACACTTTTATTAAATTTTTTGGTTGCGTCGTATTTCCGTGTTAACGGTTTTCTTACTTGTTTCCTAATTTGGCTAATTGGTCACCATGTGATGTTCACTTGGTTAATCAGATTTTTCGTCACACGAATTTCTCTGTGGAACCCTTAAGAATAATATTTGGGGTTGATTTCTCATTTTTACGGATTTTTCCGATGTGTTTGGCACATACGATATTGATACGTATGTTTTGAATTCTTTGATCTTATGGAAATTATTTATTTCCATTTATTTGAATTTTTATATAGCTAAAATTTTCGGGGTGCTACAGAAATTGAGTCCAAGGTATATTGAACCATTTGAAATACTGAAGAGAGTTGGTGAAATGACTTACCAATTGGCACTTCCACCACAGCTATCCAATGTACATGATATCTTTCTTGTGTCAATGTTGAGAAAATATGTGTATGATCTAGGACACATTATCGAATACCACGATCTGGAAGTACAAGAAAATTTGGCATATGAAGAGAAACCTGTACAGATCCTTGACCGAAAAATTAAACAACTTCAGAATAAGGAAGTTCCATTGTTAAAAATTCAGTGGAACAAGCGGGGACAAGAAGAAGCAACGTGGGAGCTGGAAGATGCCATCAAAATCAAGTATCCAGAATTGTTTTCAGGTCAGTGAGCATCTTATATTATTAATTTGGAGGACCAAATTTCTTTTAGTGGGGGAGAGTGTAATGCCCCTAAAATTTTTAATTGCTGAAAAACATGAATAAGACTATTATTAGACATGATTCTTATTATTATTTTGAGATGATTAATATCTAGGATTAGTTAGTGTTAATAAACACTAACCAGCGTCGTGCTCTGAAGTGCGCGCTCCGACAGGGCGACATCGGAAAATAGTAACGAAAAATAAATCTGAGAACACCATAATTCTTAGAAAAATGTGGAGACATCAGAAATCTAATTATCCGGAATTGTTGACGTACGGATTTTGAGATTAAGCCGACACAACTATTTTCCGGGTGATTTTTCACCCTGTGTAAAATAAATTCTAAAAATTAAATAAAAATAACCATAATTTGTAAAACCATTGTATTAGATTATGGCTGAAATTTCAATACAAATGGACACCATTTGGACCTATTATCATGAAGATTTTTGGACCAGCCGATTTAGGGGCCAATTACGGGATGGATTTGGGTGATTTACGTGTCAGGCTAAGGAGGGGCCAGCACACTTAAGAGAAGGGTTACCACGTAAACCCCTTAGGTGTAAGCTTGGTAACTTGCATGTGATACGTGTAAGCAGTAAAAAAAAAAGAAACCCAAAGAAGTTTTACTGCTACACTTACTAGCTATCGTGTCGTTTCGCATGAGAGGCCAAGAGAGCTATAAAACTCCCCAGCAGTCGTCGTGTGAGCATTTTCCACTTCCACTGCTGCTTGCACCTATAATAGTCTTGCTGTGAGAGTTGTTCTACTCTTGTGAGAGCTGGTGCTACTGCGTGAGTTGTTGCATCTGTTGCTTCCGGCGAAAGTGCTCCAAGTTCTAGCTGAGGAAAGTTGCTGTGAGCATCTTGGCTGCATTTTCTATCTTCCAGTTGGGGGTTCAATGAGGAAAAGACTCCATCTCCCTGAAGCTAGGTAGGATTCAACTTCTTTCCATTCTCTTACCTAACCCTTGAAGTGGTTTTTGAGTCACTGTTGGACTGTTCATGGTATTTTATGTGTCTTATACCACGATTGGAAGTCACTGCTGTAGAAATAGAAACTTTTCCAGTGTCATATTATAGTTGGTTTCTAGCTTAACATGGTTAGATCAACTCTACAACCCTAGAGTGCAACTCACTGTCCCCATACATGATCATATTGGATAATGCAAAAGTTCAAACCCTCTGTTAGGTAATTGGAGTGCCAGACTTCAACTCATGTAGACTTCAACTCATGACAGATTTATACATGATTCGACTCATGACAGATTTATACATGATTCGACTCATGACAGATTTATACATGATTCGACTTATACATTCGACTTCCAATTTATACATGATTCGACTTATATATTCGACTTCCAGTTTATACATGATTCGACTTATACATTTGACTTCCAGTTTATACATGATTCGACTCATACATTCGACTCATGTAGATAGAACTTCAGCTCATGTAGACAGATGAGGACAAGTGGATGTTGGCATACATCGATTCGTGCTTGATTTGTCATCATGTCATATTTTTGTGTGTGAATTTGTTTCTGAAATAGAACTCAAGTGTTATCTTGATTGCATGATTATGCTTCTACTATTCTATATGTGTTATTCAAGTGGACACGTTTGTCCCTCCACGTAATGCCATTGTTAGCCATGTTTAAACTCACATTCTGAAATTATGTTCTTGAGTTCTTCATTCTGAAATTATGTTCTTGAGTTCTTCATTCTGAAATTATGTTCTTGAGTTCTTATGTTCTAAAGAGTTGAATTCTACTGGGCTAGTTAGCTCATTCTTCCTACCTTTTTCAGGTTGTCCAGATGAGAATGAAGACTAAGGGGGGATGTGTGTGCTGAGGGGACTGCTTGTCATCCTGCGAGTCATCAACTTTTATTTCTTTTAGAGTAGTTGGAATGTAATATTGCTACAGTTTTCTTTTGTATATTCCTCATTTAGACTGAAATGAGGAATATTATGTAATAAGCTTCCGCTAAACAAGTGTTTGCGTTTATGTTACTTCTCGTGTTCATCATCTGTCATGTTCAATAAATGGATTTTATTAGGACGTGATAGGTATAAGGTAGAATGACATTTAAATGGTCTGAGAGATTAAGAAAAGGAAGGTTGACAAGGGTGGCAAAGACAACCTTCTGAACATATTCTCTATACAGTGGTTTATTTTTGTTGTCCACTGTGAGAGAAAACCACAGAGGTGGATGAAGAGGTTCAGAGGAAAGAGAGGAGGTGGATGAAATTTTCCTCTTTTTAGGAGCAGAACTAGAAGAGTCTGCCCTATGGATATGATCCCCAACCTTCAGTACAGACCGGAGGATGACTTCTTCAAACTCATCCTTAATTTTCCCAAGATAGGGAGATTCAAGTTGAGTACCCTCAGGAATTATAGTAATGAAAGAGGGTGGAGGAGAAGGATGTAAAAGGGAATGTGAGGTAGTAGGAGGGATATCTGATGGTCCAGAGGATGATGGACCAGAAGAAGAGGAGGATCCAGCTGATGATGACACTGGAGGAACCTTAAAAATAGGTAGAGATGGAAAAATGGGTGTTGAAGATGCAGGAGATGAAGTGGATTGTGAAGGAAAAGGTGTAGGTGATGAGATGGTTCTAGGTTGTGGTTTCTTGAAGGTTTGAGGTGCAGGTGGAGCTGTGGATGATGAAGGTGGTGATGAGGGTACAGGGGTCTGAGTGGAGGAAGGAGCTGGGGGCTCAGGAGCTACAACTTCTGCTTCTTCAGCTATGATCTGCACAGATTCTGACTCCAAAGGCCCTGATGGCCCTGACACCTTCTCAGCTGGCTCTGAAAGCCCTGAACCACTGACCTCGGCTTGCCCTGAAGGCCCCGATGGCCCTGAACCACTGACCTCTGCTGGTAGATTAGCTGCTGCCGGCCCTGATGGCCCTGCCTCTTGCTCATCTGGCCCTGATGGCCTTGGAACACCTTCTTCACTTCTTTGATCAGCAGGAGGAGGAGGAGGAGCTTGGGCTCCAACTGCCTTCAAAATCTCTGAAAGCATTGTCTTCATGCTTCCTAACTCCTTATTGAACCATCTTACAGCATTTTTTACCTGAGACAACTCCTTGGATGTGGAGGCATGGCTTATAAAGATGAAATTTACATCGGATTGCAATGAGCAGAGGATCTCCCTTGAGCATCCAATCTTTCTATGACAGGCTTTAAATTTATAATGATTCTTTGCCTCATCTGTCTCTGATAAGGAGTGTCATCTAGGAGAGGAACATCTGGAACTTCTGCTGCTTTCCCTTTCTCCTGGGCATTGTTCATTTGAGGCTGCTGATCTTGGTCATCCTCAGAATCTGAGGAACTTGCAGTTTCACCTTCTCTGAATTGGTTTTCTGGGGGATTTTCATTTCCCTCCCCCTGAGTCTCACTCCCTTCTCAACTTCAGCTTCTGCTTCAGCATGCACACTTTCCATGGGAACTTCAGTTTGTGCTGCTGCTGCTTCTTCTTCTTGAACTGGGAGGACTTCTGAATGAATTTCAGTGTGGCCTGATGCCACAGTACTGACTCCCTAGAACTCTTCTGTCACTGACTACTCCCCCTCAATGGGAGCATCTTCCATTACAACATCCTTTTGAACTTGGACTTGCTCCTACTGGCTTGAAGCTTCTTCCATAACTACATCCGCTGAGGGGACCTCTGAAACAGATTTTTCTATACTTGGCTCATGTGCAACTGGCTCCCCTTGAGAGTCCAGTGCATCCCTAAGTAGACTGCCTACTTGGGAAGATGGAAGAGGAACCTATGAGAATTGCCCAATGGGCTCAATGTCTTCAGGAGGAATGTCCTCAATCCTTCTACTGGATTCATCAACTACTGCTGCTTCTGGTGTTGGTGCTGCTGCTACTGCTGGAACTACCTCTGCTGCTGCTGATTCTGCCACTGCTGCTGCTTCTAATACAGGTTCATGGCCTTCTTGGGTTTCACCAAGGATGGCTTCACCCTCAACAGCCCCGGTTTTAGACCATACACTATTGACTACAGAAAAGCCACTTTTTCTCAAATTTCTGGACCTAATAGCTTGGCCCATCTTTTCAGATACATCACCCACTACACTTATTCCAAAATGATGAAAGATTTTGGTTAGGAGATGGGCATAAGGTAGGGAGATATTCAATTTGCTCTTAATGTCCCACACTTGGGATCTTGCAAACCTCATTCTTTCCATTATCAACTCTGCAGTGTTAATCTCCTGATTCTGGATAGCCCAGAACATCAGGTCTGAATCAGCCTTGGTGCATGAAGAAAAAGTTGCACTCCTTGGTACGATGATTTGATAGATAATAAAGTGAAAAAGCCTGTTAAAGGCACTAGCTGGTTAATGTCCAGCTTTCCATCCTTTAGCCTATACTCCAGGCCTATTATTCCCAAACCATTGACATGAGTATCCACAGTGTGGACTCCACTACGACCGGAAGTAGAAACTTCAAATAGTGATGCTAACAATTCCCTGGTAATCCTGACTTGGGTTCCCTTGACCATAGAAGTCAGGGTCCCATCCTCCTCTAAGCCTTGATAAGATCTGGATAACTTACATCAAAAAGGGTTGCAATCTTCGTCCATTTCAGCCTTTGTAGAGCTTCAACCAAACTGCCCTTTCCGTTCTTCTCCAAGTCTGCTAAATCCACTGCTTTGTGCCCGCAAAGCTTTGCCTTGACTGAAGCGAACCTAGTTTGCTCTTCTGCGGTGAGGAATGCAGCTCCGTAACCCCCAACACTGTCGGAAACAGTTGAAGAGGCCATGGAATTAAGCAAGAAGAGGTTCTGGAGGTCTGGAAGGGTGGTTGAAGGAGAAACCCTCAAGAAATTTCTAGCGGGAGAGGTTGAAGGCTTCAAATCTGATGGAAGTCGATTCGGGGGTGAAGGGTTATCGCCTCAGGCAAGAGAACGAAGGAGATAAAGAAGGGAGACAAATCGTTCTCATACCGATTACGGGATTTATGAAATAGAGAATAAATGTCCCCTTTTTGAAGGGGTGCGCCTTTATGGCGGAAAACAACAAACTCCAGTTTGAAAGAAATAAAGAATTACACAAAATGAACCGACAGGAGAATTTACGCAAGTAGGATAAATGAGAAGTAATTGAGATAATTTTTGCTCACTTAAGGAGAATAATTAATTGGGCTTCGAAATTTAATATTTCAATATTTAACAGATAGATCTATCACAATTTACACATGCCTAATTCCCTTCTGAGAGAAGTGAACCTCTCTTCGGGTAAGGCTTTTGTGAAGATATCCGCCAACTGATTATTTGTATCAATGAAAGATATTTCAATATTACCATTAGCTACATGATCGCGAATAAAATGATATCTAACCTCAATGTGTTTGGTTCTTGAGTGCTGTACTGGATTCTTGGTTAAGTTTATGGCACTTGTGTTGTCACATAACAGTGGAATTGACTTGATGTGCATTCCGTAGTCCTCAAGTTGTTGCTTTATCCATAGGAGTTGTGTACAGCAACTTCCAACAGCCACGTACTCAGCTTCAGCTGTTGAGAGTGCTACTGAATTCTGCTTCTTGGAGGACCAGGATATCAAGCATCCTGCAAGAAATTGACAACAGCCACTGGTGCTTTTTCTATTTAGTTTGCATCAAGCATAGTCAGCATCAAAGTACCCTACTAAATTTACTTCACATGATTTTGGATACCAGATACCTAGATCATGAGTTCTAGATAAATATCTGAAAATTCTGTTAACATTAATTAAATGAGATTCTCTAGGGTCTGCTTGATATCTAGCACACATGCATACACTAAATAGTATATCAGGTCTGCTGGCAGTTAAGTAAAGTAGAGAACCTATCATACCTCTATAGATCTTTTGATCTACTTTCTTACCATCTTTGTCACTGTCCATTCTTGTTGAAGTGCTCATTGGTGTTGACAGTGGCTTGGAATTTTCGAATCCAAACTTCTTCAAGAGCTCCTTGGTGTATTTGGTTTGACAGATGTGGGTGCCTCTCCTCCTTGCTTGATTTGTAATCCAAGGAAGTAGTTCAGCTCCCCCATCATGCTCATCTCAAATTCTCCCTGCATAAGCTTCTCAAAGTACTTGCAAAGAGATTCATCAGTAGATCCAAAAATTATGTCATCTACATAAATTTGTACAAGTAGTATGTGCTTGACCTTTGACTTTATAAATAAAGTGCTATCTACTTGTCCTCTAGTGAAACCATGATCTAATAAAAAAGAACTAAGCCTTTCATACCATGCTCTAGGTGCTTGCTTTAAACCATATAATGCCTTATGAAGTTTAAACATGATTTGGAAATTTGAATCATCAAAACCCGGGGTTGTTCTACATAAACTTCTTCTTTAATGAAACCATTTAAAAATGCAGACTTGACATCCATTTGAAATAGTTTCAAATCTAGAGCAGATGCATATGCAAGTAAAATCCTAATAGCCTCAAGTCTAGCTACAGGTGCATAGGTTTCATCGAAATCTATACCTTCCTCTTGGGAATAGCCTTGAGCAACCAATCTGGCCTTGTTTCTTAAGATCACACCAGTTTCGTCCAATTTATTTTGAACACCCATTTGGTGCCAATAACTGGATGACCTGATGGTCTAGGAACAAGTGACCATACATGGTTGCTCTTGAACTGATTCAGTTCATCTTGCATGGCTAGAATCCAAGACTCATCAGTAAGAGCTTCATTGACTGTCCTAGGCTCTATTTGAGAAATAAATGCTAGGTAATCACAAGGTATTACATTACCTCTTGTTCTTACCCCTACAGATGGATCACCAATAATATTTTTAGGTGGGTGATCTTTCTTATATCTCCACTCCTTTGGAAGATTTTCATGTTCAATGTCTGTTTGCTGCAAGTCTTCCAGAGGTGGATCTTCCTTGTCCTCAATTGATGTGTTCTTTAATTTCTTAGACAAGTCATCTGCACATCAATGTCACTCTCTGCTTCCTTTCTCAAGGAAGGGTTAGTTTGTCAAAAATAATATGTACAGACTGTTCAATCAATAAGGTGCGTTTATTAAACACTCTATAACCTTTAGGTTTAGAAGCATACCCCATGAAGATGCCTTCATCTAATTTGGCATCCAACTTACCAATGTCTCTTTTGCCATTGTTGTGAATGAAGCATGGACATCCAAAGGTTCTGAAGTGACTGATCTTTGGCTTCTTTCCCTTGAACAACTCATATGCAGTCTTCTTCAAGATGGGTCTGATCATTACTCTATTAATGATGTAGTTTGCTGTGTTCACTGCTTCAGCCCAGAAATACCTTGGTAAATCATATTCTGACAGCAGTGTTCTTGCCATATCCAATAAGGTTCTATTCTTCCTCTCACCAACTCCATTTTGCTGTGGTGTCCTTGGTGCTGAGAAGTTATGCTCAATCCCTTGGTCATCACAGAATTTTGCAAATTTTTCATTTTGAAATTCTCCTCCATAATCTGACCGGATTCCAACAATGCAAAACTTCTTGTCTTTCTGTACTCTTCTGCTGAAGCTTACGAAACTATCAAAGGTATCATCTTTATGCTCTAGCAAGGAAACCCATGTGAATCTGGAATAATCATCCACAATAACAAATCCAAAATTCTTTCCTCCAAGACTAGTGGTCCTCATTGGCCCGAATAAATCCATGTGAAGGAGTTCTAAGGGTTTAGAGGTGGTTACCACAGTCTTTGACTTGAAGGAACTCTTAGTGTGCTTTCCTTTTGCACAAGGTCTGCAGATACCATCCAATTTATTGCTGACCTTTGGCAGACCTTCCACAAGACTTCTCTTTCTGAGCTTATTCATGCCATCCAAACTACAGTGGCCCAATCTTCTGTGCCACAGCTCAGTTGATGCTCTTTGCTGGCCGCTAAACAAACGTCTTGATCCTTGAGTTCTTCAAGATAGAGCACATATAGGTTCTTTTCTCTGTTGCTTCGAAGATTACTACTCCATCCTTCAGGATACTGCACTTGGACTCTTGGAACTTGATATGATGACCTTTGTCACAAAGTTGGCTGATGCTTATGAGGTTGTGCTTTAGCCCTTTGACACATAGTACATCTTCAATAATTGTTTTCCCTTTGTTGCTCACAGAACCACTGCCTATCACTATTCCTTTTCATTATCTCCATAGGTGACTGTTCCTTCTTCAGCTTGGAGATGAGTGAACAGCTTCCTGTTCCCTGACATATGCCTTGAGCACCCGCTGTCCAGGTACCATTTTGATGCTCGAAGGCTTCCCTGAAAAGGAGACATTAAGTTTTAGGTACCCAAGTTCTTTTGGGTCCTTGTTGGTTAGTGTCAACAATTTCCTTTTTAATTATCCATTTCTTATGTCTAGTTGGACATGTTAATTTTATATGTCCTAACTTATTGCAATGGCTACAGCAGGACATTTTTGTTACTCTTTCAATATATTTGAAATTGGCTTTGTATGTTGTATCTTATTCAGGTGTAAACTTCAGAGTTGGATATATCTTAGGGTGAATTATTGTTTCTTCATTTTCTGGTGGTGTATATCCTAAACCATGTTTCTTCTTTCCTGAACGTCTAGCACCTTTTAATATTAAGGAGTTCTTACCATTTGTAAATTTCTCCAATGTGCTTGATAGTTTGTCATTTTCTTCATTTAAAGTTTTAATTTCTTTTCTCAGTTCATCTGAACTTTCCTATTTTTCTAATCTGATTATTTGTTTGTTTTTATCTTTTAGATCTTCACATAACAGTTCATTTCTTCTTGTAAGTTCAGTTATTTGTTTTTCTAATTCTTCGTTTTCTATTTTTAGATCTGAATTAGTGTTTTCTAAACATGCAGTATTTTTCTTACTAACTTTTAACAGTTTTGTTACTTCCCTATATTTACAGTATAATTCGTTGAAAGCTTCTTCTAGATTATCAGAATCAGAATTATTGCAAGAATCAAACGATGAATCAGAAGTTACCTTCTCTTTAGTGTTTGCCATAAAAGCCAAGTTGGCTTCTTCTTCTTCACTGTTTGAGCTTGACTCATTGTCTGAGTCGCTGTTGTTGCTCCATGCTGCTACCATAGCCTTTTTCTTATGCCTCCTGAATTTCTTGGAGCTTTCTCTCTTTCTGAATTCAGGCTTCTTGAGCTTTGGGCATTTGCTTTGATATGTCCTGTCTTTTTGCACTCGTAGCATATGGGCTCGCCCTTTTTCTGATCCTTTCCATCTGGTTTCTTGAAGTCTTTATTTTTCTTAAAGTGTCTTCTACCAGATTGGAACTTCTTCTTTTTGACTAGAATGCGCTGCAGTCTTCTTGATAGCATGGCTTCTTCATCTTCGCAATCATTTGAGCTTTCATCTTCGGCTGATGACTCATCTGATCTGTCTTCTTCTGCTTTAAGAGCATTTGAATGTTTCTTTCTGTTTGAGGATTCTCCTAGTCTCTCCATATTTATCTCATGGGCCATAAGGGATCCAATGAGCTTTTCCAAAGACATCTTCTTTAGATCATTAGCTTTATTAATGGCTGTTACCTTGGGAGTCCATGTAGATGGAAGAGATCTAAGGATTTTTCTGACCATATCTCCAATCTATAGGTCTTCCCCAGTCCTACTAATCCATTTGCAATGTATGTGAATCTACTGAACATTTGAGTTATGGACTCTCCTGGCTGCATCTGGAACCTCTCATATTGAGTTACCAGAATATCTATTCTGGTTTCCTTAACCTTGTCCGTGCCTTCATAAGTGATTCTCAGTTTTTCCCACATCTCCATTGCGGATTTGCAGGCTGATACTCTATTGAATTCTTTCTTGCTGAGAGCACAGCACAGAATACTTTTAGCCTTATAGTTTAAGGAAATCTTCTTCCTGTCATCATCTGTCCACTGAGCCTTTTCGTTGGTGACTAGGAGATCGCCTTCTTCAACTATGGACCATATCTGGTAGTCATTACCTTGTGGAAAATATTCCATTCTTGTTTTCTAGTAAGTATAGTCTTCTCCATCAAACAATGGTGGTCGGTTGACAGACTGAACTTCATTGTGACCTTGGGCTGCCATGGATCTTTACTCTTCAGATCGTTGGATCTTCTTCTTTGTCGAAGAGACTCGCTTTGATACCACTTGTTGCCCAGTTAGGTATCCCAGAGGGGGGGTGAATGGGTCTTTTAAAATTTATCAATTAATACATGTTCACTAAAAACGTTCACAAAGAAATACACTTTGAAGATTGTTAGTATTAGTAAAGAAAAACAACAAACACAAGAGGACAATCACACAACACTAGATGTATCCTAGTTCGGACCTCCTTTCCACAGGAGTCCTACGTCTAGTCCCTGAGCAACAACTCAGGATTTCACTAATTAGGGTACAGTCCCCCTATGGACACTACAACACCCAGCTCAGCTGATCTTCTCTTCTTAGCCCGAAGAGGAACAACACCCTGGATACCCCACCAGGCCTTCCTTCACACTAGAAGGGCACACACACACCCTGGATACCACCAGGTCTTCCTTCACACACGAAGGGTACAAGCACAGAAACAAGTAAATAGGAGATTAAGCCCCTAGATCAAGCTTCGACAAGCCAAGATCTGAAGCTAAGGACTGAGAGCAATGAGTTCTACAAACAAAAGCTCACTCTCAGAACCAAACAAGCTCTCTCGAAAATCTACAAACAATGCAGAGAGCAAAGAGCTGATCTAATAGAATGAGGCTTGGCTCTTTCTTGAGAACTCGCAGAAGACTTGATGATCAGAGTGTTTTTTGTATGACTATCGTTCTCTCTATATATATCTTTTGGAGCTCCTTTCTTCAATATATAGCTTCAATTTGAAATATAGACATTGAAGTATCCGTTGCCTCTAGTTTTTGGTGGACGTTAGACTGAGTGGCACTTGGAAGTTTCCAGTCAACAGTCCTTTATCCATTTGTGCACGCAAAGAGATAGGATATTCTGAAGTGTCCTTTGGCTTCTACAAAGTCCAACGTTGTATGACGAATGTTTGTCAGAGACCTGCATACATTAAATGCTAGAATAGTGGACAGCTAGGCTGTCTCTTGTTGTCAGTCACTGTTGGTGTGAATATTAACCAAAATAGTAATGCCATTTTGCTGTTCTAAAAGATGCATATAGAATAGACACGATAATAGATGATATCATCTATATGCATGCAGAGATACGTTCAGTCTTCATTAAATGCACAGTTGTCAAAAGAATATGTGCGAAGATTTTTGACTATTCAACCCGATGAAAGGATAAGTCATATGTCAAGTTGATTGATATAAAATCGATGCATTTATGACTTATGAAATCGTTATGCAACCTAACAGCAAATCGTTATGAGATATGAAAGAATCGTTGTGAGATATGAAACAATCATTTCGAAATCTTAAGAAGTCGATGCACAAAGCAAATCATTATGAGAACCAAAGAAATCGATGTGATAAGAAAATCGATGTGATCACTAAAAGAATCGTTATGAAAGCAAGTCGTTACGATGACTAAAGGAATCATTATGAAAGCAAGTCATTACGATGACTAAAGGAATCGTTACGAAAGTAAGTCGTTACGATGACTAAAGGAATCGTTAAGAAAGTAAGTCGTTACGATGACTAAAGGAATCGTTACGAAAGCAAGTCGTTACGATGACTAAAGGAATCGTTACGAGAGCAAGTCGTTACGATGACTAAAGGAATCGTTACGAAAGCAAGTCGTTACGATGACTAAAGGAATCGTTACGAAAACAAGTTGTTACGATGACTAAAGGAATCGTTACGAGAGCAAGTCGTTATAGGAACGATTTCTTTTGAAATCAGAAGAAGATTCAATCTACGAAGAAATCGTTACAGTTCTACTGTAATTGTTGTGATCTATAAAAGAAACCGATGTGTACTTAGACAAATATGATGCTGCAGATACAATGTAAAGATGCTTACCTATTTTGACTTATTTTCCTTTGGTATTAATTCTTGTGCTTAAGACATGTAGAAAATAGGTTAGTGACCTTTAATTAAGGGTTTGATAATTATCATGATAATAAGGTTTTGTTAATCACCAAAATAGAAATGTAATTACTTCTAATTACATGGGGATAGACTGTTCATCAGAAGGCAGCCCACTTCTTTTACAGGCTCATAAGCAAACCTGCTGGAACAAACCCTAGCGTGGTTGCACTACCAGACACAAGCTGGTCTTCTTCTCTTTCCAGGTAAGAAGGCAACCCATTGTTTCACCTCAGCCAGGTGCTTCTTTCACGAGCTCAGAAGCAACTCACTGGTACACACCCCAGTAGGTCTTCCCTTCAAAGAAGGAGAACACTGGTGCAGACCCTAGCTGGTCACCACTAGGCGCAAGTTGGTCTTCCCTTCTCAACAAAGGAAATGCTTGCACAATAAGTCTTCTCTTCCAACCGAAGAGGAAAACTTTTTTACATAGAAGCAAGGACCTGAGGCCCCTAGATCAAGCTCAAGATACGCAATGCAATGCTTGATCTGAGACTGAGACTAAGAAAGAAAGAGTTTACAGGACAAGACTCTTCTTAGGCTAAACCCCCGCTCTTTCTCTCTCAAATACACAAAGACACATAGAGAGAGAATGAGTAAGAAGGATGTAATATCCAGTATGTCCGGATCGTGGTTTACCGGGTTTGGGGGCCAGTGTATGGTCCAATGTGTGTTTTTGGATGTTTGGGTATGTTTTTTACAAGTTTTAGACTCAGGCAGGTACCTGTGAGGGTTGGGCAATTCCTGCCCAAAACAGGTTCTGGGAGGCTCACTGAGAACACGTCCAGACAGGAGGACGCAATTCTCATGTGTTAACGCGGCCGCACGAGTCGGCGCGTTTCAAAGTTTTGTAGCGTCCCGTGTTACCGACGCGTTTCCGCACCGCTTTCACGTAAGCGACGCTGCATGTGCACCGCGTGGCGCATGCAGGGCCGACATCTTCTAAATGTGGCGAAGAGGTCGGCCGCGTTTCTAAACGCGGATGGCATTGTCGCTGCAATTTTGATTATGTTGTAAAAGGCTTTACCCCCTGGCCGAGCAGAGCTTTCGCACTACTCAGCTACAGGGAGAACGCTCTAAGGTTTCCAGGGCGATTTGGGGGTGATTCTGGCCATTTGGAGCCTGTTTGGCGTACTTCCGGCGTGAGGACGAGCTTCTGAGCGCACAGGATGCGAGGCTATCGTCGGAGTTGCGTTTCTCATGTCAGTAGGGGAACTCTACCTTGGTTTCTTCGTGAGGATTTGTAATTCGGGGCAAGATTGTACCAGTTCAAGGTTTCTAGCATAAGAATTAGGTGTATGAAGGAAGAATACATGCTTAGGAACTACTTTATGGCATTAATTACTGTTTTACATGCATGTGGGACAGTGTGGGGCATTTTCCGGAATGCTCTGTAGTTTGTGGAAGGGATGGTTGAAAGGCGTCCAAACCAGTCACCGCGTTCATGGTAATGCATCGATCTGGGTGGATGCGATTCAACATAATGGCGTCAGTTTGGCTGGACGCATTTCTGTGTTATAGAAATGTCCACTGTGTTGGACGCATTTTAATAAGTGGCCACCCGAGCTCTGGGAGTTCTTGGCCAGTTTGTTCGATTTTTGTCCCACGTTGCCTGGGCGGTGTTCCCAAGGCAATGTAGGGTCTGTGTGGGTCATAATGATTTACGTGATGATCATTAACGAGGTATTTTACGTGGGTTTACGTGCATAGCAAGTTGGGAGTCACGCCTTCCGTAGTTGCCTCTCTAGTCAGTTACCCTAGCACCAGGTGCTCAGGGCTTGTCCCGGTACGAGAGTACCATCAGGGTTGAGTCGTCTTCCTAGACACCCTCACTCCTGTGTGGAGTTGTACGTCCGACTGAGGGAAAGATGGCAAGGGACAGCGGCTCATGTTTGTGGGTGTGCGGCCATTTGTAGCGCGCTCTTGGTTGGGGGACGGACACCGGTAGACGTACTAGTCCCCAACTAGTCCGGTTTCCAGTGCCTCACTTTAGGGTTCTCGGTCGGAGCCCCTAAAGGTGTCAGGCTTGGGCCTGCGGCGGTGTAGTCCGCAGGTGTGGTGGTTTGGTGTCTCCACGTTTCTTGACCTGTTGAGGTGGAGCAGCAGCTGGGCCTTTCGCCCTTGGCTGCGAGGCTGAGAGGTGTACTTGTGTCCTTTGTCCGAGTCTGTCGCTGGTGTCGCGAACCAGTGCACGTGACTCGTGTACGGCGCACCCTTATGTGACTTGTGCACTCGTGTGTGGTTTGCTGTTTATTTACTTTCAGCTGTAGCATCATGTATAGGTGTTTACATTCTTTAAATACTTTACAGCTTTGCTATAAACTGTGTTTTACGACTTTGGGGGAGTTACCCTACTGAACCAATGACTTGCGAGGCTCACCCCTTCTTCTTCTTGGTGAAGGAGAGCAGGAGGACTCGCGTCCCTCCTCTAGTTCGGGTTAGTGTCATAGTGGAGTCGGGCCTTCGCCACCAGCAGAGTAATTGTTCTTACTTTTGGAGCCTTAGGGGCTTGTCCCGGGCCGTTGTACTTTATTATGGCTTTGTATGGAACTGAATATGTACATTTTATATGGATATATGTGAGCAATGAAAGCTTTTATATGTTCGACATGTTCTTTTGTATTCTCACGGACACGTGTAGTTGATATCCCTTGTGAGGTTTCGGCCCGATCGTGGGAGGCGGTGTCGTGTCGGGCATGTTATTGGGTTAACAGGCCTAAGCGGCGTGGACCGTCACAATAGTCTGATTTCCAATGCCTCACTTCAGGGTTCTCGGCGGGAGCCTCTAAAGGTGTCAAGCTTGGGCCTGCGGCGGTGTAGTCCGCAAGTGCGGTGGTTTGTTGTCTCCACGTTTCTTGACCTGTTGAGGTGGAGCGGCAGCTGGGCCTTTCGCCCTTGGCTGCGAGGCTGAGAGGTGTACTTGTGTCCTTTGTCAGGGTCTGTGGCTGGTGTCGCGAACCAGTGCACGTGACTCGTGTACGACGTACCCTTCTGTGGCTTGTGCACTCGTGTGTGGTTTGCTGTTTATTTACTTTCAGCTGTAGCATCATGTATAGGTGTTTACATTCTTTAAATACTTTACAGCTTTGCTATAAACTATGTTTTACGGCTTTGGGGGAGTTACCCTACTGAGCCAATGACTTGCGAGGCTCACCCCTTCTTCTTCCAGGTGAAGGAGAGCAGGAGGACTCGCGTCCTTCCTCTAGTTCGGGTCAGCATCGTAGTGGAGTCGGGCCCTCGCCACTAGCAGAGTAATTGTTCTTACTTTTGGAGCCTTGGGAATTTGTCCCGAGCCGTTGTACTTTATTATGGCTTTGTATGGAACTGAATATGTACATTTCATATGGATATATGTGAGCAATGAAAGATTTTATATGTTCGACACGTTCTTTTGTATTCTCACGGACACGTGTAGTTGATATCCCTTGCGAGGCTTCGGCCCGATCACGGGAGGTGGTGACATGTCGGGCACGTTATTGGGTTAACGGGCCTGAGCGGCGTGGACCATCACAA
Source organism: Colocasia esculenta (assembly GCA_014218235.1). NCBI lineage: Eukaryota > Viridiplantae > Streptophyta > Magnoliopsida > Alismatales > Araceae > Colocasia > Colocasia esculenta. Next base: position 133,610,527 of record CM024756.1, read on the forward strand.
AGGAAGACGGCTTCAATGCTTCAGCTTGAATGGGCTCGAGCACTCTTCCTTTCTTTCTTGAGTGTGTATGGAGTTGGATGCTCACTGGATGTACTCTCCTTGAATGATCTTCAAGTACACTCTTGTGTATTTCTTTTTCTCTTGCTTCTCCCTTTTATGGAGCAGCTTGAACAGATCCGTTGATAGATGGCCATTAGAGTTTCTTGGCTCTCTTCTTCTTCTTCTCACCCTCAATTGAGTCTAACAGATTCTTTTTTGTGCCTACTGGCTCCTTTGAACAAAGGATTCTTCCAGCTAGTGCGTATTTTCAGGGGCATAGATAGCAAGTCTTCATGTGTTGACTATGATCAGAAAAGGACCTGCAGACTTTCAATGCAAGACAAATGTTATACAGAAGTAGATATGCTCATTCTGTCACTATATAAAGCATAAGAATACTTGTTATAAAAATAGCAAACTGTAAAGCACTTTCTGCAAGGGAGCTGTGTCCCGTGACTAACCAAGCCACAGACAGATATTTTAGAATACTTACTTGAGAAGATGTGTTTCCAAGAAAGATATGTTCTTTTCTATTTACACGTAAAGCATCAGAAGACTAATCATGAAAAAGGCAGTCAGTCAAAAAGTTATACTGCATGGGAACTATATCCAGCAATAGATTTTACGTATGGAAGATATTTTTGAATGTGTATGTGAAATATTTAACAGACGGCGGGTGAATTGAATTTCATACAATCAAATACTAAAAATATTTAAAACATGTCTGAGAATACTTTAATCATTTTATCAAAGATTTTTTTAGAAAGTTCTTTGATTAGAGAGAATGCAATATCATCAATATGATTTTATCAATGAATAATAGATTGATAAAGATAATAGATATTTTATTTGAAATATCATTTTATATGATAAAGCCAATCAATGTTTATCCAGACAATCGATGTTTAAGTGAAGCAAACGATGTATGAAATGGTCAGCAATCGATTGGTTAAGAAACAACATAAATGGTCGAAGTGAAACTTTGTATAAAATAGATTATAACACTATCGGTCGAAGTGAAACTTTGGATATGACGAAGTTAACTTAGAATATGACGAAGTGTAACTTCGGATGAATGGAAAACAACGTTGTCGGTCGAAGCTGAAACCCGTAGTCGGTCGAAGTGAACTTCGTATATAACTTCAGATATGACGAAATTAGCTTCGTATATGACGAAGTAGGACTTCAACTGATCACGACCAAAACATGCATGAAGAAGTGCCAACCTCGGATATGACAAAGTGGACTTCGGATATGACAAAGCTAGCTTCGTATATGACGAAGTGTAGCTTCAACTGAACATGATAAAAATATGCATGACGAAGTGAAGCTTCGGATAAAACATGTTATTATTTTTTTTATGCATAGATAATCTTGAAAAATGGTAATAAATATATTTATATTATTTATGATAATCATGAGGTTTTGTTATCATCAAAATAAAAAGATAAAATATAGGAGTGGTTCAACATCCATGACCATAATATGTTATTGAATGATCAACACAATTTGAGACTTTGTTCCACTTGACCAATGTGCAAATAAGGGCTCTGTTTGGTCTTAGGGAGAAGTGTCCCGACATACTTATATACCGTGGAAGTATGGACTTATGATGCATGGCATGGCACTAGTTTGTATGCAAGATTTGAATATGCCATCGTATTAATATGAAATGCTTGACTATTTGAATGGTTATGTGTCACATGTGAAATATGACTAGTTCTTATATTATTCATTGGATACATAATTATCCTTGAGTCCTTGTTCACTGTCTATTGATGATCGACTACATGAATTGCTATGTAACCCATTGAGCTACTACTCTTACTCTGTCATATGACTTCTGCTTACTGTCATGCATATAATGACATTCCATCATTGTAGATATTCTACTTGTTTATATGTTAATCACTTATATTATTACCTGTATATTAAGATATATATCCTATTGGGCATAAGCTCATTTAGTTACTTAACATGTTTTAGGTACTGAAGGAGAAGATGTGGAATTGGAAGGGGACGAGCAAGAGTGAAGAATGTCCCAATTATCATGGAGCTATGGAATAGAGTCCTTGGACTATGTAGTAGAGTCTATGAGTTTGTAGTAGGTTATTTTCATTAAGTTTATCATGTAATTTGAATAATGGGCCCTATGTTTGGCATTGACAATTAGTGGTTGTAATTGACTTGACATTTGAATTATCAATGATAGTTATGCAATGGTTTATTATATGTCTTTATTTTGCTCTAGTCATTTGACTGATTAGAACTACATGCTTCGATATTTCGCATCGTGACGTGACACACTTGGTCACCTGATTTCCTTCTTTTGTTTGAAGGAAGAGCCTTTAGTGTCCGATATGTGAGAATAGGTGCCATGTGTTGGACAAAGTTTCTCCTATGGATGTCATGATGAGTAAGCTCCACCTCTATTAGTGTTGTATCCTGGCTGAATTGGCCCTTTCACAAAGTGACACCATAATGTCCATGTTAATGATTCCCAATCAAGCTTCAAAGTTGACATGTAAGATGCCCATGTGGCTCTGTGTATCCCAATCCTCTTTTAACTAGATGTCTTTTGTCAATGATTGACTTATCTTGGACTTGGAGGTTGTTGTCCAACCCCTTTCTAGGCTCATAGTTGAGTTTTAGCATTATGTGCCATCCCCTTGTATCCGACAATTTTAATCTTTTCAGTGCTCTGACTTGGTAGAGGCTATGGTTCTTGACTTGGGTAAGCCAGTGGGAAGTTAATGTCGAGCACCATAATTATGATGGAATTGTTGGTGAGCCACAAGGTCGGTATGGGTATCTCTAAGAAAGCATCTACAATATGTGTAGTGGAGATGATCTTGACTATACATCCTTGGAATAAGAATTTGAGACATTGATGTGCTATGGAGGGAACAACATTTAAGATACCGATCTATGGACGACCAAGGATCGTCTTTAAGCTATCAATCCTTGGGCAACCAAGGATTGCCTACAAAGTAGGGTTGATATCCAACACATAGAATTCAGCTGCCATAGTGAGCGGCCAAAGTTCTGCTTATACGGTGACTACCCCATGGCATACCCTTCAAGAAGTGTCATATGCCGCTATGCTTGTCAAAGTCGGCCGATGCTTCTCGGCAATGTTGCAAACTCTTAATGTATTTCAGGGCACACATGATTGATGCACCCCTACCTACTAAGACAGAGTCAATGGCCACTTCATTTATTATTATTGTAATGCATAATGGCAATCGTTAGTCCTCGGGATGAGCCAACTCAATGTCGGCAAAGGTAATTGCCAATCCTCTATTCACCACGGCCAAGGCCACTGATATCTTATCAGCTACCAAGTCTTCAATCACCATTATCTTCTCAAGAAATCCCCGTAAAGCCTCTTGATGTGTCTTAGACATCTTGATCAGTTCCAGATAGGTATCTTTGTAGTTACTCGGTCCAAATGCTTTGGTAGATCATATTGTGTTCTAGGGAGTCACTGCCCATTTTCTTCTAGCACAGCAGATGGCTTCAAAGAATATGGATTGTCTGGCTGGAGTGGATTGGAAGCTATATCGGGTGGACATGGTGGAAGATACACCCACTTCGAAGAGCCAAGGTTTGTGCGGGCGAGGGGGGTATTTGTGGGGTGGTAGGGTTAGATATGGACAGTGGTGGCAGTGGTAGGTGTGACCGGCTTAGGTAGTGGAAGGATAATGGGTTTGGAGGGAGGAGGAGGGCGTATGACAATGGAAGGTAGTGGCAATGTGACTGGCTCTTCATGGGTTGCAGGCAAGATAACAGGGTTTGGTCTGGCATTCGGCGCTGGCAACTGAGTTTGCCAAGAAGCGGAAGTTTGTTGTTGCTGAGGGATGAAGGTTTATCAAATGCCATAATCTTTTCTACTACCGGCTCATCATCGAAAGGCAAGTTATTTGTCAGTATTGTGTGGTGGTTGATGTGGTTTAATTGGGCCGGTGCAGGTGGATTGGCAGGGGATTGGTGGTTAGGAAGTGGGTTTTGGACAATGCCATGATCTTTTTTTATTTGGTCAAATCATCTTTGGCAGTCTCTCAAGAGAGCGACACATCCCTTCAGAGAAGTGACATATTCTCGCTCCACCAAAGACACATCAAAAAGATTTTTTTTTTAAATGAGCAGTAAAGATATGTAAGAGCCATGTATTTGGACCATGTGTCCTCGTATTTTCCTCTTTCTGCGAGCGTCTCCCGTAGGGGACTATGGGTTGCCATCTTTGTGGGTTGTGCGCAGGATATGGGCTGGTCTTTACTTTTCTAACTTGTACGCTATACCATTTCTCTCGTGTCCATCAGATTTATATAATATAATATCTTAGTTCCCTGGTCAAAAAAAAAAGTGCCCTTTTACATCATGTGTAAGATTTGCGCAGATAGTCCATGAAAGAGGAGCAGATGTGGAACATGCATAATTAGCTAAGCCATCAGCCACAAAATTTGCTTCTCTAAGTGGGTGAAGGTAATGGCCATGCTGGAGGAGATACACCGAATATCATGTCATATGAAGAGGAGCTTCCAAGGACACTGCGAGCTTTCCCATTGACAATGTCGACAAGGACAACTGAATCAGATTCCACATATAGCTCCATAATTCCTTTATCTCTGCAAATTAAGAGTCCATCCCTGATGACAAGAGCCTCCGCCTCAGGACTTGAACCCAGGAGATATGGATTTGCAAAAGCAAGCTGTAGGTTTGCTGCATCATCTCGAAGAATATATATACCACCACCACCCACCACGCCAGAGTTGATTTTGAATGCCCCATCAGTATTTAACTTAAATCGCCCTGCAGCAGGTCTACACCAGACTACCAATCTTGGTGGAATAAAAACTGGCTTCGGCACCATTGCTTTAGCACATGATTTAACCTTGGAGACAGAGAATGATCAACATGAAGATTGAGGGACAAGAAGTCTCATATATATATATATATGCTGAGTTACAGATGGAGAAATAGAAACATGAGGCATCTTCCTCCCCTCATTGAGAGATTGATTCCTACTTATCCACAACCCTCCATAAACAGGCCAGAATGACGAATAGAGACAGTCTGCCACGATAAGTAGTTTGGCAAATTGTAGAAAGCATATTAGCCAAAACACCATTGCAGCTAGGCTTGGAGACATTAGGATTAACGCCTAGTAAATCAGCAAAGTAGCACCACACTAACAATGTTGTTTGACTTTTTAAAGAACAGATGCAGTGACGACTGTGACTGAGGAAATTCGCAACACTGGCATCTTGAGCGTAAGAAAATCCATGAATGCAGAACATTTTCATCAGTGGGGGAACAGTTACTCATAATTTTCTAAGCTAGAACAGACCATTTCGTTGGAATAAAACCGCTGCAAAGGCATCTGTCAGAGACACGAGAGCTAGAACCGATCGAGCTAGTAGAAAATTCACCTTGGCTAGCTAGAAGGGCACCAAATCCATCTGTCAGTACCACCCTTGTTGGTTGGAACTAGCCCAAGAGAAGCCAAGAGAGTGTGCGTGCACGAGAGCAGGAAGCATGTGATCATCTTCTTTAGAAGACAATACACTTCATTAACAGTTATATATATGCCTATTATAGATTGATGACCAAACGAGTTTGGTAAATAGACATGTGACGATTGCTGGCCTGCCCACTTGTGAAACCAAAATTGTGCCAAGGAACCCTCCTTAGCAATAAGAACTTGACTATTGGAATAAACAATTTTCGCAACTTTGTATCCATATGGATCTGGAGACTTTTGTTTTTTGAAAGTCTGCTTCCGAACAGTGTAGATGTTCTGCTTGGAATAAGAAGTCCACAAGAAACTTTGAGTAATGACCCACCCTAATTATTTAACCCTTAGAGTGACTTGCATCTGCTGAAGAGATATAACACCAAGACCTCCCTAACAGTAGAGATTCACAAGGGTTAGATCGATCTATGAATCAGACTCTGACAAAATAATTGCAATTGTTGGGTAGAATAAGTTATTTTTGCGATCTTAGCCAATGCAATCCTACTTGGCTTATACCAATACCAAAGAAGAATAGGTTAAGGATAGATACTTAGACTTATTATAATCTTTATTGCATTTAAATTATCCTAATAATAGACATGATATGAGATATGGCATATTTGATATGCCCCTAACATCTTTATATAATCATATATATTTCAATATGTATGCCCTTCTTCATTATTTTTATCCATTAACTTAATCATAATTGAGTTAAGAAGGTAAAAAACTTAACTTGTCCCCTCCTACTCTCTCTTTAGCAAATAAAAAATAAATGTCTCTCTCTTCTCTTTTGGGTAAAGGCATTTTGGTTTTAATTTTTAACCTTTTTTAACTGTTCTATTTGCATGATAGTGAAATATTCTCCAAATATTGACGACCTGTTAACCCAAGAGATATAATTGACTAATTTTCATAGAATTGGGGATATATGTGACAATATATATATGTCAAAGATATGTATTCGAATACAGCAGATATTAGGTGAATACATGAACTTATCCTCATATTTTAACCCCAAAATGAAAAAGATGTTATTCCCCACCAGTCTTCCATTATGACTCCAGTCACATCCCGACACAAAACAGCGAAACGTCCTAGTCTTTCAAACTGAGATTTTTTTTTTCCCAAGGATCACTAAATTTGTTGGTCAGTCCTACGTGGCGACTTTGTTGAGTAATCATAGAGCTCCCGATGACATATATGGATCATGGCCCCCCACTCAACCGCAGTCATCTGCACTTGAACCAACGATTCTTCTTGTCAAAGAATCCAAAGCTGAACGCTCAGCTGAAGCATGCTTTTTACTGGTCCTTCGGTGCCTGTTGGATGGATGGAGGGTGGGGAGAGTGTAACGCTCCGATGTGAAATATCAGAGTGATAAATAATTAAGTAAAAAGTATAGAACGAAAAATAGATATCAAATCATTACATATATTAGAATAATGTCAAATGAACTATCTTTATTGATAATTTCACTAATTCTATTACATTCACTAATGTAGAGTCATAACTATGGACCCGAAGTACTTTATTTAAAAAAAACAACTAATAACTATCTACTAAGATAATTGGTTGTCGAAATGTCAGGTCACTCCTGCACTTGCACATCCCCATCCTCGTGCGTGTGGTAGTCCCCATCAGACTCATCTGAAACACATATAACAAATAGCGTAGGATGAGCGATAACGCTCAGTAGGACTTAATATCCCGTGAAAATAGGCATACTTTAAGTGATTAATGTCTTGTAAAGCAGGATAACTAAAGAGAACGATCAAGTATAGTCACGAAAATAATGTTACACGATAGCAAGAGAACGATAGTACTTTTCACAAGAAAATAGCACAACTAGTACGATAAAGGATTGGCCATATAACGAAATAGCATGTATGGTTGCACAAAAGTGCAGTAGTCACGATAGCACGTTGGTTGATTTTCTTTTCAACCGAAAAAATATAGTACTTGAATTAATTGTCATAGATTAATCTTGATAGTATAGTACTTGGATGTTATGTCATACACCCTGATCATTAAACTCCCATAGGCACTGGCACTTTCAGGCGCACCTCCCAGGACCAGATCGAACCCTTTATAATGTTTCCTGACATTGATCATATTTTTATCTTAGACAATCAATAGATGACTAAATAGAGTACCAAAAATATGAGAGTATTTGAAAAATAGATCAGAGTATAGAGAGAATGTGAATAGATAAGAGGATAGAAAACGTAGATAAGAACGAATGTCATATTCATAAAATAACGATAAACATACGATAGTAACAGTTGCACAACACCCACGATCGTGTGTCGGTAGTCTAGTGGAAGTCACTAACCACCCAATAGCCGTGCTACAAACATAGGCCAGAGGTCCGGCATGATCTCAAGATAAGAGAGAACAATCTAAGGCTGTTGGATCACGCTGATCCCTAAGAGTAAAATGGGTATTGATGGTACAACCTACTCGTCAGCAATAGATATCCGCCAAAGCCAAGGAGTCTTACGGAGGCCTTGACAAGGAGTTCCTGGTCCAGTCAGGAGTATTCCCAATAGAGATATTGTCCAAGCCAAGATAAAGTGTGTATAGGAACGTTTGTCCGTCATGCCTTCAGTGTTCGAGGCAGAGGGACACGATAACGGTATAAAATCGATGAATAAAATGAAACAAGTCCTTTAAAATAATAGGAAAATTATATGAATAATTACACTTAATTGCCAGATACATTATTAAGTAATTTATGTAAGGTCCCATGGCAAAAATTCATGTTTAGTGTGTGCATGTGAGAGAGAATCAAGTAACATGAGAGAGTAGTGCACAAATCTTTTAATTAATAAAACCACATGAATATTATCCAAAAGTATATTATCATGATGTTTCTGTTCATAACAGTTCATTACAGAGTTTAAACCATGATTGTAAAACCTGATTATCATGATTTGCACGAAAATTAGGGTTTTTGAACACATAGTGAATCACAACGTACGTACCTATCACGTTCAAATCGTGACGAGTAGGACTGTCGCGTTCAGGGGAAATGGTTTAGATCAGTCGATTGATGCACCAAAACACAACAGGGTGACCTGTCATGATCAAGGCGATCGGTCCATAAACGCGAAGTCAGGGTCTGTTGTATTCAGGGCTATCGGTACAGGTAGGAGAATCGCAACGCAGTGGACCATCGTGTACAAGACGTGACGCTATCTACTGTCGCGACTAGGTGAGAACACAATCAGTCAGGCCGTCGTGTTCTTAGACACCCAACCCGAACCCAAAAAGTGCACTGGTTCACCTTGGGTTTGCGGTCCAGTCTTCAAAGGACTTGACATAGGGGTCTTTAAAATTCAATATTAAATCATATACATGATGAAAAATCATGAACTCAATTTTAAATGAAACTAGACTTGCAGGAATATCCACAGTAAGAAGTAATTAGACTTCTATCATGGTATGGTCATGCTATGAACAAGGTACTTCATATTGAACCAAAAATCAGACACAGTGATGAAAATAATTTAATTCGAAAAGTGTACTTAATAGAAATTGGGAAAAATGGTATCATGAGATCCCTGACATCAAGTAGAATGTATAGTAAAAGATTCATGCCACGACATGAATTATGAACAGGGATTTAAGGCGAACATGAGGGATCGGCCACATGTTCTCAATAGAATTTTGGGCATGAAATACTCTTAAATGACATGATGAAAATTGGGGAAAACATACTTTCGAACATGGGATCATGGTCTGTCTAGGGTCAAAATTAATTTATTTTTACTTGAGAGTTGAGAGATTGCCTACCATTGAGCGTTGTAAATCCTAGGGCAAGAGACTTGAAAAATGCGAAGAACTCCCTTCCAAGCATTCCATCTGCTCGATCTCCTCATCCAAAAGCCTCTCCTCCTCGTCCTCCAAGCTCCAAGGGTTCAATAGGGTCGGCTAGAGACGAGATAGAGGTGTATTTGTATGTTTGATGTTACCAAAACTCCTAAAACTCTTTCCTCCCTTCCAACTCCAAATTTTCCATGATTATCTAACATTTTCCTAGCAATTATCCTTCCATTTGGCATGGGGTGGGCTCTAGATCTATGGCCAAGAGGTTAGGATAGAGTTAGGACTCTTTTTATGATAATTATGAGTCAAAATAGTTATTATCTTGACCCCTTTTAATTTATTAATATTTAAGGTATGAATTTAGGCTTAATTAGCTCCCATCCAACATTGTGCTTTCGCTTTGTGGCCAAATAACTCTTGTATGGATCATTTAGGGAAGCTCATCACTTATTTCGCTTAATGGGTTTTAATTAATTCATAATTTCTTTTAATTTAATTTATTTATTTAAATTTTAAAATTTGAGAGTTGCTACATCCTCCCCCTCTAAAAAAGGAATTTGGTCCCCAAATTCATATGATCATAAGAGGAAGAATGACTTATTGAATAGATCTAGATAGTTTCGCCTCATTGTCGCTTTGGGTTCCCACGTGGCTTCTTCTATTCCATGATTGTTCTAGCGTATCTTCACCATGGATATAGGTCGGTTCCGGAGTTGTTGTATCTTCTTGTCCAGTATTCTGACGGGCTTCTCTTCGTAGGTCATATCTTTGTGTAGAACTATATCGTCGTAGCTTATCACATGAGATGGGTCGTACTCATACTTCCTTAGCATAAATACATGGAAAACATTGTGTACGGTAGAATACTGTGGAGGTAATGCTGGAGGATAAGCCACTTCGCCAACTCTCTCAAGTACTTCAAAAGGACCAATGAACCTTGGCCTTAACTTGCCTTTGATTCCAAATCTTTGAAATCCTCTGGTTGGGGATACCTTGAGTAGCACATGATCTCCAATCTAGAATTCCAAGTCTCTTCTTCTTTTATCTGCATAACTCTTTTGCCTAGATTGGGCTATTTTTATTTTGTCTCTGATGAGTTGAACGTCTCTGCTAGTACTTTGCACTAAGTCAGGTCCCAACCATTGTTGTTCTCCAACTTCATTCCAGCACACAAGTGATTTACAGCTTCTACCATACAGTGCTTCGAATGGTGCCATCTTGATACTTGCTTGGTAGCTATTGTTGTATGTAAATTCCATTAGTGATAATCGTTCATTCCAGTACCCTTCAAAATCTATGGTACATACATGTAGCATATCTTCTACAATCTGGTTTGTCCTCTCAGTCTACCCATCAGTCTGTGGGTGGAAAGCAGTACTAAAGTTAAGTTTAGTACCGAGTGCAGCTTGAAGTCCTTTCCAAAAGTGAGAGGTAAACCTTGGGTCACGATCTGAGACTATGGATATAGGGACTCCATGCAATCTTACAATCTCCTTTACATACAATGCAACTAACACATCCACACTCCAGGTACTCTTGATTGCTAAGAAATGTGCGGACTTAGTTAGTCGGTCCACTATGACCCAAATAGCATCGAATCCACCACGAGTTCGGGGTAAACCCATGATGAAGTCCATGCCAATGCTCTCCCACTTCCATTCTGGTATGTCCAGGGGTCTGAGTACACCCGTAGGATGTCGATGCTCTGCCTTGACTTGTTGACAGGTGAGGCTATGCGTGGCATGCTCAGCTACCTCACGCTTCATGTTAGGCCACTAAAATGTTCTTTTCATATCTTGGTACATCTTGGTTGCACCGGGGTGGATTGTGTACTTAGTCTTGTGAGCTTCATCCATCAGCTTCCTCTTCAAATCTTCATTGTCAGGCACACAGGTCTTGCCATGAAATAACAATCTCTCATCTTTAGTGATGGATAAATATGGTCTATCTACTATGGTTTCCTTGACATGGATTAGAAATGGATCGTTTGCTTGTTGATCCCCAATCTCGACGAAGATGTCGGGTTGTACCCTGAGGTTCGAAACCAGTACCTGGTCACTCCTTTGTTCAATATTTATGTCTAGTCTGGCGAATTATTCCAGTAACTGCATCTCACCCATAACTAGACAAGATAAGGATGTCACAAGCTTCCTACTAAGTGCATCAGCTACAGCATTTCCCTTACCACGGTGATATTAAATGTTGAAGTCGAAGTCCTTAAGGTACTCCAACCATCTTCTTTGTCTCATGTTAAGCTCCTTCTGAGAGAATAAGTACTTTAGGCTCTTGTGATCTGAATAAATAATGAATTGCTCTCCGTACAGATAATGCCTCCAGATTTTGAGTGTAAAGACAGCTGCAGCCAGTTCTAGGTCATGAACAGGGCAGTTGACCTCATGAGGCTTCTGTTGCCCAGTTGATAAGCCCAGAGGGGGGGTGAATGGGTCTTTAAAAATTTTAATTGATTAGTACCTGTACTTAAAACATTCACACAAAAGACGTTCTTCGATGAAGGTTAGTAACAGTTAGTTCAGAGCACAATCACACAAGAAAAACAACCACACGACACAAGAAATTATCTTGGTTCGGACCTCCTCTCCTTAGGAGTCCTACGTCTAGTCCCTGAGCAACAACTCAGGATTCCACTAACTAGGGTACAGTCCCCCTATGGACACTACAACACCCAGCTCAGTTGGTCTTCCTTCACACGAAGGGAATTACACCACCCTGGATACCCCACCAGGTCTTCCTTCACAACTGAAGGGAAACAGCACCCTGGATCCCACCAGGTCTTCCTTCACACACGAAGGGAAACACCACAAAGAGAATAGAATGAATTCAAGCCCCTAGATCAAGCTTTTACAAGCCAAGATCTGAAGCAACAAGCACTGAGAGCAAAAGATCTAAACAAGGCACACTCTCAGAACTACATGGGCTCTCTTAGAATTTCTATTACAGCTCAGAGAGCAAAGAGCTAAAGATGATGAGGAATGAGATTCTTCGCTCTAGACTTCTTGCAGAAGAATTTGAATGCTTGTATGCGAAAAAAAATCCTTCATGTCTTCTGATCTTCTGTCTTGAATTTATATCTCCTTTTGAAATATGGCCGTTGAAGTAACCGTTGTCTCTTAGATTGGTAGACGTTTAGACTGCTTGACATTTGGACCCTTCAACAATCTTTTATCCAGTTGAGCACGCAAAGAGATAAGGTCTTCCGGCATCTATATGGTCCAACGTTTGTATGACAGAATGCCTTTAGGACCCTGCACATATTAAATACTAGAACAGTAGACAGCTAGGCTGTCTCTTGATGTCAGAAAATGTTGACGTGAATATTCACCAAAATAGCAATGCCAAATAGCCTGTTCTAAAAGATGTTGACAGAATATGCACAATAATAAAAAGATATCATCTGCATGCATGTAGAGATACGTTCTGTTTTCATTAAATGCACAGTAGTCAGACAGATAAGTAAGTCTTTGACTATTCAACGCCTTAAGAGATAAGATAAATATCAAGTCGATTTAAACTATAAAATTGTTGTCTATATGACTTATGAAATCGTTAAGATCAATTGTTTACAGAAGAAATCGTTATGATCACATAACAAGTCATTATAGAAAACAAATCGTTGTATTTTCATCAAAGTAATCGTTATGAATACTGAAGAAATCGTTATAGAGAGCAAATCGTTGTATTCATCAAAGTAATCGTTATGAATACTGAAGAAATCGTTATAGAGAGCAAATCGTTGTATTCATCAAAGTAATCGTTATGAATACTGAAGAAATCGTTATAGAGAGCAAATCGTTGTATTCATCAAAGTAATCATTATGAATACTGAAGAAATCGTTATAGAGCGCTAAAGAAATCATTGCATAAAGCAAATCGTTATGAGCTCTAAAGAAATCGTTGCGCGAAGCAAATCGTTATGAGCTCTAAAGAAATCGTTGCGCGAAGCAAATCGTTATGAGCTCTAAAAGAAATCGTTGCGCGAAGCAAATCGTTATGAGCTCTAAAAGAAATCGTTGCGCGAAGCAAATCGTTATGAGCTCTAAAGAAATCGTTGCGCGAAGAAAAATCGTTATGATGGGCAAATCGTTATGATAACTTAAGAAATCGTTGTGATGAGCAAATCGTTACGATGGGCAAATCGTTATGATAACTTAAGAAATCGTTGCGATGAGCAAATCGTTACGATAGGCAAATCGTTATGATGACTTAAGAAATCGTTGCGATGAGCAAATCGTTACGATGGGCAAATCATTTTGTTAACTTAAGAAATCGTTGCGATGAGCAAATCGTTATGATAGGCAAATCGTTATGATGACTTAAGAAATCGTTGCGATGAGCAAATCGTTACAATGGGCAAATCGTTATGATAACTTAAGAAATTGTTGTGATGAGCAAATCGTTATGATAACTTAAGAAATCGTTGTGATGAGCAAATCGTTACGATGGGAAAATCGTTATGATGACTTAAGAAATTGTTGCGATGTGCAAATCGTTACGATGGGTAAATCGTTATAACACTAAAGGAAGTCGTTGTGACTTTCAACAGAAGTCGATGTGGACTTAGAGAAATATGAGCTTGAAAAGATAAAAGCTTCAGAGAGGTAATGCTTACCAACATTGGCTTGTGTGACCTTGGTATATTTCCTGTACTTAAGACTTATGAAATATATGTTAGAAATTATTGAAGGAATTTTGTTAATCACCAAAAATAATAAAAATAAATAGGTAATTAAAGTTTCATGGGGACAGACTAATCATCAATCTCCCCCTTTTTGGTTATGACAAAATTTATCAATAAGCATGGATATTTTCGGAAAGTAATTCAAACATGCTAAGTATTTTTCTAAATTTTCGGAATGTATTTCAGACATGCTAAGTTTCTCCCCCTTTTTGTTAGTAAGCAAAAAGATACTTTGAGACAAAGAAAGAAGAGAAAAGATGGAAGGGCAGACAACCAACATATATTGATCAGTTTTGAGGATTTACAGATAAGTAATAAGCAGGGGATAACAAGGAGCCAAAACGCCTGATTACAGGGATTGCCTGGCGTTCCTGCTCTTCAAAGAAGGCTTGAAAGGCCCCAATTTCAATTTGATAGGAGGGTCCCATGGTGGGAGCCATCCTTTTGATATGAAGCTGCCTTTGATCTGAAATGAAGTCCCCATACTTAGCACAACCAAGGGCTAACTTGTAGGTTAAGAAGGACCCAAAGCTGGCAAACCGAAGAAAGGCTTCAATCTTGAGTGGATAGTCAATCTTAAGCGACCGAAGCTCTTGCTTTAAAGCAAAGAAAACTTTGTATCTTTCGACCCAGGTCAGATAGGAGTCCCGGATGAGGTGAAGAGAGTTGGCATCTAAGAATTCACCAGGAGACAGGGGAGGTTGATTTGTACTGGCCTGAGAGGCATTTAGATCGCTGAGCTGCTGAGCAGACAAGGGATAGAGCTTCTGCCACTCTTCAGGAGACAACCGCTCGCATTCAGAGAGAATGGGGGCCAAAACATCTGCCTTGATATGCCCCTGAAGATACTGCCTGAAGACGAATCTGGGGAAAGATAAGTCACGACCATCTTGCACAAATAATCTGGCCATTACCCTTGCAGCTAGCTCAAAGATAAGTGTTCCCACAGAAGACTCCATAATCAAGGCATGGTGAGGGGGAAGGAACACTACATCAGGGATAACCAAGGTGGCAAAATCGACCTGAAGGGACTCAGTATGAGCTGTGCTTGAACTGAGGGCCCTGATGGCTGCACGAAACTAACCCAACTGAGATTCTGGGAGGCGATTTACATAGCAGTAGTTACTGTACATTTGATACTGCTGGATAAATTTGATTTCTTTCTGAATGAAGGGGCCAAACAAATTCTTGTGATGGATTTGGAACCACTCAGAAAGGGGAAGAGGAGCTTCCCTAGGCGGATATCGGGCAGCTTGAACTCGGAGGAATTGACTATACAAGTCTTTGTTGCTTCGAGCCCACTGCTCTTCAGTTTTGGCTTCAGTCATGGAGAAGATTTTTGATTGTTGAGCCTTAGAGAGATGAGTATAGGGAAAGATGGTGGTGAGATGTTCAGAAAGATTTTGGAAAGGAAGGCCAAAAAATATGGGCAAAAACTACCTTTTGAAGATATTCTTCATAGATAAGTTTTTGCTTGTTGGAGATAGAGAGGGAAAACCACAGGGGAGGATAACAAGGTTCAGAAAAGACAGAATGAGTAGAGGTGAGTCTCCTCTTCTTAGAGACAGGACTAGAAGAGCCTGTCCGGTGAGAATGGGTCCCAACAGCTAGGACTCAATGAAGTATTGCTACTTCAAATTCATCCTTGATATCCTGGATTTCTATTTGTGTGAGTTGGGCACCCTCAGGGATAATGGTAATGAAAGAGGGAGGTGTAGGTGGATTGAAGATAGAATCAAGAGTGACTGTAGGAAGAACAAAAGTTTTTGAAGTAGAAGGACCAGAAGAGGAAGGTCCAGCTGAAGAGGATGCAGGTGGAAGCTGAGGAGGAGAGGATGGTGGAAGAGGAACAATGGTGGAAGAAGCAGGAGATGAGGCAATTTGAGAGGAAAAAGGTTGGGGAGAGGAAACAGATCTTGAACGGGGTCGTTTAAAGGTGGTTGGAGCTGGAGGTGTAGCGGAAAAAGATGGAGGAGAGGGAGCAGCTAGAGTGGTAAGAGAAGAAGAGGCAGGGGGCTCAGGAGCTACAGCTTGGTCTTCTTGTTCAGCTACCGGATCCACTGGATTGAGTGACTCCTTCTCTGGTCCAGACTCCTGGCCCTGCTGGAGCAACAACTGAAGGCCCTGATGGCCGCTCCATAAGATCAACACTGACTTGCCCTGATGGCCCTGCATTAACCTCACTTGGCCCTGAAGGCCCATGCTCTTGAGGAGTAGGATCGTTGGGCCCTACTGCCTTCAAAACCTCAGACAACATCAACTTCATAGAGCTTAGCTCCTTATTGAGCCACTTCAAAGAAACATTTGATTGAAAAATGTCATTTGACAAAGATGCCTGGCGCTCAATGACAGTATTTACAACTGAATTTACTGAGTCCAGGACTGCACCTTGATCATCCAATCGCTTCAAGATGGGCTTTAAGTGCATCTTCTTTAAAAATTTCTTCTGCCTTTTGTGAGCAGTTTTCTTGCTGGGGCTTCCCTTGTCTACTTGCTCCTCGATCTCTATTGGAGCTTCAAACAGCTCTTCATTCACAGGAGCATCTTCATTAAGTGCATCTTGAGATGCTGCTTCCTTCTCAATATTTTGCTCCCCCTGAATAGGAGCATCCTCCACAGATCTTTCTTGCTCCCCCTGAATAGGAGCATTAACCAATACAAAGTCTTCAATGTGGCCAGGTGTCACAGACTGATCAACCAAACTCCCACCAGTGTTTTGATCCACTTGGGAGGAGTGAATGGAGTCTAATACTTGACGGAGTACAGAAGCCACAGAGGAGGTGGGAAGAGGATCCTCTGATCTTCTGATAGAATCTGCTACTTCTGAATTTTCTTTAGCAACCGGAGTTTCCATTGCAACTTCTGTGATGGCAGCAACTTCCAATGAAGCACTAGGTGCTGTGGCCTCTTTTGCTGCTGGTTCTGCAACTGCAGATGGACCCTCTGATTCTACTGCCACTGCTTCGAGTTGGACTTCTTGGGCTTCCCCTAGGATGGGTTCACCCTCAGCTACTGATGTCTTTGTCCAAACTCCGCTAACCACTGAAAAACCGCTTTTCCTTAGATTTCTGGACCTAATTGCTTGGCCCATTTTCTCTACAACAGCGCCAGAAACATCTACTCCAAAGTGCTGAAAGACTTTGGTGAGCAAGTGAGCATAGGGCAGAGATATATTCAACTTACTCTTGGTATCCCATATTTGATCACGAGCAAACCTCATCCTTTCCATCATTACTTCGGCCATGTTGATTTCTTGGTTCTGAATGGCCCAAAACATCATATCCGAGTCTGCCTTGGTGCAAGTTGAGAAAGTTGCACTTCTTGGAACCAAAATCTGACAAACTATGAAATGAAGGAGGCGATTGAGAGCACTCAACTGATTAATATCTAACTTCCCATCTCTCAGTCTGAACCCTGGTCCTACAATACCATGTCCTTTAGCTTGGGCGTCCACGGTGTGAACCCCACTGTGCCCGGAAGTCTTTACTCCAAACAACAATTGCAACAGCTCATGATCTATCTTTATTTGGATTCCCTTGACTGATGAAACCAGGGACCCATCTACCTCAGTCCTCAAGCACACATAAAAAGCCTTCACGAGGTCTGGATAGCTTTCCTCAGAGAAGGTGGTGATTCCCATCCATTGCATCCTGCTCATTGCGGCCACTACACTGTGCATGCCGTTTTTCTCAAGATCAGCTACATCCACTGCCTTATTTCCACAAACCTTGGTCTTCACGAAAGTAAACCTTTCCTGCTGCTCTGCTAATAGAAACTCAGCGCTGTAGCCACCCAAACTGCCGGAGATAACGGACGATGCCATGGACTTTGGGTGAAGAGGGTTTTCTGGAAGGTTGAGATGAAAGAGGAGAGAAAGGTCCTCAAGAAATTCTTCGCGGGAAGAAGAGAGGAACTTCAAATGAGCAGAGAGGCGATGTCGGAGTCGTTAGGGCATCGGCTCAGGCAACCAAACGAAAGAGGGAAAAAGGTGAAAGGGGGGAGATGAATCATTTTCACATCGATTTTGGGGTTAAATAATAATAAAAAATTGCGGAAAAGTGAAGCGCCAAGAGGTGGCAGAAAACAACAAATAAGTTTGACCAGCCAAAGCAAACTTTATTAAGAAGAGCGACCAGAAGGGAACAATTTTAAATTTCTTTTACTTAAAGCCAAGGAGAGAAAATTTACTTAATTCTGAACATTTATGTCCCAGTTTTAAACAGAAGTCTTTTCACAAATTACACATACCCAATTCCCTTCTAAGAGAGGTGAATCTCTCTTCGGGTAAGGCTTTTGTGAAAATATCTGCTAACTGACCATTTGTGTCAATAAAGGATATTTCTATGTTACCATTTGCTACATGATCACGAATAAAATGATATCTAACCTCAATATGCTTGGTCCTTGAATGCTGAACTGAATTTTTGGTGAGATTGATAGCACTGGTGTTGTCACATAGTAGTGGAATTGATTTGATGTTTAGTCTGAAATCCTCAAGTTGTTGCTTTATCCATAGGAGTTGCGTACAACAACTTCCAGCAGCCACGTACTCAGCTTCAGCTGTAGACAGTGCCACTGAATTTTTTTCTTTGAGGGCCAGGATATTAAACATCCTGCAAGAAATTGACAACAACCACTGGTGCTTTTTCTATCTACTTTGCATCCAGCATAGTCAGCATCAGAATATCCTACTAGATTAATTTCACAAGACTTTGGATACCACAAACCTAAATCATGAGTTCTAGCTAAGTATCTAAATATTCTTTTTACGGAGATCAAATGAGATTCTCTAGGATCTGCTTGATATCTTGCACACATGCATACACTGAATAGAATATCGGGTCTACTGGCCGTTAAGTAAAGCAATGAACCAATCATACCTCTGTAGATCTTCTGATCTACTTTCTTACCATTCTTGTCACTATCCATCCTTGTAGATGTACTCATGGGTGTTGAGAGTGGCTTTGTGTTCTCAAAACCAAATTTCTTCAAAAGCTCTTTGGTGTATTTTGCTTGACAGATGTGGGTGCCATCTTTTCCTTGCTTGATTTGTAGTCCAAGGAAATAATTTAGCTCCCCCATCATGCTCATCTCAAACTCTCCCTGCATCAACTTTTCAAAGTACTTGCAAAGGAGTTCATCAGTAGATCCAAAGATAATGTCATCTACATAAATCTGTACAAGTAATATGCTTTTAACTTTTGTTTTCACAAATAGAGTGCTATCTACCTGTCCTCTAGTGAAACCATGGTTTAATAAAAATGAGCTAAGCCTTTCATACCAGGCTCTTGGAGCTTACTTTAAACCATATAATGCCTTATGAAGTTTAAAAACATGATTTGGAAATTCTGTATCATCAAAACCTGGAGGCTGTTCAACATACACTTCTTCCTTAATTAAGCCATTTAAAAAGGAGGATTTAACATCCATTTGAAATAATTTTAAATCCAAAGCAGATGCATATGCTAATAAAATTCTAATAGCCTCAAGTCTAGCTACAGGTGCATAAGTTTCATCGAAATCTATGCCTTCCTCTTGGGAGTAGCCTTGAGCCACCAATCTGGCCTTGTTTCTTAAGATTACACCAGTCTCATCCAATTTGTTTCTAAACACCCATTTAGTGCCAATAACTGGATGGTCTGATGGTCTGGGAACAAGTGACCATACTTGGTTTCTCTTGAACTGATTTAGTTCATTTTGCATGGCTATAATCCAAGATTCATCAGTGAGAGCTTCATTGACTGTCTTAGGCTCTATTTGAGAGACAAATGCTAGATAATCACAAGGTATTACATTACCTCTTGTTCTTACCCCTACAGATGGATCACCAATAATGTTCTCAGGTGGGTGATCTTTCTTGTATCTCCACTCCTTTGGAAGATTTTCATGTGTAATATCTTATTGTTGCAAGTCTTCCAGAGGTGGATCATCCCTGTCTTCAATTGAGGTATCCTTTAGTTTCTTGGACAGATCGTCTGCATCATCATTGTCACTATCTTCTTCCCCATGAAGATACCTTCATCTGATTTGGCATCCAACTTACCAATATCTCTTTTTCCATTATTGTGAATGAAGCAAGGACATCCAAAAGTCCTAAAGTGGCTGATCTTTGGCTTCTTTCCTTTAAATAGTTCGTATGCAGTCTTCTTTAGGATTGGCCTGATCATTACTCTGTTGATAATATAGCTCGTTGTGTTCACTGCTTCAGCCCAAAAGTATCTTGGCAAATTATATTCTGACAACATTGTTCTTGCCATGTCCAATAGAGTTCTATTCTTCCTCTCAGCAACTCCATTTTGCTGTGGTGTCCTTGGTGCTGAGAAATTGTGCTCGATCCCTTGGTCATCACAGAATTTAGCAAATCTTTCATTTTGAAATTCTCCTCCATGATCTGACCGAATTCCAACAATGCAAAACTTCTTGTCTTTCTGAACTTTCCTGCTGAAGTTTACAAAGCTTTCAAATGTATCATCTTTGTGTTCTAGGAATGACACCCATGTAAATCTGGAATAATCATCAACTATGACAAATTCGAAATTCTTTCCTCCAAGACTGGTGGTTCTCATTGGCCCAAATAAATCCATATGAAGGAGTTCTAAGGGTTTTGAGGTTGTCACTACAGTCTTTGACTTGAAGGACTTCTTAACATGTTTTCCCTTGGCACAAGGTCTGCAGACACCATCCAATTTTGTGCTGACCTTTGGCAGACCTTCCACAAGATTCTTCTTTAGCAGTTTTCTCATACCTTCTATGCTGCAATGTCCCAGTCTTCTGTGCCATAGTTCAGTTGATTGATCCTTGTTTGCTGCCAGACAGACATCTTGATCCTTGAGTTCTTCAAGATGGAGTGCATACAGGTTCTTTTCTCTATTGGCTTCAAAAATCACTGCTCCTTCCTTCAATATGCTGCACTTTGACTCTTGAAATTGAATTTAGTGACCTCTGTCACAAAGCTGGCTGATGCTGATGAGATTGTGCTTCAGCCCTTTGACAAGCAATACATCTTCAATGACTATTTTTCCTTTGTTGCTCACAGAACCACTGCCGATTACTGTGCCTTTCCCATTGTCTCCATAGGTAACTGTTCCTTCTTCATCTTAGAGATGGGTGAATAGCTTACGATTCCCTAACATGTGCCTAGATCACCCACTGTCCAAATACCATTTGGATGCTTGAGTATTACCCTTTTCTTCGGTATTTGCCATGAAAGCCAGGTTGACTTCTTCCTCATCACTGGTTGAGCTTGACTCACTGTCTGAGTCGCTGCTGTTGCTCCATGCAGTTGCCATAGCCTTCTTCTTATATTTCCTGAATTTCTTGGAGCTCTCTCTCTTCCTGAATTCAGGCTTCTTGAGCTTTGGACATTCAGCTTTGATATGTCCTAGCTTGTTGCACTCATAGCATATGGGCTCACTCTTCTTTTGATCCTTTCCATCTGGTTTCTTGAAGTCTTTATTTCTCTTGAAGTGTCTTCTGCCAGATTGGAACTTCTTCTTCTTTGCTAGAATGCGTTGCAATCTTTTTGACAGCATGGCTTCTTCATCTTCACAGCCACTTGAGTTCTCATCTTCAGCTGCTGACTCATCTGACTTGTCTTCTTCTGCTTTAAGAGCATTTGAATGCTTCTTTCTGCTAGAGGACTCTCCTAGCCTTTCCATATTGATCTCATGTGCCATAAGGGACCCAATGAGTTTTTCCAAAGACATCCTTTTCAGATCATTAGCTTCTTCAATAGCTGTGACCTTTGGGGTCCATGAGGATGGTAAGGATCTAAGAATTTTCCTCACCATGTCTACAATCTCATAGGTTTTCCCAAGTCCAGTCAATCCATTTGTTATATCTGTAAACCGACTGAACATTTGAGTTATGGACTCACCTGATTGCATATGAAACCTTTCATATTGTGTAACAAGAATATCAATTCTTGTCTCCTTCACCTTGTCTATGCCTTCATAGGTAATTCTAAGCTTTTCCCACATCTCCATTGCGGATTTGCAGGCTGAAACTCTGTTGAATTCCTTTTTGCTTAATGCACAGCACAGAATACTCTTAGCCTTACAGTTCAAGGAGATCTTCTTCCTGTCATCATCTATCCATTGAGCCTTCTCATTTGTGACCAGGAGATCACCTTCTTCTACGATTGACCATATCTGATAGTCGTGACCTTGTAGAGAGTACTCCATTCTAGTCTTCCAATAAGCATAATCTTCACCATCAAAGAGAGGGGGTCGGTTGACAGACTGACCTTCAATGTTACCTTGGGCTGCCATGGATCTTTACTCTTCAGATCGTTGGATCTTCTTCTTTTTCGAAGAGACTCGCTCTGATACCACTTGTTGCCCGGTTGACAAGCCCAGAGGGGGGGTGAATGGGTCTTTAAAAATTTTACTTGATTAGTACCTGTACTTAAAACATTCACACAAAAGATGTTCTTCGATGAAGGTTAGTAACAGTAAGTTTAGAGCACAATCACACAAGAAAAACAACCACACGACACAAGAAATTATCCTGGTTCGGACCTCCTCTCCTTAGGAGTCCTACATCCAGTCCCTGAGTAACAACTCAGGATTCCACTAACTAGGGTACAGTCCCCCTATGGACACTACAACACCCAGCTCAGCTGGTCTTCCTTCACACGAAGGGAATTACACCACCCCGGATACCCCACCAGGTCTTCCTTCACAACCGAAGGGAAACAGCACCCTGGATCCCACCAGGTCTTCCTTCACACACGAAGGGAAACACCACAAAGAGAATAGAATGAATAAAAGCCCCTAGATCAAGCTTTTACAAGCCAAGATCTGAAGCAACAAGCACTGAGAGCAAAAGATCTAAACAAGACACACTCTCAGAACTACACGGGCTCTCTTAGAATTTCTGTTACAGCTCAGAGAGCGAAGAGCTAAAGATGATGAGGAATGAGATTCTTCGCTCTAGACTTCTTGCAGAAGAATTTGAATGCTTGTATGCGAAAAAAAAATCCTTCATGTCTTCTGATCTTCTGTCTTGAATTTATATCTCCTTTTGAAATATGGTCGTTGAAGTAACCGTTGTCTCTTAGATTGGTAGACGTTTAGACTGCTTGACATTTGGAACCTTCAACAATCTTTTATCCAGTTGAGCACGCAAAGAGATAAGGTCTTCCGGCATCTATATGGTCCAACGTTTGTATGACAGAATGCCTTTAGGACCCTGCACATATTAAATGCTAGAACAGTAGACAGCTAGGCTGTCTCTTGATGTCAGAAAATGTTGACGTGAATATTCACCAAAATAGCAATGCCAAATAGCATGTTCTAAAAGATGTTGACAGAATATGCACAATAATAAAAGGATATCATCTACATGCATGCAAAGATACGTTCTGTTTTCATTAAATGTACAACAGTCAGACAGACAAGTAAGTCTTTGACTATTCAACGCCTTAAGAGATAAGAAAAATATCAAGTCGATATAAACTATAAAATCGTTGTCTATATGACTTATGAAATCATTAAGATCAAGTGTTTACTGAAGAAATCGTTATGATCACATAACAAGTCATTATAGAAAACAGATCGTTGTATTCATCAAAGTAATCGTTATGAATACTGAAGAAATCGTTATAGAGAGCAAATCGTTGTATTCATCAAAGTAATCGTTATGAATACTGAAGAAATCGTTATAGAGAGCAAATCGTTGTATTCATCAAAGTAATCGTTATGAATACTGAAGAAATCGTTATAGAGAGCAAATCATTGTATTCATCAAAGTAATCGTTATGAATACTGAAGAAATTGTTATAGAGAGCAAATCGTTCTATTCATCAAAGTAATCGTTATGAATACTGAAGAAATCGTTATAGAGCGCTAAAGAAATCGTTACGTAAAGCAAATCATTATGAGCTCTAAAGAAATCATTGCGTGAAGCAAATCGTTATGAGCTCTAAAAGAAATCGTTGCGCGAAGCAAATCGTTATGAGCTCTAAAAGAAATCGTTGCGCGAAGCAAATCGTTATGAGCTCTAAAGAAATCGTTGCGCGAAGCAAAATTGTTATGATGGGAAAATTGTTATGATAACTTAAGAAATCGTTGTGATGAGCAAATCGTTACGATGGGCAAATCGTTATGATAACTTAAGAAATCGTTGCGATGAGCAAATCGTTACGATAGGCAAATCGTTATGATGACTTAAGAAATCGTGGCGATGAGCAAATCGTTACGATGGGCAAATCGTTATGATAACTTAAGAAATCGTTGCGATGAGCAAATCGTTATGATAGGCAAATCGTTATGATGACTTAAGAAATCGTTGCGATGAGCAAATCGTTACGATGGGCAAATCGTTATGATAACTTAAGAAATCGTTGTGATGAGCAAATCGTTACGATAGGCAAATCGTTATGATGACTTAAGAAATTGTTGCGATGTGCAAATCGTTACGATGGGCAAATCATTATAGCACTAAAAGAAGTCGTCGTGACTTTCAACAGAAGTCGATGTGGACTTAGAGAAATATGAGCTTGAAAAGATAAAAGCTTCAGAGAGGTAATGCTTACCAACATTGGCTTGTGTGACCTTGGTATATTTCCTGTACTTAAGACTTATGAAATATATGTTAGAAATTATTGAAGGAATTTTGTTAATCACCAAAAATAATAAAAATAAATAGGTAATTAAAGTTTCATGGGGACAGACTGATCATCAGCTTCAATTGCCTTGATGAATAGGCTATCACCTTCTCATTCTGCATCAATACACAACCTAGACCAATTCCAGATGCATCAGTATAGACTGAGAATCCTTCTCCCTCAACAGGTAAGGCGAGGATAGGCACAGATGTCAAACATTTCATTAGTGTCTGAAAGCCCTTCTCACATTCCTTGCTCTAGACATAAGGGTTCTCCTTTCGCGTAAGGCGAGTAAGGGGCACAACAATCTTGGAGAAGTCCTTTATGAACCGTCTGTAGTAGCCAGCCAGTCCAAGAAAACTTCTAATCTCTGTAACATTGGTTAGTCTCTCCCAGTTAAGTACAACTTAGACCATTGAAGGATCAACAACTATACCAACTTTGGATATGACATGGCCTAGAAATGAAACTTCTTCGAGCCAGAACTCACACTTGCTCAAATTTTCATAGAGCTTGTTGTCGCGCAAGATCTACAGAGCAATCCTCAGATGCTCCTCATCCTCTTCTTTGGTCTTGGAATATATAAGAATATCATCAATAAACACCATGACGAATTTGTCGAGGTATGGCCGAGAAGCTGTTCATCAGTTGCATGAAAGTTGCAGGAGCATTCTGTAGGATCAAAAATAGGATGGACTAGATCTAGAAGGGGGGGGGGGGTTGAATAGATCTAGTCCAAATACGGGGGAAGCTTAGCCAATTTTAAAAGATGCTTTAAATCAGAGACAAATTAGAAATGCAATTCACAGATCTGATGTGTGATTGTGTGATTTGAGTAATTAGAGTGTGTGATCAAGTCAATCAGTAGTGTAAGCGAAAATCCTATGCATACATCTAGCGCAAAGTGAAATCAAATCACAGATCAAACCACTGCACAGAAGATTTTTAGGTGGTTCGAAAATCACACCAGTGATTCCTACATCCACCCCTCACACAGTGAGGCTCCACTACTCAACTTGAGTACACCACACACTGGAGCTTGACAACTCCAACACACTGAGTTCAACAACTCACACACAAACTCTAGAGCACAACCACTCTAGAAACCTGAGCACACAGGCTCAACCACACACTGAGTGTACCACTCAACACAACTGAGCACAAAGGCTCACAAACAACTGGCTAGATCAAAAACAACAAGATCCGGATCCTCTAGCAATGATCTAATGTATAAAGAGTTCATTCAAAGAGACTGGTGCAACAATTCTATGCACAATCTCAAGAATGACTCAGAAGAACAAATGGAGAATTGAGGAATAGTATGTAATTCTTGTTATTCAGAAGAACTCCCTTGTAGAAGGCTGACTTGAGAAGGTCCTTGATTGCTTGAAGTCCTTGGGTGATGCTCTGCAACTGGTGCCTCTGAATCTTCCTTGAACTCTTCTCAATTGGCTGCTTCTACTTGATCTTCTCCCTTGGAAGTGATCTCACATCATCTTCATGGATCAATCTTCACTTCTTGTGCTTGCAAGGATGGGAATTGGCTTACAGCAGCACAGGGAGAGCAAGAGCGGGGAGAGACCTCTTCTTGCCGCCAAAAGACTTTTCTGGAAGGCTCTGAGGTGTTCTTCTTTTGGGGGCCGATTAGATAGGTATTTATACCCCAACATGGCCAAAAGAACCCTTGGAGTATGTGGGCACATGATCCAAGGTCGATCCAATTGATCCCTAGAAGGCCACGTGTCCAGGTGTAACTTAAGATGAAAAATCAGCTGGAGTGTGTCAACACTATCCCAGAGTGTGTCGACACACTGTCCCAATTGCACAAAAGGATGTTCTGGGAGATGGCTCTAGTGTCGACACACTCACTGGCTATGTCGACACACTGTCCCAGTCTGGCAAAAGGGTCTTCTAGAGACTAGGTCTAGTGTCGACACTGCCTGGGACTGTTGCGACACAGTGAACCCTGTCTTCATGAATTTGCTTCAGGGATTGGTGCCCAGTGTCGACACCATCAGTGGGTGTGTCGACACTACCATGACAAGAATATATGTCCCTGAAAATTAAACACATAAATCATTAGTACAATGTATTATCATGAATGTATGTGATATAATGTGTTTGGAAACATGCCTTTTGAGCATTGTTATTACATGTGTGATGTATTTAACATGTTCCAATCATTATGCATTAAAATCACAACTTGTCATCATCAAAATTATAAGGGTAAATGTATTAAATTCACACTCAACACAACAATCTCCCCCTTTTTGATGATGGCAACATTAAGTCAACATGAAAGTTTGAATTTTAAGGAAATGTGATTCTAAGCCATTCATTCACACAACATTCAATCACATACACACTGAATGACAATGAACACATGTTTCAACATTTTCATTCACATTCATCAAAGGCCATTGAGCACAATTTAGCAACATTTGACAATTTTCACACTCAAGAGACACAATGTTACTAATAACCATGACTTTTCATAAATGGCCAAAAACCATAAAAGTTTGATATTTACAAACATTCATCCATTCATAGACAATCATTCATTAACATTCATAAAAGGTATTCCTTCTCATTCAACAAAGATATTCATTACAAAGATATTCCTTCTCCCCCTTTGACATCATCAAAAGATAAGATCCATCAAGAGGATGGAGGTGGAGGAGGAATAGGAAGAAGGAGAGACTCTATGGTCTTCAATCTTGACTCCATTGCAGCAAGGTTGGATCTCAACTGAGTTTGCATTGTAGAAAGTCTTGTGTGCAGCAATTCTTCCAACCTTTAGCTGTTGTCATACATGTTTGACTGGAATGCAGACAGATCAGCAGAAATGGGCTGAGAACCTGAAGAGGAGCTGGCAAATCCACCATGCCTATTGATACTTCTGAGCTCACTCTTGAGGGCAGACATCTCATGATCTATATGAGCTGACAAATTCTTCATGCCTTCCATATCATCAACCATGTGTGCAAATGAGAGTCTGGTCTTCGAAATTTGAGTCACTACCTCTTGACTGTTGAACAAATTCTTCTGTGAATTGGCTAAAATTCGTTCAAGGACCTTTTCAAGCTGGTCTTGATGCTCCTTTAGTTGAAGGGATGCATCACCCAAAGTACCAATTAGCCTGTTTAACCTTTGGGTGGCATGATCAGCTGCTTCCTTCTGCTTGATGAATTGACCATTCACTGAATTCTCCAACCTTTGAATTCTGAGCTCAAAGTTCTCTGACATCTGATAGATGGAGGAGGTGATGGTGTCAAATTTGTCATTCAAGAAGGAGTATAGCTCTAGTGGAACAGAAGGTCCACCAGTGGAAGTAGAGGCTTGGGATTGGGGAATGAAAGTTGGAATTTCCACTTCAGGGATAAGTGGTGAAGGGGCATGAAATGGAGGTGTGTGAGGGACATCCTGAGAGATGGGTGCTCCAATCTCATTGGGAGGCTGTTCCTCTTAATCATGTTGAGGAGATTGAGCAACTTCAGGAGGAGGTTCTACAACCTCAAGTGCAATAGGGACCTCAACAACAACAGGACCACTTCTCACTTGATCCCCTTCAATTCTAAATCCCATGAACTTTTGTAAATGCTTCAAACAATAAATGTTGGACTTTGGGATTGATTGGGCTTGCTCATTTTCAAAAGACACTCCAAAGTGTTCAAAAACTGATGTAAGATGAGCAGCATAAGGTAGAGATCTGTGTAGATCCTTCCTTGTGGTTTCTGACATAATCTGATACATGATGACATGCAAATTGATCTTTATCTCTTTCTTCATGCAGTATATGATGAACCTCTGAATGTCAGTTAACCTATCCCTTCCACCAACTTGAGGAGTGATTATAGTGGTGAGAATGTGGTGGATCAGTCTCAAGACAGGTGGGAATGTGTTAGTGTTAAACTTGGTGACATAAGTCTGCTTAGGGTCTGACCCATCAGCTGGGAGTCCAGTAAGCAGTGAATATGCTTCATGCAGGTCAAACTCAAAATCATGATAGTTAGCACCTTCATTAGGAACTTTAAACAAGGTTGCAGCCACTTCAGTAGACAACTCAATCAAAACACCCTTAACTTCTGACTGGTAGCCTTCAAGTGTGCACTCTAAGTTCAGATAGAACTCTTGAACTAGTCTTGGATAGATAGTTCTGAACTCAGATATAAAGGGCAACCTTGATTGAAAATTGAAGAACTGAAACACTTCCGGGAAGGCAGTAGCTAGGTCAGCATCCACTAGGTCAACAACCCTAGGCTTGAGGATGGACTTCCCTTCACTAGCCAATTTGGAAGGGGTAGCCTCAGAGGGCTGAGATGAACCAGATGAGTTAGAGGATGATTCCTTGGAGGCTTCAGGAGAGGTGGACAATATCTTCCTCCTAGGTTTGCAGATGTCCTTTGGGAAGGACCTCGATTGGAAGAAGGTGTCCTACCTTTTTTGGAAGGTGTAGGAGATGGAGAGGAAGCACCTGGCTGCTCTGCAGGGTCATGCCTACGCTTGCTTCGTCTCTCAGTTGGTGGTTCTTCAACTGCAATGGGCCTGGCATTTGCCCTAGAATGAGCACCACAACGAGTCACTTGCTTGGGGGGCATCTTGCAGAAGAAGATGAGAAACAGGGGATGATGGAGAAGATGGAGACAAAGATGGTGGGAAGAGGGAAGGAAGAAGATAATCTCTGCCGTTTGTAAAGGCAAATGGTGGCTATGGGTCGACTTGGGGAAGAAAAGGGCTTTTGGGGTAAGATAACCCGCGGGAACACCAAGCCCCAAACCGGCGCCCAACAAAAGAACCGCTTGGAACTGTCTATGTGTCGACCTGGCCTGAAGAAGTTTGAAGATAAGAGCATGAGGAAAATTTGTAAATTATGGGAAATCTTTAAAATGATGAAATATGGATGGAAGCAACTGGACAAGGATTTTTAAGAGGCCAAAGAATTCATTTGTCATATTTTTACAAAAATCCAACAATACTTCAAGTTTTACATAACAACCTACAGGATATATTCATTAAGTGACTTGAGCCATTAAAATGATAGTTTGAGTGATATAGGACATCCAACAGCCAATGACAAACTACCATATTCTCCAAATCCAAAGAAATAAAAATGTCTTTTAGATTGAAATCAATTGTGATGAAGTTAAACAACTTTAAGCAAACTGATGGAAGACAAAAAATGTTTATTTTAAGCAATTCTCCTTGGACACACATTTTTTTTTAATCAAACTATCAAACGTAGTAAATCTTGTTCACTCAAGAACTAATGATTTTTACACACCATAGTCCCTGGTTACTAAAGATTTGCTCATTATCCAGTTTCAAGGGACAAATGACAACCTTTTGACATGAAAATATACATTTATCAGACGCCAATATTTCCAGTTACTCAGTCATCATCAAAATGTATAGAGCATCTTTTGTTTTTATTTTTGATTTGTTGAACCCCTTTGAACAGAGATAGCAATAAATACCTCATGACATACATGGCACTTCATTCATTGTGAAGGTTTGTAGTTTCTCAGCATTTGTGCCATTGCTCTGTTGAGTAATAGATGTAAGGAGAATTTTATAAAATTGAGATCATTTATATCTCACATCAGTTGCAAAAGAGGTGTTTAAATTCAAAGCACACATTATCCTTCAGTCTTTGAAAGAAATTTAAATTTTGTAGTGTTGAAGAGTATAGTTGAGAGTTGACTGTAAAAATGTAGTAGATCAATCAAAAAGTCATTTTGAGGTTCTAGACAAACTTAATGAGCACATCATGAGTGGAAGTTGATATAACTCAAGAGGAATCTTGAATTTTGTAAAAGAATGAGTAGTGAATTCATTAGCTCCCCCTGAAATGATGATTCCAAAAAATTTTCATCAGGACAAAGATATGCAAGAATTGGAAAACTGAAATGTTTCTTTTTGAAGAACAAAAACTCCCCTCAACAATTGCATATTTAATTCTTGATACTTGGCGGAGACACATACTCTCGCATAGTGAAAGTGTCCAGACAAGCAGAACTTGTCCTTCTTCAAATCACCATTTGATATACCAAGAATTTCAACACAATGTGAGTTGAAGAATTTATTGACAAAAAGAAATGGAAGTTGATTTGTGAGAGATGTGAACAACATGAATCAAGGAAGCAAAGAAGAATGATGGAACATGACTCCCCCTCAGAACATGCCTAAACACTCAACCCAATGAGAGATATCAAGAAGATGGACATTTGCATACACCAAGCTCTCTCCTCAAGGATGAAAATCTGCTGTCAGGAAGAGGTTTAGTGAAGATGTCAGCAATTTGTTTTTCAGTTTCAATAAAGAGGAGTTCAAAAGATTTCTTTGCTACCTCATCTCTCAAGAAATGATGCCTAATTTCAATGTGTTTTGTTCTAGAATGCTGAATTGGGTTTTTAGACAGATTTATGGCACTTGTGTTATCACAAAGAATGGGAACACAACCTAACTCTTGGTTATAATCAAGAAGCTGATGTTTCACCCAAGAATTTGAGTGCCACATCGACCAGCTGCAACATACTCAGCCTCTGCAGTTGATAGAGCAACTGAGTGTTGCTTTTTGGAAGCCCAAGAGATTAGGCATCCACCTAAGTACAAACACAAGCCACTTGTGCTTTTTCTATCAAGTTTACACCCAGCATAATCAGCATCACAATAGGCAATCAAATCTAATTTACAACCAGCAGGATACCAAATACCAAGATCACATGTTCCAACAAGATATTTAAAGATTCTTTTAACAGCTAACATGTGACTTTCTTTAGGATTTGCTTGAAATCTAGCACACAAGCATACACTGAATTGTATATCAGGTCTAGAAGTGGTGAGATAGAGTAGAGAACCAATCATACCTCTGTATGTCTTTGGGTCTACTGACTTACCAAGCGAATCTTCTTCTAGTTTCACATTAATTGCAATGGGTGTGCTTGAGTGCTTGAGGTTCTGGAAGTCAAACCTTTTCAGAAGTTCCTTGACTTACTTGGTTTGGCTTATGAAGATTCCCTCACTGGTTTGGTTAACCTGCAATCCCAAGAAAAATTGTAAGTCTCCCATCAAGCTCATTTCAAATTTAGTTTTCATTTGATTTGCAAATTCAGTGCACAGGCTTTTATTTGTGGATCCAAAAATTATGTCATCAACATAAATTTAGACTGTAATTATTTATTTATTTATAATTTTTGTGAACGAAGTTTGATCAACATTACCTCTGGAGTATCCTTTTTCAAGCAGAAAAGAGCTCAAACGGTCATACCAAGCTCTTGGAGCTTGCTTAAGACCATAAAGAGCCTTATGAAGCTTAAAAACATGATCATGATGTTTTTCATTTTCAAAGCCTGGAGGTTGTTCAACAAAAACATTTTCTTTTATGTATCCATTCAAAAATGCACTTTTGACATCCATTTGGTAAACTTTAAACTTCAATGAGGATGCAAAAGCAAGAAATATTCTTACAGCTTCTAGTCTAGCTACAGGGGCATATGACTCTTCAAAATCAATTCCAAATTCTTGATTGTACCCCTTGGCAACTAGTCTAGCTTTATTCCTTATTACTTGACCATTTTCATTCAATTTATTTCTAAATACCCATCTAGTGCCAATGACTGATTGGTCACTAGGTCTAGGTACTAATTCCCACACTTGATTTCTTTCAAATTGATGAAGTTCATCATGCATTGCATTTATCCAGTCTGAACTCATTAGAGCTTCATCAATTGATTTGGGTTCAGTTTGGGAAATTAGTGCTAGTGGGTCTTCATGAATGGCATTCAAGAATGATGATCTTGTTCTAACCCTATCATGCACATTGCCAACAACATTTTCTATTGGGTGATCTCTCAAAAATCTGTGTTCAGGAATTACCTGTTGAGGTGCATTTAAATTTGGAACAACATTACCTGATCCACTTGGAGTAGGTGAGTGATTGTTCAAATTTTCACCAAGGTCTTCATTCTCCTCAACAGTTGGTGAAGAATCAACAATGAAGTCATCCTCTTCATTATCTGGACAGTCCCTGCAAGATTTAGAATAGTGAGTTGAAAAGGAATTTTCATCAAAAACTACATGTGGAGATTCTTCAACAGTTTTGTTTTTGAGAGAGTAGACTCTAAAAGCTCTTGAAATTTCAGAGTAGCCAAGAAAAATGGCTTCATGACTTTTAGCATCGAATTTATCAAGGTTTCCTTTATTGTTGTTATGCACAAAACATTTACACCCAAAGACTTTGAAATAAGACAAGGTTGGCTTTTTGTTTTTCAACAATTCATAAGGGGTTTTTTTGATTTTTGGTCTGACCAATGCTCTATTGAGAATATGATTTGCTGTATTTACAGCTTCAGCCCAGAAGGATTTGGGCAATTTGCTTTCCAAGAGCATGGATCTTGCCATTTCCACAAGTGTTCTATTCTTTCTTTCCACAACTCCATTTTGTTCTGGAGTTCTTGGTGAAGAAAACTTGTGAAATATGTGAAGTTCAGCACATAAATCAGAGAAAGATTTGTTTTCAAATTCACCCCCATGATCAGTCAAAATATTTTTGATTTTATGAGGAAAACTAGTTAAGGCAGTGGTACAGAAATTCCTGAATTCAAGGCAAGCATCACTTTTGTGGGATAAAAAGATAACCCATGTAAATCTAGTAAAATCATCAATAATGACAAAACCATATCTTTTGCCACTAAGACTTAGAATTCTTGTTGGGCCAAAGAGGTCCATATGAAGCAATTCTAGTGGTTTAGATGTGAGTACATCATTGAAGGTTTTAAAAGATTTTCTGGTTTGTTTTCCTTGGGCACAAATCCCACAAAGTTGATTCTCTACATTTGAAAAAGATTCAGGAAGACCTTTGACCAAGTTTAGCCTTAACAGTTTATTTATTGTTCTGAAACTTGCATGACCAAGTCTTTTGTGCCAAGTCCATGCAATTTCATTTTTATTTGCAACAAGACAAATGTTTTCAGAAAAGTTTTTATCAAGGTTGATCATGTAAACATTGTTTTCTCTTTTTCCAAAGAATTTTATTTCATCAGTTGAAGAGTCAATTATTCTGCAAAAATCTGATTCAAACACAACTTTGTGACCTTTGTCACATAGTTGGCTAATGCTCAGCAAATTATAATTCAGACCATCAACTAATCAAACATTTTCAATTGAGTTTGAGGAAGATTGACCAACCTTTCCAGATCCAATGATTTTTCTTTTATTTTTACCTCCAAATGTCACAGAACCTCCCTCATTTTCGATCAGGAATGAAAATTTTGCTTTATCTCATGTCATGTGTCGTGAACACCCACTATTAAGAAACCACACATTTGAGTTGGGTGCACGACCTTCCTGCAAAATCAATCAGTGAAGAGAAGATTTTGGTACCCAAACATTGTTGGGACCATCAGATTGTTTGAACATTGACAACAAATCTTTTCTAATCCAAATCTGATTTGTTTTTTGCTTTTGTTTTGTTTCAGTGGTGTTTTTTGCCTTTTTCAATTTATCCTTTCCTTTTGGAATAAAAACACCAGTGTTCTTTTTCTCATTAGGATGGGAGTTATGCATTTGGACATGATTGTTCATTTGTGGAGGTCCAAACCAAGGATTTTGTTGGTACATAAAAAAGTTTGGATAAAAGAATTGAGAGTGGTACCAAAAAGGATTGTGATACCATTGGTTCCAAGAATTAATCCAATCAGCTTGATGTGTTGTCTTGGAAGTCCAAGGTTTATCATGAATGTTTTCTTTTGTGTTTTTCTTATTTTTCAAGTTTTTATTTGATTTTTGGTTGACTGGTTGGTGGTTTTTGAGGTTGAGCAGGTCGACCTGTCTTTGACTGGTGTCGACTCAACAGTCACAGATTTCATCTTTTTGTTGACTGGTGTCGACCTGTCAGGTGAGTGTGTCGACCTGTTTGGTTTCTTTTTGTTCTGGTTTTTCAAAGTTTTTGTTGTGTTGCTTGACACTTGCTTGTTTTTGTTGTTTTCAGGGCTAGGACTTTTGACAAAATTTATTAAGGGTGCTTTTTCCCTCATTTCACCAGATTTGTCTTTCTTGGATTTTTGTTTGGTAAATCCTAGTCCATGTGATACAGATTTCATTCTTGCACCTAACAAGGCATCCAAATTGTCTTTTCCTTTGGTGAAGGTTTCAATGACTTGTTCTTTTTCTTTCAGCTGGATTTCTAAAGTTTTGATTTCATCAACACTTTGTTGTTTTTCTTTTTGTTGCAACTCCAGTTTTTCAGACAGTTTTTTAAAGTCATTGTTGGTTTTTTGAGATGCAAGCTTGAGCTCATCAATTTGATTTAGAAGACTTTCCTTTTCTTCATTGAGCTCAGCTACTTCATTTTCCAATTCAAAATTCTTTTGTTTGTGGATTGGTTATGCAAGATGTTTTCTATTTTCTTCTTTAGATGCTTGTTTTCTTTTCTTGTTTCAGAATAGTTCTCAACTAGTTCAGCATAAGCATCTTGCCAATCATCAATTGTATAATCTTCAAAGGATGTACCTACCTTTCCATCAGAACTGTTTGCCATAAAGCAAATTTCCTCACTTTCAGAGCTTGAGGACTTCTCTTCTTCATTCTCACTTGGATCTTCATCTGACCAAGTGGCAACCATTGCTTTAGGCTTCTTGAATTTGTTGATCTTCTTGTATTTTTCCTTCTTGTTCTCAGGACATTCTCCTTTCATGTGTCCTGGTTTGTTGCACCTGTAACAAATAACAACTTCATCAGTTTTTTGATTTCTATTTGAATTGGCATTTGAAAAGGAAGTATTTCTTTTCCCAGATGAGAATTTCTTTTTCCCAGTGAATTTTCCTTTTCTAGATTTTAGAAATTTTCTGAATTGTCTAGTCATGAGGGCAAGCTCATCCTCATTGGACTCAGACTCATCAGAACTTGTTTTCTCTTGATTTTTATCCTTGTTACTTGATGAAGCTTTAAGTGCCACTGGTTTGGTCTTGATTATGTGCTCTTCATTTCTTTTCAAGTTTATTTCATAAGTCATTAAGGATCCTATGAGTTCATCCAAAGAGATTTTGGATAAATCTTTAGAATCTTCAATAACTGTGGCCTTAGTGTGCCAAATAGATGAGAGAGAGCGCAAGATTTTTCTTACCAAATCAGCATCAGTGTAGTCCTTACCTAGAGCCTTCAGTCCATTTACAATAATCATGAACCTAGCAAACATTTCAGAAATTGATTCATCAGATTTCATCATGAATAATTCATATTCAGAAACAAGAATATTTGCTTTGGTTTCTTTAACTTGGGATGTTCCCTCATAAAGTAACTCAAGCTTATCCCACATCTCCTTAGCAGATTTGCACATGGAGATTCTTGAGTACTCTTTTGGGTGGACTGCACATTGAACCATGTTCATGGCACTGTAGTTTAGGGTGGCCCTCCTAATTTGTTCCCTTGTCCAGGTTTCCTCTTCTCCCTGGTTCTCATAAGGACCTACCTCAACTACCCTCCAAATCTCATAGTTCTGGGCTCTAAGGAAGACTTGCATGCGATTCTTCCAATAGGAATAGTCAGTCCCATTGAAGAAGGGTGGCCTATTGATGGAATGGCCTTCAGCAATAAAACCTCGAGAATCCATTGATCAAACTGAAGTATAGTGAAAGAAACACTTAGCAAACAAGCAAGTGAAACACACAGAACAAACAGAAACACTCAGATCAGATATGAACCCGCTCTGATACCAATTGTAGGATCGAAAATAGGATGGACCAGATCTAGAAGGGGGGGGTTGAATAGATCTAGTCCAAATACTGCGGAAGCTTAGCCAATTTTAAAAGATGCTTTAAATCAGAGACAAATTAGAAATGCAATTCACAGATCTGATGTGTGATTGTGTGATTTGAGTAATTAGAGTGTGTGATCAAGTCAATCAGTAGTGTAAGCGAAAATCCTATGCATACATCTAGCGCAAAGTGAAATCAAATCACAGATCAAACCACTGCACAGAAGATTTTTAGGTGGTTCGAAAATCACACCAGTGATTCCTACATCCACCCCTCACACAGTGAGGCTCCACTACTCAACTTGAGTACACCACACACTGGAGCTTGACAACTCCAACACACTGAGTTCAACAACTCACACACAACTCTAGAGCACAACCACTCTAGAAACCTGAGCACACAGGCTCAACCACACACTGAGTGTACCACTCAACACAACTGAGCACAAAGGCTCACAAACAACCGGCTAGATCAAAAACAACAAGATCCAGATCCTCTAGCAATGATCTGATCTATAAAGAGTTCATTCAAAGAGACTGGTGCAACAATTCTATGCACAATCTCAAGAATGACTCAGAAGAACAAATGGAGAATTGAGGAATAGTATGTAATTCTTGTTCTTCAGAAGAACTCCCTTGTAGAAGGCTGACTTGAGAAGGTCCTTGATTGCTTGAAGTCCCTGGGCGATGCTCTGCAACTGGTGCCTCTGGATCTTCCTTGAACTCTTCTCAATTGGCTGCTTCTACTTGATCTGCTCCCTTGGAAGTGATCTCACATCATCTTCATGGATCAATCTTCACTTCTTGTGCTTGCAAGGATGGGAATTGGCTTACAGCAGCACAGGGAGAGCAAGAGCGGGGAGAGACCTCTTCTTGCCGCCAAAAGACTTTTCTGGAAGGCTCTGAGGTGTTCTTCTTTTGGGGGCTGATTAGATAGGTATTTATACCCCAACATGGCCAAAAGAACCCTTGGAGTATGTGGGCACATGATCCAAGGTTGATCCAATTGATCCCTAGAAGGCCACGTGTCCAAGTGTAACTTAAGATGAAAAATCAGCCGGAGTGTGTCGACACACTGTCCCAATTGCACAAAAGGATGTTCTAGGAGATGGCTCTAGTGTCGACACACTCACTGGCTATGTCGACACACTGTCCCAGTCTGGCAAAAGGGTCTTCTGGAGACTGGGTCAAGTGTCGACACTGCTTGGGACTATGTCGACACAGTGAACCCTGTCTTCATGAATTTGCTTCAGGGATTGATGCCCAGTGTTGACACCATCAGTGGGTGTGTCGACACTACCATGACAAGACATATATGTCCCTGAAAATTAAACACATAAATCATTAGTACAATGTATTATCATGAATGTATGTGATATAATGTGTTTGGAAACATGCCTTTTGAGCATTGTTATTACATATGTGATGTATTTAACATGTTCCAATCATTATGCATTAAAATCACAACTTGTCATCATCAAAATTATAAGGGTAAATGTATTAAATTCACACTCAACACAACACATTCGTTATACCAAAAGGCATAACGATAAATTCATATTGTCCATACCTGCTCCTGAAAGCCATCTTATAAATATATGCATCCTTGATTCTCATCTAATGATATCTAGACCTAAGGTCAATCTTAGAGAAATATTTAGCTCTAGATATTTGATCAAATAATTCATCGACGCGAGGTAGAGGGTATTTGATCTTTATGGTCAACTGGTTCAACTGCTTGTAGTCAACGCATATTCTCATGGATCCATCCTTCTTCTTGACAAATAAAACGGGTGCTCCCCAAGGGGAAGTACTCGGTCTGAGAAAGCCTTTCTCCAGAAATTCCATCAATTGGTCCTTCAATTCCATCAGCTCGGCAGGAGACATTCTATATGGTTGACGTGACACTGGTGCAGCTCCAGGGATCAGATCGATAAAGAAATTCACATCTCGTTTAGGTGGAATGCCTGGCAGCTCATCTGGGAAAACATTGAAGTAGTCTTGCACTATGTGTATGTCTACTACCTTGGGTGTTTTCTTCTCAATAACTATGGCGGCAAGGAATGCCACACATCCTTTCCTAATCATGCCTTGTGCCTGAATAGCAGAGACTAGAGACAAGTGTCTCTTGTGTCTTCGTCCTGTGAAGGATAGCTTAGGGAATTCACTAAAAGTAATCTTCCCTCTTCTACAATCGACACTAGCTCCATAGGTGGATAGCTAATCGGCTCCTAAGATAACATCATAGCCTTTCATGGGCATACACACCAGCTCGGCTCTTAGATTGAGTTCACCAATCATTACATCAGCTAATGGAAAATATTTGTTCAATTTGGCTTTTTCCCCTAGTGGTGTTGTGATAGGTAAGTCAAAGCCCATAGACGCAGGCTTGACATTTAATGTATCAACAAATGCTTGTGATATAAATGAATGTGTAGTGTCAGTATCAAACAAAACAAATGTTGATTGAGAAAAGACTTGTGGTGTACCTTCGACCACTCCACCTACTTCATTGGTCTCCAATTCTTGCACGACTTGGAGTCTACCTGCTTCTTCTATCCTCTCAGACGTTTGTCATTTTCCTTGAGCATGGGACAATCGGGAATGCGATGCTCGCGACTCCTGAAATGTAGGCACACACCTACCTTCCTCCAACATTCTTTAGCTGTGTGACCAAGCTTGTCACAATGCTTGCACCTGGGCTTGTTTGGGGTAGAGGGGGTGAAGATCTTGGGCTTCTGCTCCTGTCTTGGCCCTTTAGTAATGCTCAACGACCGCTTCTTGCCGTTGGTTGGTCTACTCGCAGAACTAGATGCCTGCTCCTTCTTGACAATTCTACCCTTGATGAGATCTATGAGATCGGTTGAATCCTCTAGCAACTGGGCCTTCTTGACTATGTCGGCATATGTCTGGATGTCGAGTGGTGCCAGTTGAGTAATGTATGAGGGCTTGAGTCCATTAAGAAACCACTTTGCCTTCATCCTCTCAGCGCTGACAAGATGATTGGCATATTGTGCCAACCGAGAGAATTAAGCTTCATATTCTACAACTGTGAGGTTCCTCTATTTTAGTGCAGCAAACTCAGAGCCTCTCCTCTCTTGTACTCATTCAGAGAAATATTTGGAGTTGAACTGCTCCTTAAACTCGTCTTATGTGAATTGTCCATCCGCCCGAGTGGCCTCCATGGATTCCCACCATGCACAGGCGTCCCTTTCTAGATGGAAAGTAGCAAGCAATAATTTGTCTCCATCTGCGCATTTCATGATGCAGAAAATGCATTCAATTTGCTTCAGCCAGTGTTCGGCCTCATCAAGGTCAGTTGTTCTGCTGAACCGCGGCGGGTTCATGCTACGGAAGTTTCTGTGCAGATCCCCTACTCCGCGGTTTCCACCACCTTGAGCAGCTTGCAATAGAGCTCGAGTCAGATCCTGGATAGTTTGCAGCATGTCGCGCAGTTGTGCACGCTCCACTGCCATTACAATTGTCTAAGTTCCTTCAAGAGAGAATTTAATGTAAGATATTGAAGTGGCACTAAGTTGGTGTGTGTGTGTGTATTTATTTTAACTTATTACCCATGGTTCTACCCATATATCACATAGGTAGGATAATTGGCTCTAGTCGTGGCGGGTCAACCTAGATCATCTTATACTTAAGAACAACTTTGGCTCCGATACCACAAAACTGCAACGCCCCGCCGCGGAATATCAGAGCGATAAATAGTTAAATAAATAGTATAGAGTGAGAAATAGACATCAAACCATTCCACATATTGGAATAATGCCAAATGAACCATCTTTATTGAAAATTCCACTAATTCTCGTGCAGAGCTATATCTATGGGCCCAAAGTAATTTATTCAAATAAAAACAACTACTAACTATCTATCTATCTACTAAGATAATTGGTTGCCGAAATCTCAGGTCACTCCTGCACTTGCTCATCCCCATCCTCGTGCGTGTGGTAGTTCCCATCAGACTCACCTGAAACATATATAACAAATAGTACAGGATGAGCGATAATGCTCAGTAGGACTTAATATCTTGTGAAAACAGACATACTTTAAGTGATTAATGTCTTGTAAAGTAGGATAACTAGAGAGAACGATCAAGTATAGTCACGAAAGTAAAGTCACACGATAGCAAGAGAATGATAGTACTTTTCACAAGAAAATAGCATCACTAGTGCGATAAAGGATTGGGCATATAACGAAATAGCATGTATGGTAGCACAAAAGTGCACTAGTTATGATATCACGTTGGTTGATTTTCTTTTCAACTGAGAGAACATAGTACTTGAATTGATTGTCATAGATTAATATTGATAGCTTAGTACTTGGATGTTATGTCACACACCCTGATCATTGAACTCCCATGGGCACTAGCACTTTCAGGCATACCTCCTAGGACCAGATCGAACCCTTTATAATGTTCCCTGACATTGATCATGTTTTTATCTTAAACAATCAATAGATGGTCAAATAGAGTACCAAGAATAGATGAGAGTATAGAGAGAATGTGAATAGATAAGAGGATAGAGAACGTACATAAGAACGAAGGTCATATTTGTAACATTGTGCATTTTTTGGATCTTTGCGGATCCCTGCTTAGTGGGTTTAGTGGCCAATGTGTGACCCATTAGTGCGTGTTTCAGGTGTTACACGAGTTGTGAGGCTTGGTGGGCCGCCAGACTGGGCCCAAAGTGCTCACATGTTTTCTGCCTGTGAACGCGACAGGGGTGTGCGTCGCGTTTTGAACGCGACAGCCCTGGTGGTCGTGTTCCTGTTGCCGCTGCTAGGCGGTCTTCATTTGCATGGCTACCGCGTGTCGCGCACCGGGCAGTCGGCCTTGTGAAGGCGACGGTCACCCAGGTCACAATCAGGTCGCGATGGGGGTGCATGTCGCGATCTTAACCGCTGTGCTGTTTTTAAGAACCCTGGACGAACAGAGCTTTCGCAAGCTCTGCTCGGCCAGGGGGAGCTGCTGCAGGGTTCCTTCGGGCGGCTCGAGGTTCTGAAGGTGCATGGGGTGTTCTCGCCACGAGGACATCGTGTGGAGCGGGGGAAACACCAAGGGATCTCGGTTTTGCGTTCTTCGCGAAGGTAGGGTGTTCTACCTTGTTTCATATTGTGGATTGCATGTTAGTTTGTTTATTGCTTTGAAAACTGTAGATACCATGCTAGGGTATCCATTAAAGCATGTAAATGTGAATTAAGTATGGTTTGAATGCTCTGGAATGGTGATCTGTGGAATTGTTCCCGGATTAGGGTTTGTGCCTGTGAAGGCGATGACCCTGGGCGTTGCATTCTTAACGCGACACCTCGATGCGTCGCGTTCCAATTTGGAAAGCGACACATTAAAGGGTCGCGATGGATGGAGACCAAGGGTTCTGTCGCGACAAGGTTGCGACAGCCTAACCCGTCGCATTGTGGTTTTTTGTGACGGCATGTCGGGGCGTCGCGTTCTGAAGGCGACCTTGCCCCTTGTTGCGACCTCAGCTGAGAGGTCCCGTTATGCATGCTTTTTATATTTGAATATCCGGTTAGTGGTATTTGTTGTGCATGGCAATGACAGGTGGAGCCAGTGTACTTGTCACGCTCACGAAGCTGTGCTCATAAGGTGGGCTAGTTTTACGTGGCCAATGTGTTATTTATATAATTAGCATGGTGTTTACGTGATTTGGAAGCCGTGCATATGGTTCATGTACATGGCACATCATACGTCGTCGTGTTTGTTGTATCTTAATTATTGTGGTTAGTCCGTGGTGGTGTGGCAGTGAGGTTCACGTTTGAACCTAGCCTTGATCCTTTAGGATCTTTATAAGTTATCCTCGATGGATAATTAGTAAAGTATAAGTATGATTCTACGTGATTATTGTGTACTGTGTTTAGTGTGGCAGTGGAGGTCACAAGGTGACCGATGACAGGCCGTGGCGTTATTATTAATATGGTTTATATGTGTTATGGTGTAGGTTAGCTTGTGAGTCAAGAGTGACCAGGACAAGCTATTCCTCACATATGTACCGTGGTTTGTAATAAAGATGGAACATGTAAGTGTCGTGGTTTGTTTATTGCCGAGTGTGGTGGTCCGGCGCCTATTCTTGAATGCCTCTCTAGTCGGGTACCCCAGGTTCTTTGTGAGCCAGGCACGCGTGTTTGTTGTGCTCGGGGTTTGTCCTGGTAGTTGTGTGGTACCGTCGAGGTCTGTGTCATCTGTCCTGGACACCCTCACTCCTATGTTTGAGTTGTACGTCCGGCTGAGGGAAAGATGATAGTAGGGCAGCGGCTTGTGTTTGTGGGTGTGCAGTCGCTTGTAGCGCGCTCGTGGTTGGGGGTACGGACACCAGTAGACATATTGGGCCCCAGCTAGTCTTGTTTCAGTGCCTCACTTTAGGGAGCTCGGGCCTGAGTCCCTAAAGGTGCCAGGCATGGGCCTGCAGTGTGTGAGACTGCAGGTAGTGGTGGTGTTTGTTAGTCTCCACAGTTAGTTGCTTGACTTGTAATTAGTTTATGGAGCCGTAGCTGGACTAAGGGTCTGTGGCTACGAGACTGAGAGGTTGTTATTGTGTTGTCCAGGTTGGATATTGGCCTGATCAGCCAATAATCCGTTCCCGTGTGGTGGCGTCGTTCCTTTCCGACTCGTGCTTTACCACTGGCTGTGGCTCGTGAGTTTGTGACTCGTAGTCGAGGTTTGACCTGTTCAAGGTGTGCCCTGGTGCTGGCACAGTTGTGACTGCGGTTGTAGCTTGTGGTGTGCCCGAGTGGTGGCACAGTTTTGGTTATGGTTGGTGAGTGTTGACTCACCAAATGTGATTTAGCTCGCTATGGTGTGCCCTGTTATAGCACTGGTTTACTTGCAGTTTCCGTGCGGGTACCTTGTGGTAATAGGTACCTGTACCCCGTGTGGGTAATGGTTTGTGGTGGTACGTCGTATACCAGTCTTTTCTGGTGTTGACGTGGAACTGTGTTTCGTGGAGGTCGTGTGGTGTGACCTTCCACTCAATGTGCTTTACCCTTCCTCGAGAAGCTTCCGTATATGGTTTTTGTGTGTGAAGGATTGGCCGTTGTAGCCAGCCCTGCCATTTTGTATGTGGCGTTCGACATATTGTGGTTTGGGGTATAAAGGGCCAGCTTTTGGTTAGCAGTCCTATTACCCACGTACTTGAGACTCGCCTGTGAAGCTTAGAGCCTAGGAAGTGGTTTGCTTGTGCAGCTTATAGCTTATATGATTGGTTGTGACTGTGGTTTGCCTGTGAAGCTTGAGGCCTAGGCGTTACTATTGTTGAGCGGACTAGTGGTGTGGAGCTAGTCCTGTTGTTCCCTCTT
Organism: Colocasia esculenta; assembly: GCA_014218235.1. NCBI lineage: Eukaryota > Viridiplantae > Streptophyta > Magnoliopsida > Alismatales > Araceae > Colocasia > Colocasia esculenta. Next base: position 133,654,292 of record CM024756.1, read on the forward strand.
ACTTTCCGAGGTTGTGAATAGTCAATGTGTTTATATTTAATTGCAATTTAAATTTAATTGTTGTGAGCATGAAATGGTTTGGCTATTGGTGCTGCCAGTGAGACCCTTTGGGGTTGAGGTGTCTGTAGTTTTGTTGTTGTTTTGGGTAGTCCCTACTGAGCCTGTGACTTGTTGAGGCTCACTTCCCTACAGTTCTTTCAGGGCTTGCCATGTGTTTGGCTTGCAGCGGCGTTGTGTCAGACTTGTACCACCAGTAGTTGAGTTGTAGTTAGTAGTGTTGTGTGAGCTTGTGCTCCCTCGGGTATGCCCCAGGTAGTTGTACTTTTTAATTGAACATGTAATAATGTAATGGGATAGTTGTAAATTGTTATACGCAGTATGAGCACATGTACTTTCTTGTGTCTTATACTGTGTAGTTGTCTTTTATATTCTTACTGGACACTTGTGTGAGCTATCCCTTGCGAGACTTCGGTCCGTTCACGGGAGACGGATCTGGATATGGAGCCTTATTGGGCATAAATATCCAGGGCCGTCACAGTTGGTATCAGAGCAATGTCTAGTTAGAATATGAAAAGACATTGAGAGTACAATGTCCCAATACATGGATTAATGTCCACTGCTTGTAGTAAGTCTGCAGTTTTGTGTTGGTTAAGATAGTATTTATCTGAGTTTTTGTTCTATAAAACGTGTTTTTGTGTTGAGAAATTTAGTTGTTAGCAGTTATTGAAAGTTGATGTGATTAGAGGTGGTATAATCTATGTGATTATACCAACGTGTTGGCTTGTGATAGATCAGTTTGGTTGTTAAAGATTCGCAGTTAAAGGAATTGAGGAGATTAACAAGTTTGGATATGGAATTCAGTAAGTAAGTTATAATGAAATACAGAGTTAGCAGAGACAGGTATATGGTAACAAGGTGATGAGGAACAGGTCAGTGTGTTGTTAGAAGTGATTAAATATGCAAAATATAGTTGAGAACCTCAGCAGAGGTATTGTGGCATCAGAGATCTGAGTCAGATGATATCAAGAAATAGTATGAATGAGAATGCGATTTGTGTTATGAAAAATTTGGCATGATTAAGTAAGGCAGATAGCTTTAAAAAAAGTATTGGTACAGAAGGGAGCAGTGGTTTATGGCAAATAGATTAAATATGCCTGAGATTAGAAATTTGAGAAAAAGTGTTGTTATGAATAATGATGGTAATATGAAGTTTGATATGAGGATTTGTATAAATATGTACAGAAAGGATCAGTTGAATAAAGAGAGAGAGAAAAGAAGAATCAGTGTGCAAAGAGATTTTCTAAGAATCACATAAGAGAAATATTTAGTTGGTGAATGGCAGATTATGAGGAATTCTTCAGAGAGAGTTAATACAGATTGTTGTGCTAAAGATAAGAGCAGTGAAAGTTAGTAACTTTGAGCAGTTTGAGGAAAATCAAAATTAAAGTTAAGTATATTGGAATGAGTTCAAGGCAAATGAAATAGAATGGAAAGAAGTGCATTAATGGAGAAGCAGTTAATAAATATTGAGTTGAGAAAAGCAGTAAGGCAGATTGTGATATTTATGTTATTTGAGAAAAGAGCATTTAATGGAATAAGGGAAGCAGATAGAGCAAGTTGATATATTTAAAGAAATTGGTATTCAAATTTGAGTGTTTGCTGTATTTTAAAGAAGGATGATTAGATACCAGAAAGATTTATAGTATGAATGGTACAACAAGATTAGCCAGGCAGCAGAATGAATAAGAGAAATATTTTGCGGAAAAGATGTTATTATTAGAATGATTGGTAGTTTAGATAAAAAAGAAATATGGACCAGAGAAAAGAAGAATTTAGCAAATGTTGAAGTGAATAAAATTAGATGAGTCAGGAAATGTCAGTTAGAGTTTGCATATCGGTGCAAAGAAATGATTCAATAGAGCAGAAATGGACTGTTATTAAGATATTCCAGAGTTTCATGTAGGAGTAGGAATAGACTAATTAAAGAATATTTGGAAAGGTTATGCAACAAAATTATGAGATTAGCTATAGAATGTCAGTAAAGCAAGAAAGGTATATGAAGAGTACAACATGTCAATAGCGGTTTGGCAGGTCAGAAATTACAGTAATATTTTCAGCATGAATTAATTGAATAAGATGATTGTGAGAAACAGTTAAAGTTAGAAATGAATACAGTTGAATCCAGAAGAAAGTAATTGAAAGTAATAATGAGAACAGAAATTGTGGAATATTTTGCAAAAGGTTAGTGTGATCAGAGTAGCGCAGCGGAAGCTGAAGCAAGAAAGATTTAATATTCGTAGATTGTTCAAGGTTTGCTTGAATAAGGAGAAAGTATAAAGTTTTGTGTAGCGAATAAAGGAACAGAGGTTATTATGGTTTTAATCAAAATGATTTAAAGCGGTATGGGCAGAATATATGAAAAGGCAGAAATTCAAAGATGGTGATTGATTTTTCTTTGAAAAAACAAATGACAGTTGTGAATGTAAATACAGATAAGGTAGGGTAACAGTAAGCAATGATAAATAGAAAAAGAAAATGGCATCGAAAATTCAAGAATTTGGAAAGATTATAGTATGGTAAAGTATTACAGTGTAAGATACTCGAGAAAGGTAGAGCAGTCCCGAAAGAAATGTTGCAAACACAGTCGGAAAAATGTGAAAGTAGGTTTAGTCCAAGGAGATAAAGCGCCACCAGTAATGTAGAATCACCTACGGATAAAAGGTAAGGAAATAGCAGATTGAAATTACAAAATAAGACAGTTATGGAATGAATTAAAAAGAAAAGAAAGGCAGAACAAACATGGGAATGAACAGATGGATCAGTTAGCGCAGATGATTAAAGAGAAAGATACAAAGGAAGCGTATCCTACTTGCTCTATATACGTTTTTGTTTCTTTTTAGGTGATAATCCGTTTGTTGTGATTTGCTTTGCATGTCGAGGACGACATTCCTTTTAGGTGATAATAATGTAACATCGCACATTTTTCGGATCTTTGCGGATCCCTGCTTAGTGGGTTGGTGGCCAATGTGTGGCCAATAGTGTGTGTTTCAGGTGTTACGCGCGTTGTGAGGCTTGGTGGGCCGCTTTTTTTTTTTTTAACCGAAAGGGACACAGGAATGAAGAGCTAGCTAAGTGCGCTATCCCCCAGCAGGGGATAACGTTCTCACTCCCCTAGCTTGTCCTGCGCCTAAAATTTTATATATGTGGAAAAATATACATGTAACACCGGGGCATACCCATGAACAACCAGAAATCACAGCAATCTAACAGAAGGAAGTCCAGATTTATCAAGAACAACTGGACCTTTACAGCTGGTAGGAATAGCAGAAGAAGAAAAAATCGATCTGTGATGAGTGTGGCAGGCATGGGACGCCAAGGCGTCAGCCACCCTATTGGCCTCCCTAAAAACGTGATCCACGCAAACTTGCATCTACAGTAGTAATGAACGAGCCAGATTCCACACCAGGAACACTTCCAGGACGGACATTTGTCATGAATAAAACAGAGAATCTGAGTACACAACCGTAACATGGAACCCATGCAGCGCAGCCAATCTAAGGCCATCAGTGAGTGCACGAAGTTCAGCAAGCAGACTATCTCCATGGCCATAGAAGAAAGCGAAACTCAGAAGGACCTCCCCAGCTGGATTTCGCAGACAGCCCCCCCCCGCCACAGGGACCCGGGTTCCCCTTGCAATCACCATCCACGGAGACAAACACCATGTTTCGGAGGTATCCACCTGACAATCTTGGGAACCTTGAGCTTTACTGTAGGTTTAAAACCAAAGGATGACATAATAGCAATGGAATCAGTAGTACATTCATGCTGAAACTTGACACCTTGAATGGCCACACTCACAGCATATCTGATGTCAGCAATGATTTCCCACCAGCTTATGAGTCGAATCAAACCTCTTCGCACATCTATTTCCAGATCTCCATAAAACAAGAAGCACAACATATATCGAAATGAACCCTATGGCGCTCTTGCAATTGACTGCAGAAATGATGTTCCATAAGGTAGATGTAATATGCGAACCAAATACCTGACCATTAAGGAGCGGGCGGGCCCAGTCCCAGAGCACTACAGCAAGATCCCCCTTGAGGAAAAGATGATCTAAATCTTCTGTAGATGGGGAAGAACAGCAGGAACAGGAGGAGACCAGATAGATACCACAATCTGAAATTCTATCATCAGTGGGCACCGCACGATGTAAAATTCGCCAACCGAACAAAGATGCCCTAGGATTGAAAGTATGATTCCATATTTTAAGTAAAGAAGGCCGGTGAACACCATGCGGCCTAAGGGCCTGGAAGGCGGACTGGTAGTAGAGAAGTCCCATCAGTACTACTCATCCAAACACACTTATCAGGAGCATCAAAAATGTCGACCTTGTCCATTAGACTCCCAATCGCTGCATGATTCCTCAAAGGGTAATCAGTGTTAGCCGCTACATCATGGACAGTAGTAAAGGGGTATTGATTAGGAACAGGGATTAAGGAGATAAGCGGGCAATTGCCAGCCCACGTATGCCTCAGGATATCAATATTCTTGCCATCACCCAAAATCCACCTGCTATTTTGTAAAATCATGGAGTGAGCAGCATTAAAAACTACCTTAGGAATCCCTGTAGGAAACACCTTGACAACTTCATTTGACTTAGCAACCATGAATCTACTTCTAGCATAGGAAGACCATAAAGTTTTGCCATGCATTGCATTCCAGATGAGCTTAGCCATGAGGGAAATCTGAACATGCCACATACTTCTAACCCCCAGACCTCCTTCTTGTTTAGGTTTACATATTCGATCCCAAGATATCCAGTGACGTTTTCTGTTTTCATCACCACCATTCCAAAAAAGGAAGCACAGGAGCGCTCAATCTGCTGAATGATGGACTTAGGCAAACAAGTGGCAGAAGCTATGTAAATGGGGATAGAACAGAGAACCGAGTTGATGAGCACTACCCGACCTGCCTGAGATAACAACTTAGCTTTCCATGAAGCCAGCGAAGTGTTAACCTTGTCAATGATATGCTTATAGTGGGAGACTAAAGAGCGGCCATGACTGATCGGAACCCCCAAATACTTAGAGCCCCTCCTCCTTGCGGAAACCTATTAAAGCTTTAATGCGAGCACCAGTAGCAGCAGAAGCCTTAGGAGAAATAAGGAAACTACTTTTAGAAGCATTCACCTTTTGCCCAGAGGAGTCCTCATACGCTTTCAAGAAAGACAGAAATTTCCTAATGTTGCTGGTTTGACCGTTCATGAACACTAGGGTATCATCAGCATATAAGAGATGAGATATCTGCATGCAACCACGAGGCCCTCTGTAAGGATGTAGGACACCTGAAGATTGAAGAGATCGCAGGCCCCAGCTTAAAACTCCTCCATGATAATAAACAAAGCTGGCGCCAAAGGGTCACCCTGACGGATACCCCTTGAAGACTTAAAGAAGCCCACCTGCTGACATTGAAAAGAACTGAGAACCAGCAATTACTAACCATCATACCCACAAGGGAAACAAACCGAGAAGAGAACCCAAAACTCCGAAGAACCACAAATAAAAAGTTCCACTCCACTCTGTCATAAGCCTTCATCATATCCAACTTGAAAATAACATTGCCCCCACGAACCTTCCTACCAATATCGTTCTCATCTGTCTAGAGATCGAACATTCTCAATGATAGATCGACCCCGAACAAAGGCACCTTGCTCTTCAGAAATAATAATAGGCAGAATAGGAGAGAGGCGATCAGATATAATCTTGGAAATTATTTTGTAACAGAAATTGCACAGGCTGATTGGACGGAAATCACCGAAAGTAGTTGGATCTCTCACTTTTGGAATCAAAGCAATAATTGAGAAGATGCCCCACGAGGTAAAGGAACACCCTTGAAAAAGTCCTGAACAGCATGGACCACATCCTCACCTACAATGTCCCAGCAGATAGAGTAGAAAGCTCCGGTGAAACCATCAGGTCCAGGAGCACCCTTCCCATTCATAACCATAACAACAGCCCTCACTTCGTCCCTACTGGGGACTTCACAAAGTAACAAATTATGGTCTTCTGAAATAAGGGAAGGAATCACCTGAAGGAGGTCATCATTCACCACAGAATTCTCCGTTCTGAGCAAGCCATCAAAAAAAGAACTGGCCGCACCTTTCAGAGATCTTGATCTTCACACCATTCAGTCGAGCCCTCAATCATGAACCTGTGAATATAGTTTTTTCTACGATTAGCCTTGACAACCGCCTGGTAGAACGAGGTATTCCTATCCCCATTTTGCAGCCATGACATTCTAGCTTTTTGACACCACATCTTCTCATCATTAACAAGAGCTTGGTGAAGTCTAGCATGTGCAGCAGACATGTCCATTCTGTTAGCTTCAGTAGGAAAAAGGTCGAACTTGTGTTCAGCATTAGAGACCTCAAGCTCAGCGGCATTAATGGCTTCCTGGATGTTGCCAAACACATTTTGTTCCAATCACGCAAAGCCAGCTTGACCGCCCGCAGTCTACAAGTCAGAGTATCGAAAGCATAAACTTTAGGATCAACACCTTTCCGCGCAGTAGAAACCACAGACAGGAACCCCTCATGAGACCCAGACCTCCTGAAATATGAAACGACTAGGCAACTTGGAAATCACCTTCTGCTCAACAAGCAAAGGCGCATGATCAGAAACTCCCCTAGGGAGATGACGGACCACAGTATCCAGCAAAACATCCTGCCAAGCATTATTAAACATAGCTCTATCTAACCGAGCTCTCACAGACGCACTGCCAGTATGTTTACTCGACCAAGTAAAAGAAGAACCGATGTACCCTGCATCAATCAGCCCAACCGCCATAATGAAGCCATTAAAGTCAGACATGGAGGTGTTAGTAACAGGATTACCACCAAGTTTCTCAGAGTGCTGGGAAACGCAGTTAAAATCCCCAGAAACCAACCATGGAACATCAGAATTATTTTGAGCAAAGTTAATTAAATCATCAAACAAGTATCTTCTCTCCCCTTGATTACAATTCGCATACACAATAGTGATGAAGAACTTACTATTGCCAATATTGCAAACCAGAGTGATAAACTGATTGGAAGAAGAGATAACCTGGATATCATCCTGCTCCCTCCAGAAAACCCAGATGTTAGACTCCTCATCCATGTTGCCTGCGCAGCCATTCATACACAAAGAATTGCCCAGAGATCTAGCTTTTCTGAAACTGTTTTAGGTTAGAAATGCCCACAATCAGGGTTATATTTCTTGACTTCTTTTTCAAACTGTTACGGGAAGCAGCATTAGCAACCCCCCTGATATTCCAGATCAACAATGGATATTCATGAGGACTGGTATCCGTCTCTAGCACCAACGGCTTTCGCCTTAGATCTCGTCGTCACAACCACGATCAAAGTTGATGATACCTCCTGTTAATCTCCAAGATCCGGCATATGGATATCTTCTCTCGCGACCCTTCGAAGAAGCTCCTCCTCATCAACAGACACAGTATCCACCGGCCCACGAGAAGAAGAAGCAGCGGCTATATTTGCATGCGCGAGACACCGCCAGGACCATCCATGGACCGGTTTAAGACAATGCCTGCACCGGCTGTAGGGGAGAAGTAATGGGTTGTCGGAAGACCGACGTGCACATTAACCTGAAGCGCATCTGAAGGAAAGTTAGATCCGCTATTCACCAAGTTCTGCGGAACTGGCTGCTGCACCCTGAACCGTTTCTGCGTCTCATCTGCATGGTATCCTGAGCATTATCCTGAAGAGAAGTAAATTGGTTTATATCTGAGGTTTGGAAGCAATATTATCTTCTTTTGCCAAGCTTTCTTATACCCCAACTTACTTGGTTTTTTCCACTCCCTATCAACCTGTTCCCTGGTATCATTAGGGTTAGCATTATCAGCCCCTGTAGTTCTATCCTCCGGTGATTTTTTCTTATTGCATTCACCAACAAGATGACCGAGTTTGTGACAGAAAGAGCAAATCGATGGAATTCTATGGAAATACCTTTTCCAGAAGCCGTCCTTATCACATCCAATCCAAATGCGATCCGGCCTGGGCTTTTTGATATCCAGCTCCACCGAAACCAATGCTTCTGAGTCTGTGTCATGGCCTTTGTAACATCGTGAATATGAAGCACAGCACCAAAGTTCCTGCAATCGACTGTAAGAAGCCCATGATAATAGTTCACAGGCAGCATCGGGAAGCCGATCAGACAGGAATAAAAGTGGGGTCATAAGAATAATCAAACGCCGGATACCAACGGAAAAACCGGAATAAGTATCCTTTGAATAGAGGCTTCTACGAGAAGGACCTGAGGAAGTCTTGCTCATCATCAAAGCGAAAAAGGAGGTGTCTTGGGTTAAGAGTGCTAATGATGAAATCCTTAGATAACATGAAGCGCTGGGACAAATAGGATTTAATCTCCGGAATGAGGATTTGCCATAAGGGCACTTAGCGATAATTGCATTCTTGAAGGGGACCCAGATCTATCTATTTCCTCTTTGGAAAAGTAAACTGCTGGCTCTCTGAGATCAGTAAAAGCGGGGCTCTTCACTTCAATGGTCACAGTCCGGTGATGGTTTGGAAGCGGCTAGCATTTGCGCATAAGACCTCCTTGGGGCATCCGACTCGATCTCCACTGCAGCAGTGGACGTGCATGGTGCTAGCGACTTCGAGCATGCAGGGAGTAGACCCCTCGCACCACGGACGGCGCGCCCTACATGGCGCCAGGGGCGCCAGTGATGGCGGCACACACCAACCCTAGCAGAGCGGGGGAGGAAACGATGGCAGGAAACGTAAATAAAATATCTCTTCTCTAAAATGTATGTTCCCAACCACTTGGTGGGCCCGCTAGACTGGGCCCAAAGCGCTCACAGGTTTTCTGCCTGTGAACGCGACAGGTGTGTGGTCGCGTTTTGAACGCGACAGCCTGGTGGTCGCTTCTGTTGCCGCTGCTAGGCGGTCTTCGTTTGCATGGCTGCCGCATGTCGTGCGTCGGGCAGTCGACCTGTGAAGGCGATGGTCACCCAGGTCACGACGGGGGTGCATGTCGCGATCTAACCGTTTGTGTGTTTAAGAAACCCTAGATGACAGAGCTTTCGCAAGCTCTGCTCGGAAGGGGAGCTACTGCGGGGTTCCTTCGGGCGGCTCGAGGTTCTGAAGGTGCGTGGGGCGTGTTCTCACCCGAGGACGTCGTGTGGAGCGGGGGAAACGCCAAGGGATATCTGGTTTTGCGTTCTTCGTGAAGGTAGGGTGTTCTACCTTGTTTCGTATTGTGGATTGATGCATGTTAGTTGTTTATTGCTTTGAAAACGGTAGATACCATGCTAGGGTATCCATTAAAGCATGTTAAATGTGAAGTAGGTATGGTTTGAATGCTCGAATGGTGATCCATGGAATTGCTCCCGGATTAGGGTTTGCGCCTGTGAAGGCGACGATCCTGGGCATCGCGTTCTTAATGCGACAGCCCGATGCGTCGCGTTCCAGTTTTGAAAGCGACACATTAAAGGGTCGCGACGGATGGCACCAAGGGTTCTGTCGCGACAAGGTTGCGACAGCCTTACCCGCCACGTTGTGGTTTTCTGTGGCGGCATGTCGGGGCGTCGCGTTCTGAAGGCGACCTTGCCCCTTGTCGCTACCTCAGCATAATAGGTCTCGCTATGCATGCTTTCTGTATTTATATCCGTTAGTGGTATTTGTTGTGCATGGCAATGACAGGTGGAGCCAGTGCACTGTCACGCTCACGAAGCGGTGTTGCTCACAGTGTGGCTAGGTTTTACGTGGCCAATGTGTTATTTATTAATTAGCATGGTGTTTACGTGATTTGGAAGCCGTGCATATGGTTGTGTACATGGCACATCATACGTCGTCATGTTTATTGTATCTTAATTATTGTGGTTAGTCCGTGGTGTTGTGGCAGTGAGGTTCACGTTTGAACCTAGCTTGATCCTTAGGATCTTTTTAAGTTATCCTCGATGGATAATTAGTAAGTATAAGTATGATTATTAGTGATTATTGTGTATTGTGTTTAGTGTGGCAGTGGAGGTCCAAGTTGACCCGATGACAGGCTGTGGTGTTATTATTAATATGGTTTATATGGTTATGGTGTAGGTTAGCTTGTGAGTCACGAGTGACCAGGACAAGCTATCCTCACATATGTACCGTGGTTTGTAATAAAGATGGAACATGTAAGTGTCGTGGGTTGTGTATTGCCGAGTGTGGTGGTCTGGCGCCTATTCTGGAATGCCTCTCTAGTCGGGTACCCCAGGTTCTTTGTGAGCCAGGCACGTGTGTTTGTTGTGCTCGGGGTTTGTCCCCGTACTTGCGTGGTGCCGTCGAGGTCTGTGTCGTCTGTCCTAGACACCCTCACTCCTGTGTTTGAGTTGTACGTCTGGTTGGGAAAGACGACAGTAGGGCAGCGGCTTATGTTTGTGGGTGTACAGTCGCTT
>CM024756.1:133664846-133707021 GCA_014218235.1 Colocasia esculenta
AGCCGTCAAGGCTAGTCAAAGGTCAAAATCCACGTCTTTTGGCTAACAAGTCGTCAAGGCCAGTCAAAAGTCAAATCCCGAGCTTCTTGGCTAACAAGCCGTCATGGCCAGTCAAAAAGCTCAAACTTCAGACCTCTTAACTAACAAGCTGTCAAGGCCAGTCAAAGGTCGAATTCACGTCTTTTGGCTAACAAGCCGTCAAGGCCAGTCAAAAGTCAAATCCCGAGCTTCTTTGGCTAACAAGCCATCATGGCCAGTCAAAAAGCTCAAAATCCAGACCTCTTGGCTAATAAGCCGTCAAGGCCAGTCAAAGGTCGAAACCCATGTCTTTTGGCTAACAAGGAGCCAAGGCCAATCAAAAGTCAAATCTCGAGCTTCTTTGGCTAACAAGCCATCATGGAAAGTCAAAAAGCTCAAAATCCAAACCCCTTGGCTAAAAAGGCATTAAGACCAGCCAAAGCTCAAAATCCAAACCTTTTGGCTAACAAGTCGCCAAGATCGGTCAAAGTCAAATCACGAGCCCTAGAGGAGCCTCAATCCTCTAAACATATTCACGGCTCTCAGGGAAGCCTTTAATTCCCTACCATACATGAATCCAAACTCTCAATCCATGGCTCTCAGGGAAGCCTTTAATTCCCTACCATACATAAACCCAAACCCATAATTCATGGCTCTCAGGGAAGCCTATAATTCCCAACCATACACAAATCTAAACTCTCAATCCATGGCTCTCAGGAAGCCTTTAATTCCCTACCGCACATAAACCCAACCCTCGGCCAACACACCATCAAGGTCGGCCAAGTCAGCCAAAATTCAAATCCAAATTCTCACGGCCCCTCAGGGAATCCTTTAATTCCCTACCGACCATAAATCTAAGCTGTTAGCCAACACACCATCAAGGTTAACCAACTAAATAAGAAACAAATTCAAATTCCAACGGCTCTCAGGGAGGCCTTTAATTCCCTACCGCACATAACCCAAACCCTTGGCCAACACACCATCAAGGTCGGCTAAGTCAGTCAAAATCCAAAATCCAAATTCTCACGGCTCTCAGGGAAGCCTTAATTCCCTACCATATACAAATTCAAATTCTATTGGCTCTTAGGGAAGCCTTTAATTCCCTACTGACTATAAACCCAAGCTTCTGGCCAATACACCGTCAAGATCGGTCAACCCAATTAAAATCCAAATCCAAATCCCACGGCTCTCAAGGAAGCCTTTAATTCCTTATTGCATTCAAAGCCTCACGGATCTCAGGGAAGCCTTTAATTCCTTACCGCATCCAAAACCTCATGGCTCTTAGGGAAGCCTCTAATTCCCTACAAAAAAAAGAGAAGAAATAAAATAAATAAGGGCTTAAAAAGGAGGTGTCCTGACGGACTTGGTCTACCACTTCATCGTGATGGATCAAGGGTAAAAAGGTCTAAAATCCAGCTGAGGTGAAAACCTAAAAGGGCGTCTCAGGCAAAAATGGGTAAACCCCTCAACGCGAAAACCTACAAAGGCGTGTTGGAAAAAGCTAGAGGGGGCCAAGCTTGGCGAAAACCCGAAAGGGCGCTGAGGTTGGTAATGTGAACAAAAAAAATCAATCAAAGTCAAATTACGTGCCCGAGGGAGCCTCAATCCTCTCACATTAAAAATCACGTACACAAGAGAGCCTCAATCCTCTCATTCAAAATACGTGTCCGACGGAGCCTCAATCTTCTCAACCCAAATCACGTGCCTGAGGGAGCCTCAATCCTCTCACCCAAATACGTGCCCGAGGGAGCCTCAATCCTCTCAACCCAAATCATGTGCCCGAGGGAGCCTCAATCCTCTCACTCAAAATCACGTGCCCGAGAGAGCCTCAATCCTCTCATTCAAAATACGTGCCCGAGGGAGCCTCAATCCTCTCAACCCAAATCACGTGCTTGAGGGAGTCTCAATCCTCTCACCCAAATACGTGCCCGAGGGAGCCTCATCCTCTCAACCAAATCATGTGCCCGAGGGAGCCTCTATCCTCTCACTCAAAATCACGTGCCCGAGAGAGCCTCAATCCTCTCATTCAAAATACGTGCCCGAGGGAGCCTCAATCCTCTCACTCAAAATCACGTGCCTGAGGGAGTCTCAATCCTCTCAACCAAAATACGCGCCCGAGAGAGCCTCAATCCTCTCACTAATTCACGTGCCCGAGGGAGCCTCAATCCTCTCACCCAAATACGTGTCCGAGGGAGTCTCAATCCTCTCAACCAAAATACGTGCCCGAGGGAGCCTCAATCCTCTCACCCAAATACGTGCCGAGGGAGCCTCAATCCTCTCATTTAATCATGTGCCCGAGAGAGCCTCAATCCTCTCAACCAAATCATGTGCCCGAGGGAGCCTCAATCCTCTCAACCCAAATGCGTGCCTGAGGGAGCCTCAATCCTCTCAACCCAAATACATGCCCGAGGGAGCCTCAATCCTCTCAACCCAAATACGTGCCTGAGGGAGTCTCAATCCTCTCAACCAAAATACGAGCCCGAGGGAGCCTCAATCCTCTCACCCAAATACGTGTCCGAAAGAGCCTCAATCCTTTTAAACCAAATATGCGCTCGAGGGAGCCTCAATCCTCACCCAAATATGCGCCTGAGAGAGCCTCAATCCTCTCGCCCAAATATGTGTCGAGGGAGCCTCAATCTCTCACCCAAATACGTGCCCGAAGGAGCCTTAATCCTCTTACCTAAATCACGAGCCCGAGAGAGCCTCAAATCTCCTCATCAAGATTATGGCCCTGGAGAAGCCTTAATTCTCTAACATAAGCATGTTATGGCCCCAGAGGAGCCCTAATCCTCTAAGTGAAATACCTCACGGCTTTTGGGGAAGCCTTAAAACCCCTGTTATCAATAAAGATCACATGCTGATGGGGGAACACAGAAGCACAATGTATATAGCAAATAAAAGTTCTCGTCCCAAGACAGGCCTTGGGATAGCCCAAAAAGGAGAAGTCAAAATGAATGGATAGCATGTGCTGATGCTAAAAACAACATTTCTCAAGCAAGCATATGCTCTGGTGTCGCCTGCCCTCAAAAGGTCGACCTGTGCAAAAGAATAGTACAAACGGCTCCGTCATGCATAAGTGAGGTCGTCATCTCACGCCAATTCATGGCTTGCACGATTTTTGTAAAAGTTATAGCAGTCTCTGCTTGCAAAACAGCCAGCTGGGTCTCCAAATTGGTCCAACTCTGCGAGTCAAAAACAACTGAAGATCAGATTTTACTACAAAAGAACGAGAAAAGGAAAGGATAAAGCAGCTTATCAAAAGAAATATTGCAGCAAAGTCACAATCCTCAATACATAAAGCAAAACTTTGACATTGTTGTCATATCAAATATATGTATGAGATAATGGTCATTGGCAACGTAAGTCCAAAAGAAATGAGAAGTTTACTGCAAGTATGTCATAAGCTGCAACATCTCAAGTTCACAAATATGACATCTCGACCATAAATCTCAAGAAAGTCAAAATAGCCGAAATGCGTTGGCAGGATAGATGAAGTGGACCCTTTGAAGGACAACATGTGATAAAATACAGTTGAAAAGGTTCACACGAGACAGTCGCCCTATGCTTCACTCTCGGACGCCAGTCTCGTGGGGGCCATTTGTTGAACCAAAATAGTAGCATATACACTGGATGATCAAAATCAAAATAAATAGCCAATAATATGGCAACAGTATGCATACTCCACGCTAAAACTCTGGCCACTGGTTGAGAGTTCAAAAAATTGGGAACATAAATACTGTTGCACCATGTTCCGGAAGACTAAAAAAAAAAACAGATGACAACAAATTCCTATTCTCTGCGTTGGGAAGAGGATAAGAAGAAGAAGAAGAGAAGTAAAGGGGAGGGGAGTACCTTCCGGAGCTCCTTTGGAGCCATGCTGTTCCCCTCGCCAGGGGACCTTGCCGTTGCAGTCGCAGCTGGGTACATGGGAAGTCACCGCCGCAAGGGGGGGGGGGGGGGGCTTCCCCTGTTGCTCCTGCCGTCGCTCGCCATAAGAGGGAGTCCTCTGCTGGTCCTCCCACCGCCGCAGAAGACCGCCCCTGCTGCTTCTTCAGCCATCGCAGAGGCCTCCCCCGTGGGTCGCACCGCTACAAAGGGAGGGGGGCTTCCCTTGTTCGAGTCGCCCCTGCAGGGGGCTTCTTCCCTGGGACGCGCCACAGTAGGAAGCAACCCTGCTTCCTCAGCCGCTGCCGCCACACCCTTCAGCAAGGGCTGCCGGCGTCGCTTCCTCTGCTGAGCCGGCCGCCGCCCCTATTCCAGCTCCCCTCCCAGCGCGCAGGGCAAACAGGGAAAGAGAGAGAGAAAAAATGGCAGGTTTCCTTCTCCCTGCCGTGGCTCTCTCGTGGCCCAGGGGTATAAACAAAAAATAGGAATTAAAAGGGGGAAAAGAAATAAAGAAACAGGGGGAGATATGCAAAAAATGCAAATGGTCGGGACGGTGTTTAATGGCCGGGACGGGGTCTTTCCCACTCTCTATAAAAGGAGGGGGGGTGGCCAAGCTTGAAGGGGGATTTTTTTTGAAGCTTCAACACAGAGCAAGGCTCTGGGACTGCAAGGCGGTCTGGGAAAAGGGTCTGCAAGGCAGCCCTAAAGAACATTGTGCAAGGCACAATTGAATTTTCTCAAATCTTAAGCAAGGTCTATTGGGCTTCCTTTGTTGGGCCAAACTTCTTATTGGGCCTCAAATTGCTTATTGGGCCGAACTTGTATTTTTCATGCAAATGATATGATGTTTCATGCTTAATGGGCTAATGATGCTTAATTGGGCCGGCATTTGACATATTCTCACGTGTGATGTTAACAGGCCTATTGGGCTGATTTCACTTATTTAATCATACCTTATATGAATAATTACACGTAGTGTCACGTTTATTTCGAACTCTTCACTACTTGGTTTCTTAATCAAAATCAATCAATTTTTCAACCAACCTTAACAAAATATCTCACAAACATTGTTATTTAATTTTCAATAACATAAAAATAACAAACAAGTCATGTCTCATGTTATTTTTGATCCACCTTAAGTTAATCACCTTTTAAATCAAATAAATAAATTAAAATATTAATTTAATCCACATAATTATAATTTAAATAAATGAATGCTGAAAATAATTAAAAAATGAAATCAATGATTTTAAAATACAAAAAATGAGCAAATAGATTTAAAAATCAATAAAAAATGAAACAAATATCAAAAAATTCTAAAAAAATAGATTGCATGCTTGCAATTTTATTTTCTTTCATGTACAATTCATGTCATTCAATCGTGAGTCACGCTCTTCTGTTTCAAATGAGTTGTCTGATGGTTAATCAAGGGTATTCAGCTTTTGTGCTGATGTAATTAACACTAACCGAGGTTAGTGGGGGAGGTCAAACGAATTAAATAAGACCATGTCCATGTAAATAAATAAAAATCCAAATAAACCAAATCCAAAGATAAACTTAAAATTTTTAAAAGAGAAAAAAAATGATTCTTACATATGGCTTAAACTATTCCTAATGGACCTTGGTATTCAAATTTGCCTTCCAATGAAGCTCTACTGTGACAACAAGGCTGCCATCAACATTGCAAATAATCCTGCCAAACATGATCGAACAAAACATTTTGAGGTTGATCGCCATTTCATTAGGGAAAAGTTTGATTTTGAAGACATTTGTCTACCATATGTAAAATCCTAGGATTGGGTCAGATATTTTTACAGAAGGACAATCTGCTGCTCAGTTTCAACATTGTTTAAGCAAGCTGAGTATACTTGATGTCTATACTCAGCTTGAGGGGGGTGTAGCGGCTATGTATGGAGGGGCATTCTAGTTCCTTATTTTAAGATTTCTTTTAGTTAACTAGTTATTAGCGTAGTCAAGTTATTTATCCCTGTTATAAGTGGTGCTCTTGTCCTAGTTATAATTTTCAGTTTGAAAGTATCCTAATTAATAAAAACCAATGGGTTGGGGGAGGCCACAAGTTAGTTTTTCTGACTGTGGTTGGCTGGTTGCTTCCTGTCGGACGTGGAAAATTTCGTGGTGTATTTTATATGGTGTTTCAGTTTGATTTGATTTTTATTTATTTTACTTTGCCTTGCGGGACGTGCCAACTTGTCTAACAGACAGAATTTGAAATCCGCGCGATGCGGAGAGAAAGTCTTATGTCCAAAGGATGGACAAGTGCGCCTGTTTTACTTTGAACTTATTTTTTCCGCGATTTTATTTTATCAGACGATTAGGGTAGCGTGTGCTGGACCCTATCTCTCTTGATCAGAATCGATATTTTGTTACATCGGATTAAAAGTCTTTGATGTTATTTTTACATCAGTTTTAACCCGAACACCATTGATAGCAAAGTTGAGAGGTTTTGCATTTTCTCTAAAAATGTAACAGTGGTGTTTTGTTTTTTTTATCGGACGAAATAATTTGAAAAGGGGGTTTTATTTTGAAAAGAGTATAAACTCCATTTGAGAGTTTAGCATGTAATTTGGGAAATGAGGGGCGTATACCCATGGATTCATTTGATATTTGAATAGATTGTGCATTTGGGCAGAGCTTCCGCATGGGCAAAGTTTCCTTAGAAAACATACACATATGAACATATCATTTTGTGAACATACGAGTATATTTTCGGTAGAACCTCCACTTGGGCAGAGTTTCCTTAGAAAACATACGCACATGAAC
The DNA here is from genome assembly GCA_014218235.1 of Colocasia esculenta. Classification (NCBI taxonomy): domain Eukaryota; kingdom Viridiplantae; phylum Streptophyta; class Magnoliopsida; order Alismatales; family Araceae; genus Colocasia; species Colocasia esculenta. The sequence goes on from CM024756.1 coordinate 133,671,531, forward strand.
ATATTACACTTGTGAACATATGAGTATATTTTCGGGCAGAACTTCCACTTGGGCAGAGTTTCCTTAGAAAACATACATATATGAGCACACTTATTTGTGAACATACGAGTATATTTTCGTGCAGAACCTCCACTTGGGCAGAGTTTCCTTAGAAACATATACAATAAGTACATTATTTGTGAACGTATGGGTATGTTTTCGGGCAGAACCTCCGCTTGGGTAGAGTTTCCTTAGAAAACATACACATATGAACATATTTATTTGTGAACGTATGGTATATTTTCGGGCAGAACCTCCGCTTGGGCAGAGTTTCCTTAGAAAACATACACATATGAACATATTTATTTGTGAACATATGAGTATATTTTCGGGCAGAACCTCCACTTGGTCAGAGTTTCCTTAGAAAACATACACATATGAGCACAAAACTTACCCACTCGAAGACTCACTCAGCAAGAGGGAAGAACATATGTGTCTAAATGCTTATATTCATGGAAACTAACTCGACATGGAAACATTTAGAACACAAGAACATATAGATGTTAAATACCTTACACCCATGGAGACTAACTCGACATGGAAGGTATTTAACATCGAAGCACATGAGCGCGATTTAATTTTACCCCCACAAAGACTAACTCGATTGGGGTATGGATTGCATTTGGATTTTAAAAATCCCCCCATGGAGACTAACTCGACATGAAGGGAGATTAAGGAGATTCCGTAGTCGGAGGGCGACGACCTCTCTTTTTTGCTTGCGAGGGCGAATACCTTCACACCGAGCAGAGGAACCTTTATATGAGCAAGCTAGAACTTCCTTTTGAGAGAGCCTTCTCTTTTTCAGATTTTCTTCCAAATTAGGGAATCCAAAAAAAAGGTCCCCGTTGCCATCGGGCTACATGGGCTATTTATAGGGGTTTTGCCCCTTACATTTGAGAGAGGAGAGAGAGGTAACCGATGGAAGGGTTCCATCGGTTAAGGCTTAACCGATGGAACCATTCCATCGGTTAAGGGCTTCTTCCTTAACCCGATGGAGGGGTACTATCGGTTAAGGAAGGGCCTCCCCTTAACCGATGGAAGGGTACCATCGGTTAAGGAAGGGCCCCCTTTAACCGATGGAAGTCCCATCGGTTAAGGTTGTTTCTCTTAACCGATGGAACCTCCATCGGTTAAGGTCCTCCTTAACCGATGGGAGGTTCCGATGGGGATCTCCATCGGTTAGAGGGGTTTTACATGGGGTTTTTTTAATAAATACACCCCTTTGTTCTCTTACGAAGGGTGTTGATGCCGTGAGATCTTTGCTCTTTTCTTGGAGACCTCCTGACGAAGGGTTGAGTTTGCAAGTTCTTGACGCTTCCTGCTGCACGTGTTCTTTGTACTGTTCTTCAAATTTGGTCTTATTAACCTTGTGCTGCCGAATTCCTTTCGCAACATATTCCTTTTGAAGTGCTGTTTTTTTTTCTGAACTTCTGCTTCACTGGAGAGATTTGATGCCGACTTGATTAATAAATTCCCTCTCTTAATTTGAAAGGCTTGGTTCCAATATTACCTAAGCAACCATGGTTACCTAAGTAATAATGACATTTACTTCATTCATAAGTCACCTTTGAATGGGACTCGGACCCAATATTACTTAGCAACCATGGGGCTACCTAAGTAACCATTGGATCATTAAATGCCCTTTGGCATTTCCCTTGTAGATATCCACCACAAACATTTCAGTGTTCAACACTTCCTCTCTCCCTTCTGTCTCTTCTTCTGTTTGTGTTCTGTCTGTTCTACTAAAATACATCCGCAACAAGCTCTCTCTCTCTCTCTCTCCTATATATATATATATATATATATATATAAGAGAAGAGAGAGAGAGAGAGAGAGAGAGGAGAGGGAGGCTTGGATCGGCGGGGCCCTTTGGTGCGGCCTTGCCGTATCCAAGCGGCCAACGCTCCATGCGACCCGTGATTTGGCTAGCCAAACTGCGGGGTCCGATTTTTTTGTGCTACAGTATGACGGGGCCGCACCGCCATACTGTAGCATATATATATTGTATATATATATATCTCTATATATATTTATATGTATATGTATATATATATATATGGGCATGATACAGTTTGCTGCCCCCATTTGGTGCGCTGGCAGACTGTAAAACTGCCGTGCAATTGAGATCTGACAATGGATGGTCCAAAAGGTAAACCAAGTGTCCACAAGGGCCACAACTAAGGACTTCTGTGCAAAAGAGAGAGAAGGTGTAGATTGCTGATTGGGCCATCAGAGGGTGCTCCAGATTCCCAAGGTGTCTGGTCGTTCCTATCTACTCCTGCAAAACTATTTAAAATTTGAGGGATTTTGTTTAGAAATAGAAAAGGACTAGGCTGCCCTTCCTTTGCTGGTGGCCACATCACAACTTCTGTGCCTTCTGGCGCTGGTCGTCTCCCGTGGGATCCACCCAGGAAGTGCATCCAGTAGACTTCTTCGATATGCTGTCTTGGGACATTGTATCGGTTGTACTTCTTGAGAAGTTTCCTAGGGTACATTGCATCTGGCCTGCTGCCTGGGTATTTTCTTGTTTCTTTTTAACAAAGCCCCCTCAATTTTTAAATAGTTTTGCAGGAGTAGACACGAACAACAGGACATCCTTGAATCCGGATCACCTCCGATGGCTTGCTGGCCAATCTGCGCCTTCTTCCCATTTTACACAAATGCCCTCTAAATTGTACACACTATTTTACCTTTTTGAAAATGAACCATCCACTATGAGCTCTTAATTGCACGGCAGTTATATGGTCTGCTGCCAGCACATCAAATGGGGGTAATGGACTGTATCACGCCCCTATATAAAAGTAATAAAAAATAAATAAATAAATGTATAAATATATGCAAAAGGACATGAAGAATTGCTAGAGAAAATCACATACTGGTCCAATGGATAATCATGCCACATTGGTGATTTATGTAACTTGTGGGAAATGACATTTTTTTTGGACAGTTGTCATATTTTATTATTTTGCTCTCTGCAGTTTCATTGGGTTAGCTATTGGATAATCAAACCCATGAGATATAATTCTGTCTACTCTCTGCTTTTTGTTGGAAGATTCACTTTGACGTCATACCTCTGTGCAGGGAGATATACAAACGTGTCTGTATTGCTGGTGGTAATCCTGCCTTAACAGAATCTCCAGCTGAACCAAAATGGACTCCTGGAGGTAGTTATACTGATCCCATTCCATCTCATGGAGCATAGAAATTTTTGTGATGAACAGTGCATTGCAGCACAATCACCTGCTGAAGATTGAATGAAAAATGAAAATATCTATTTTACTGTCTGTTTCGCCGGATTTTGCCCGGCCCTCTTCAAAGAGAGAGGTAGAGAAGCAAGGAAGAAGAAGGAAAGAAAAAAGGAAAGAAAAGGGGGGTTACCTCCCTTATGGCCGGCGAAGGCCCTCAGGGCCACCGCCACCTCCGCCGCCACTGCGCGCCGCCCCCTTTGGCCGCTGCTGTTTGCTCCCGCCGCCGCCGCCGCCGTCGCCTCTGGTGGAAGAGGAGGAAGGCCCGCTGCTGTTGCCTGGCCCCTCCGCCGCTGCAACTGCCTCTGCTCGCCGCCACCATTGCCGCTGCTACCTTGCACAGCCGTCGGCGTCGCCGCCGCCAGCCGCCCTGCTCACCGCTGCCGCCACTGCCCCTTGCTCGCCGCAGACCAAAGGTGGAAGAAGAGAGGAGGAGGAGGTCGCAAGCCTCCTCCCTCCCAGCCGCCTCTCTCCGCGGTCTCTCTCTCTCCTGATGCCCTAAGTCTCGAAATGCAAAGGAAGAAAGAAAAAAGGAAAAAAGAAAGAAAAGAAATAAGCAAGGGGGAAAGTGCAAAATTGCAAGTGAACCTCCCGGTGGAGGTACTCAAACTTGCGGTGGAGATATTCAAACATGCCGGTGGTGGTCTCTCCTCCTTCCACTATAAAAGAGAGGGGGGCGCCCCAAGCAATGGGGAGAATTTTTTTGGAGTTTTGAAAGCAGAGCAAGGCTCTGAGAAAGACTGCAAGGCGGTCTGGGAGAAAGGTTTGCAGGGCAGCCTTAAAGAATATTGTGCAAGGCACAATTTTAATTTTCTCAAGTCTTAAGCAAGGTCCATTGGGCTTCCCTTATTGGGCCAAATTTCTTATTGGGCCACGAATTGCTTATTGGGCCAGACTTGTATTTTTTATGCCATGATTTATTAATGACCATAAGACTTAATGCTTAATGGGCCTAATGATGGTTAATGGGCCGCCTGTGGTATATTTTTACATGTGATGCTTAATGGGCCTATTGGGCTAACCTCACTTATTCATCATGTACTATATGAATTGCATGTAGTGTCACGTTTATTTCATACTCTTCACCAATTGATTTTTTGATCAAATCAACCAATTTTTAGACAAGCCTTAATAAATATTTCACAAACATGTTTTATTTAATTTACCATAACTAAAAAATAACAAACAAGTTATGTTTCGTATCATTTTTGATCCACCTTAGGTTAATCTCTCTTTAAATCAAATAAATAAATGAAACATTAATTTAATTCACATAATCATAATTCAAATATAATGATGAACTAATTAAATAAATAAAAATTAATGATTTTAAAATGCCCAAAAAGAGAAAATGAATTTAAAAATCAATAAAAAATGAAACAAATATAAGAAAATTCCAAAAAAATAGATTGCATGCTTGCAATTTTGCTTTCTTTCATGTACAATTCATTTCATTCAATTGTGAGTCACGCTCTTCTATTTTAAAGGGTTTGTCTGATGGTTAATCAAGATTATTCAGTCTTTGTGCTAATATAATTAACACTAACCGAAGTTAGTGGGGGAGGTCAAATGAACTAAACAAAACCATGTCCATATAAATAAATAAAGTCAAATAAATCAATCCAAAGCTAATTTTTTTAAAAGTTTTAAAAAATGATTCTCACAGAGATGGCGACTCCGCTGGAGACCTCCCTTCCCTTCATCTCTCCATCAGACAACACCCTAACATAAGATGTACTCACATTATAATTTTTGTGCAGGTCATAACTCTGCAATGGCGGTTGCAGCTCACACTCTGGTGTGTTCTTCGGCCCACTTGTGGTCCAGGACCACATAAGAATGACTATCTCACCACACCAACCAGGTTTGGAGATTTCCTCCAGTGGTGGAGTCTCCTTATTTCCTTGGTGTGATACCAACCGTGCAACCCACTGTTGCTAAGACCCAAGAAGCAAGCAAAGCAAAAGAAGAGCCTCAAGCTCATGAGGCTAATTTGAGACAGATGTTCACAACCTATGCTATCAACTTCACCAACACTCTAACTGCTGGACAGAACAAAAGACACAAGCCTAAGAGAAAGCCCACGACACGTGGCATTTCAAGTTCTGGCAAGACTGTCCTAGTTGGCGATCTCCGGATCCGCCTGGACGGGAGTGAGACCCTGTCACCCTGATGGTACCGGAGCGGCATGTAGCTGCTGTACCGGTAAAGAACAGTTTCGGCATACTGCTTAAAGTGCGGCAAGATAAGCCAAGTTTCAAAGTGAAAAATGTGAAGAAGCAATGAATGAAAGCTGAAACCAAGAACAATCAAATTGACAAAGCTAGCTTCAAAAATACAAAGCCAATGTGAAAAGGATGAGATATATACCCCGCCTCCTGTTAAACAGGTATGGGTCACTAAAGAAAAAGGCCGAGAACTCCAAAGGACAAGGGCCCTAGAATCTCTTGTAGGGTGAAAATGCAAGAGCAGTCATGAAGCACCCAGCAAAGTGACAAACTTTCAAAAGAAAGTGTCCCAGACAGACAAAGGGAACTTTCCCAAGAGTCCTGACCAAAGAATGCACCCCTTCTTTGCCGGTTGTTCTGCAAAGAGGATCTAAAAGGAAAGGGGTATATCAAGAAAGAAGACAAGCCAGCCTGGAAACAGGGCAAAATTTAAAGTCTGAAGAATACAAAGGGATGATAATATCCCTAAAGATCAATTTTCCAATGCTTGGGTGCTACTGTGTGCCCTAGGCAAAGAAAAGAAGAACGGTGCAGATCACTGAGGAAGGTATGCGAGTGTATACTTGCTATGCTTCCAACATCAACAATCTGCCCCCAGTGGATGACATACCTGAAAATCTAAATATTGGGATACGTCATGGAATAACAACTAGGGCTCAGGCACGTGCTCTGTTGAAAAGAATCAATAACGAGGTAGATTCCCTACTTCCTGATGACGATGTGGCAGCTACAGATGTCGTCGGCACCTCCAACCCCACTATACTGCCATAACAAAGACAATTTCCTAAGGGTACACATGGGGGCAACCTCATCGCAAACCTAGAAATGGTAATACAAGAAAATCAAAGGTTGAGAGCACTACTCGAACCTTATGCAAAAGTTGGGGACGACTCTACCCCCACAACCACAGCCCACAACCATCACTACAGTTGCTGCAACCTTTACAGGTTAATTGCCCACAATGGTACCAGCCCTGGCATTTTGCCACCAAATACTCCATGCACAGAACCTCTGGCCGAACAGCTGGTAGGAATCCAAATTCAAGCCATAAAGAAACTCAAGAGGTACATATAACAGAAAGGAGGCATGATGCATCGCAGATAAATACCTTTCGAAGAAACAATGGTCTCTCAGAGGGCCATGATTGAGCAAATAATTGAAGCAAAGATGGCTGAGCAAAGCGAGTTGTCCGCTACCTAGTACCTATGAGCTATGACCTATATAGGGTACCATGTCCTGTACACCATCTCTTCAAAAAGCTCCCAGCAAAACACCCAAAGGTCCCTAAATTCTCAAAATTCAATGGATATGGGTCACCTCATGAACATATAGCTCATTACATGAGCATCATGGGAGAACTGGCAACTGAAGAGTCATACCTTTGAGGTACTTTTCAACATCACTTACTGGGCCAGCCTTTCAATGGTATGCCCGACTGAAGCCCAACTTAATAGTTGGTTGGGAAGATATGCAAAGGAAATTCTTTGAACGCTTCAGAGTGACAGAAGAAGAGTCACTTAGCAGAACTCATATCCTTAAAACAAAATAAAATGAGTCTGTTCTGGACTTCATCAAAAGATGGCGTGACATGAGCATGAAATGTGAGCACCACCAGCACATGAAGATGCGGTGAAACTATGTCAAGAGTCTGAATCCAGAAATCAAGAAAAGCTCCTAGGGCCAATATCCGGACATTTGAACATCTCAACAACACAGTGGCAGAGATAGAAATCTTCTTTGCCGAAAATCCCACTGCTTCATATGGAAGGGATAAACCTCCTAAAGACGAAAACCCTAGGTCACGAGAAGTAAATACCGTGGACTTTTCGGCAGCCCTGGGGAAAGCTGGGGGCAAGAGAGATACCCTCCCTCTTCAAATTCAAAGAAAGAAGAAAGGAGATCAGCCCCCACCCTAAGTGAGAGGCTCAACACTCCTTATTCATTTACTAGGAGCACACATGAGAGTTGTTGGACATATGTCTCCAAGAGAATCTCATGACACTCCCAGAGCCCATGCCCAGAAGAAGCAACAATGGTGGGCAAACCCATTATTGCCCATATCATCGCGTGTTGGGTCACGCTATAGAAAATTGCTATCTGTTCAAAAATCGAGTAGAAAAGCTAATCCAAGCAGGAGTTATAGATATGGGAGAACACATGGTAAACCCACCAAAGCCACACCAACAACCAAAACTCACGTTCTCTGCCAACGTGATCCATGTTATGGCGCAGGCTAGGTCCCAATGAAGGCCAAGCACAAATGATGCAGGCAGGAATACTAGATGAGCTATCCAAAGTCACTGCATCACTCCCGAGGGAGGTAGTGGAAGGTGCTATTCAGGCAACATTCCATCATGAGCAAGAAGAAGCTAGCTGGACCCTGGTGAATACAAACAAGAGCTCAGCCCTTAAGAAACTCCAAAGAAAGAACGACCTAGAAAGTCATACCTTGGTGGCGTATTGACCGTTCGGATCGTGGCTTAGTGATTGTGGAGGCCAGTGTGTGGCCCATTAGTATGTGTTACAGGTGTTTACGCAGTTGTGGGGCTTTGTGGGCCGACAGGTTGGGCCAAAGTACCCACTGGTTGTGAACGCGACAGGGCTAGGCGTCGCGTTCTGAACGCGACAGCCCTGGAGTCGCGTTTCTGGTTACCGCCGTGGAGCGGTCTTCGTCTGCATGTTCGCCGTGTGACGCACGTTGGGCGGCCTGCTGACGTTGGCCATGAGAAGGCGACGACCTCCTACGTCGCGTTGTTATCGCGACAGTAGGGTGCGTCGCGTTCTCAACTGTGAGGTGTTTTTAGTTGAGGTCGACCGAACAGAGCTTAGCAAGCTCTGCTCGGCCAGGAGGAGGAGGTTTCACGGGTTTTCTGAGCGATTTGACATTTTGGGGTCATTTTTGGCGTGGTCCCGCCGCATCGCCGTTCTTCGCGTTCTTCACGAAGGTAGGGAGATTCTGCCCCGTTTCTCGGCGTAGATTGCATGTTTAGCATATTTGGTCTGTTTTACATGCTATAGACAGTAGATATCATGCTAATGAAGTGTTTAGAATATGTAAAATGGAGTTTCATGGTAGTTAGCATGGTCTGTGTGGGGAATCCGGAGATGGGTTCCCAGTTTTAGGGTTTCGCCTGTGAAGGCGACGGACCAGGGTGTCGCGTTTAGAACGCGACAGCCCGACCCGCCGCGTTCTGCCTCTGAACACGACATATCGAGGTGTCACGTTCTGAAGGCGACAGAGGACACTGTCGCGTTAAGGGTTCCGAGGGCTTTATGTTTATGCATGATATCGTAACTATCGGATTATCGATGTATGTTGTGCATGGCATTGGTAAGCGGTGCATTGACACCTGTAGAGCTCGAGGAGCGTGTTGTTCACGCGGTTGACATGGTGTTCACGTGGTTTGAGCGGTGTGCACGTGGTTTGAGCGTACGTGGCGAGTAGTACGACGCCTACCGTGGTTACCTCTTCAGTTGGGAGCCCCAAGTTTTGTGTGAGCCAGGCACGTGAGTGCTCGGGCTTGTCCGGTACTTGTGTATCGTCGAGGTTTGTGTCGTCTTCCTGGACACCCTCACTCTTGTGTAGAGTTGTACGTCCGGCTGAGGAAAGACGGCAGTGGGACAACGACTTGTGAGAGTTTATGTTTGTCGCTTGTAGCGCACTCGTGGTTAGGGGTTACGGACACCAGTAGACGTATTGGGCCCCAGCTAGTCCTGTTTTTTAGTGCCTCACTTTAGGGAGCTCAGGTTGGAGTCCCTAAAGGTGCCAGGCATGGGCCTACGGCAGTGTGGTCCGCAGGAATAGTGTTGGTTGGTCTCCACAGTTCTTGGCTTGTTCTAATGGAGCGGCAGCTGGACCTTTAGTCTGTGGCTGCGAGACTGAGAGGTAGTCTTGTGTGGTTTGTCCGGTCGGTAGCTGGTGTCGCGAACCAGTCCTCGTGGCCCGAGTGTGGCGTTTTCCTACTTTAGCACGTACACCTAGTTGTGGTTTACTGTTTATTTATTAAAGTTGATTCAGTTAATAGCAGTGGTAAGATGCGTTTACAGCTTTAATATCCTGTTTAGTAGTTCTATAAATTACTAGCGTAGCTTCCTGCTTTGCTACTTGTGAGTTTGGTTTTGCTCGGTTTTTGGGGGAGTTTCCCTACTGAGCCAGTGACTTGTGAGGCTCACCCCTACTCCTTTCAGGTGAGGGGCTTCTCGCCTTTCCTCTAGTTTAGAGCCGCGTCGTAGCGGAGTTGGGTCTGCACCACCAGCAGTGTAATTTCCTTTCTTTGTACATCTCGGGGTATGCCCCAGGTCTTCTTGTACTAGTGTCTGGTTACAGTTGAGAAACGGCTATGTATATTTCATGTAAATATTTGTGAGGTGACAATCTTATATATATTTAAGCAGTTTCCTTTATATTTCTACGGACTTATGAATGGTATCCCTTGCGAGGCTTCGGCTCGTTCTCGGGAGGCGGAGTCGAGTCAAGCACGTTATTAGGTTTACGGGTTTGAACGGACGGGCCGCTATAGTAATTCTGTGCCAACCACTCTCTGCAAACTGCTCCAAAAACCTGAAGTGAACCTGGGATCTCAATCTGAACCATGGTGACTGGAATCCCATGCAATGTACTATTCTTTCCACATATAATCTGGCTAATCTATCCACTGACCATGACATACTTACTGACAATAATCTGCAAACCTTGGTCAATCTGTCCATAAAAACCCAAATACCATTATGACCGGTGAAGTCCTGGGCAAACCAAGTACAAAATCCATGGCAATATCATCTCATTTCCACTGTGGAATGGGTAACGGCTGCAACAGTCCTTGCGGCCTCTGGTGCTCTGCCTTTACTTGCTGACACACTGCACATCTTGTTATGAATTCTGCAATCTCTTTCTTCATATTAGGCCACTAGAAGTGCTTCTTCAAATCTTGATACATCTTCGTGCTGCCTGGGTGGATGGTGTATCTGGACCTGTGTGCCTCCTCTAATTTCCTTTCTTCGTACACCTCGGGGTATGCCCCAGGTCTTCTTGTACTAGTGTCTGGTTATTGTTGAGAAATGACTATGTATATTTCATGTAAATATTTGTGAGATCGCAATCTTATATATATTGAGTAGTTTTCTTATATTTCTACGGACTTGTGAATGGTATCCCTTGCGAGGCTTCGACTTGTTCGCGAAATAGCAAAAGAAACATTCCTCCAAGAATTGGCAGTCTTGAGAGAATGAGAAGAGGAAGAATCTATTGTTGAAATAAATAAGCCAATGCCCGCAGTGTCAATAAATGAGAAACCATCTCAAACACCAATTAAGGAGGGGGCAAAAGGTTTGGTACCCCTCAGAGCTGAACAACTTCCACTAGAAAAAAAAAATCGAGAGCAGGAAATGGGCGACAATGCCGCAATCCTCCCTCCACCACAGCCATGCAAGGTTTAGCAAAAATGATGCCCCCTTAACAAGACAAACAAAGGCAAAGAAATAGTGGGGGCATCTCCAAAAAGAAAAGAAAAAATCACCATTAATAAAGAAACAACAACGACATTAAAGCTCAACATGCAGTTGGAGGATCCTAAGCGAAGGCCATTACAACTGCATAGGCCCATTTTCAAGCTTGGAAATAATGCCATCAGCCAAGTAATAGAAGCTAGCATACCACTGCATTAAATCATATACAAACGACAATCCCATTGGAGGTCCACACACTGGAGCCTCTAAAATTCTTTTGTGGCTTACCATGCTGAAGGACAGCCAATAGTGTTCTATAAAGGGAAGCCTGTACCCAAACAACCTCCAAATGATTTTGGCTAAAAGATGCCACTATTAAATTGAATGAAATGGTCGAAGATCTGAAAGACATGCCAGATCATATAAAGGCAATATGCCGGAAACAAAATATTGAAGTTCAATGTCGAACGAGAGCCAAGCTATATCAAGCAATGTGGTACCCTACCAATGTCAGGGGGCAACCACCATTCCCCCACAACAACAGAAGAGGTCTCGGATGAGAGACACGGGAAGGTCCCGCAGTTCACTATGTTGTAAATATAGTCAGCATAAAGCTTCCAATAATTGAAAGAAGGATGGATGAGAATGACGCCCAGATGGACGTGGATCTCTCCACAAATGAAATGAGAGTTGTTCCCCCAAAGAAAATTAAGAAAAGACTTATCCTTCCGAGAGCAAGAATGGAAGGTATCAACCCTTACATAAACTGACAAAGAAAGGAGCCCCATTCATATGGGACGACGAATGTCAGAAAGCCCTTAAAAAATCAATATTTGCTCAGTCCTCCTATGCTGGGGGCACCTATCAAGGGCAAGCCTTTAATTGCGGCCATGGGTGTATCACTAGGGGTATTGCTAGTTTTAAAAAGGAAAAAAAATAGAAGAAAGAAAAGAAGAGAAAAAAAGGGGGTGAAGAAGGCAAAGAGACCCCCCTCTACTATCTTAGTAGAACATTGGTCGGCCCAGAACACCGATAGGAAAAAAAAATCATGTTCGACATTGGTTTTTGCCGTTAAGAAACTAAGGCATTATTTGCTGGCACACGAGATTCAACTCATTTAAATTCCTACTCAAGCAACCAGTCTTGTTAGGAAGGCTGGGAAAGTGGGCACTACTTCTCATGGAGTTTGATATCTCCTATATGCCATAAAAAGTAATTAAAGGGTAGGACATGACAAAGTGCTTAGCAGCCCATCCAGTGCCAGAAGACTCCCCTCTGAATACAGAATTGAGTGACGAGGAGGTGCTCCCCGCTTAAGAAACTTACGAAGCACAAGAAACTCAACTTGAATATTGACAATTATATTTTGATGGGGCTGCATGGGCTTCTTTGAAGGCTAATGACACATCAACAAATATGGCAGGGGCAGGAATTGTCTTCGTGACCCTAGAAAAAGGGATATTGCATATTTATGTGCTCTCATGGAATCCCTCACAAATAATGAAGCAGAATATGAAGCCCTCATAGTTGGCTTGGAAATCGCCCTAGAAATGGGCATAAGATGTATTGAAGTATTTGGCGACTCATTGTTGGTCATCAGACAAATATTGGGCATTTTTGAAGTCCGAAAAGAAGAATTGAAAGCCTATTTTGAGGCAGCTACAAGACTCAGCGACAGGTTCTACCACTTTAAAAAAGAACATGTCAGAAGAAGTCAAAACTCGCAGGCTGATGCATTGGCCAAACTCACATCTGCCCTTAAACTTCCTTGGAAGGTGAACGGGGAATCACCATAAAAAATAGAAGATTGCTTCAAAGTACTCTGAATCGCCATGATGATTTGACAACCTTTGAGGCAAATGTACTGAAAGAAAATGAAAGTTAAGAAGAAGATGATTGGCGTATTCTCATTATTAAGATAAAAAATGGTTGGCTATCAGATAAAAGAGGGGAGCGAGTGCAATTGTTGCAAAGAGCTGCTTCCTACAAATTGATAAATGACACATTATATAAGTTCACATCTGAAAAGGACAAGTCGGTACTGCTGAGATGCCTATCTCCGAAAGAAGCCAAGATGGACATGCGGGAGGTACATGCAGGACTGTGTGGCCCACCAATCTGGCTCAAAAATGAAAATCAACATAAAAAGTAAAGGCTTCTATTGGCCAACAATGTTTGCAGATTACGATCGGTTTGCTCGAACCTGCCCTCAATGCCAGGCCTGTGGGCCCGTGCCAAGAAAACCTCCAAGCAAACTCCATCCAACAACACCGACATGGCCATTTGCTGAATGAGGAATGGACATAGTGGGTCCCCTCCCAACATTATCTAAGGGATATAAATACATACTTACTACCTCAGATCATTTCTCAAGATGGTCTGAGGCCATACCTTTAAAAGAAACTACCGGAGAAGCGGTGGCTCGCTTTGTCCGACAACACATTATATATCGGTTCGGTGTTCCGAGTCAAATCATATCTAATAATGGCACTCCATTAAAAAATCAGACAATATACAATTGATAGTAAATTCCATATTGAGTGGAGGACATCAACAGTTTATTACCCTCGAGCCAACGGGTTAGCCGAAACCTTCAACAAAACTTTATGCAAGCTCATGGTCAAATTGGTAAATGGCCGAAAGCGCGATTGGGACGAAAAGATGCATGAAGCTCTATGGGCTATCGCGCTGTCTACAAAACTCCTACTTTGGACCGAAGCAGTCATTCCTGTTGAAATCGAGCTCTTATCTTATAGGGTAGCTCTCCACTATGGGCTCCCTACTGACGAGGGGAGCGAAATTGAAAGACGGCTTGAAGAGTTGTCAAATTTGGAAGAAAAACGTTTGGTTGTTGTTGACACGGGGGAGAAATTCCCTATAAAATATCGCGGTGTGATTGCGTTCTTTATTTGGCATTTATGTATGTATTGTTGTTTTGATATTTTGATGTTTGCGGGGGCGTGCCAGCCTGTCTAACAGACAGAAAAAGAGTCCGCGCAATGCGGAAGAAGAATTTTGGTGTCGGGGAACGGACGGGTATGGTGTCCAAAAAAGGTTGAAGTATGGGTCAACCAAGGGATCATCAACTTGGGCAACGCTCGGGTCGACCCGCCACAGCCTCACATTCGTGAATGGACGGATCATTTAGCCGACGTTGTCACGCACACAGCCAACGTCATCGACCCGCCGGAAATCTATACACCGGTGGCTTTTACTTTCCCAGACCCGGATATGACAGAAGCCGGCTCATCTGGCGAAGCTCCCACCTGGTGGTGCCCGGGAGGGCGAATTCCCCACAAGAGTCGCTTGGCGACCGGAAGTATTGGGGAGATCTTCGAAAAGCTCCTACAGTAGGGTGTCGTGATGGCCCACATACCGCCACCGACGTACACTGAAAGGGAGTTAAATCACCCCTTGTACTGTCGATATCACGCCATGTTGCTGCACCCTACGGACAGGTGCCCTGATGTCCGGGATTGGATCGAGTCCCTTATCCAGAAGGGGAGAATCGACCTGGAAGGCAATTCCATGGTCCTGATGACAGCCAGGGAAGCAGCCCAGCGGGAATTTGAGGAAAGCGACTATATGCGCTTCTAGAACCTCAAAGCCCCCGAAGCTGATGAACGAGGATGGCTCATACCGCTGATGCAATCCGCGGCCGACGGTGGAGGCCCGAGCCTGGACCAGCAATTCACGAACATATCCCTGAAAGAACAGCCCATCTCAAGATACAATCAAGAGGATCCGGATATGACAGAAGCCGGCTCCTCTGACGAGGCCCCTGCCCTATGGTACCCCGGATGGCAAGTCTCCCCGAATCCCTTTGCGACTGCAAATATTGGGGAAATCTTCGAAAAACTCTTGCAGTAAGGCTGTGTGAAGGCACATAAGCCGCCACCGACATACACAGAAAGGGAAATAAACCACCCTATGTATTGTAAATACCACGCCATGTTGCTGCATCCTACGGATATGTGTCCGATTGTCCGAGACTGGGTCAAATCCCTCATCCAGAAGGGAAAGATCGACTCGAAAGGCAATCAATAATCCAGCCCGAGGCTAAGGGAGAAGCCCAGCAACAACCCCTCGGCGAAAGAAGGGGTCTCGACAACATCAAGTCTCCCCCCCTCCCTAGAACAAACTCTGGAAAATAGGAGTAAGGGGCGGCGCTTCGAAAATTCGCCTCCGCAAATACTTAAGCGGCAAGATAAAGACCGCAGGGGCAAGCAGCCAGCGATAGAGCCGGCCACCCAAGAGGCAAGCCCCTACTGGGCCGAATTCCAAGAATTGCCGCCCGAAATAATCGAGCTGGCAATCAATTCTACTTTCAACACCAGCAAGATGAAGCTGGCTGGACCCCATGGCCTCCAGAATGCGCCCCTCACTGGCGTTCCCAAAAAGGGGAGGGTCGCACAGCTGCCCCGCCCGAGAGGACGCCTCTTGGGCATCCAAACCAGTAAAGGAGCTCACGCCGCTTGAAATGGCGCGGGCGCTGAAACAGAGAGAACATGCAAAAGAACATGAAAAGGCGCCTGAAGGAGTGAGCCGAGCAAGCAGCGGCCATGGCGGCCCCCGCGGAGCTGACTCCGCTCTAGAAGTTACAAAAGCTCATTGATGAATTAGAGGAGTATATCCCCTCCAAACCCACCTGGGGAGTCCCTTTGGACAGATAATCATCCGTGGGAAGAAATGGAGCACAAAATGAGGCTTAAAAGCTGGCTCTGCCAAATGCTACAAAGGGCTCAAGAAGGTGAGAAGCTGCCCCTGCCCGAAGGGCTGGCCATCTTCTACAAGGAGGATGAAATTACAATCGAGAAGCAGGAAGAAATGTTGAAGGACTTCTCGTGTAACATGGTGTCAATACCACCGCCTGCAAGCTTGCAGTCGCGGCTGACATGTCCCCTGTGGCAACATATCGGCGCCGCAACCGAGGCAGAGGAAGGGCCGCGGACGAGGAAAGAAGCTCGCCCCGTCACTCGGCGAAAAGCCCAGCTTGCCCGACCTCAGCAAAACCATCATCTTCCGGGGGGAGGAGCCCCAGCCCGTCCCTGAAGGGGAGGTACGGGTCAACTCCTTCGTCTTCGACCCATCTGACGAGGAAGAAGAAGAGCAGGAGGAGATCATAAGCGAACTCCCTCGCCAGAAAGTCGCCAGGCCAGCCGACCGACCCGCTCCATCCAAGGGCGGCCAAGATGAAAGTCTCGCCCCGGAAGAGGGTCTCCTAACCCCTTTGTTCGAAGAAGAGCCGAACGAACAACCAGGGGCAAGGCGGACTAACCAATTCGGGCAGCCGATAAAACCTTTGGCGGACATGGTCCCACCATTAGAGCAACTCCGTGCCCGGGCCGACCGCAAAATCATACAGCACATGAAGCGGTTCCCGACTAACGTCACCATATGGGACGCTATCGCCTGGAGCAAAGAGTTAAGAGCGGCTCTTATTAAAATATTGCAAGAGCCCGAGGTCTACGAAGCTGACGTGACCGAACTCCAAGCTCAAGCCCTGGAAGCACTGGCGGCGGAGGTGACATTCTCCAATAAGGATATGTTGCTGCCTACGCTGTACCATAATCGCCCGTTGTACATGCAAGGAAAAGTCAACGGGCACGAGCTCAACCGAATCTTGGTTGACCCTGGGGCATCGATCAATATCATGCCCCTGAAGACTTTCAAGTCTCTGTACCTCACGCCCTATCTACAAAGGGTAAATGATGTTAGAATTGCAGGGTTCAATCAGAACTCTGAAAACGCCTTGGGAAAGGTGGAGGTATAGTTGACCATGGATGACCTCACCACCAAGGTCGTGTTCTACATCATAAATGCGAAACAGTCCTACAAGGCTCTCCTGGGAAGACCCTGGTTGCATGAAAATCGAGTGATCCCCTCGACTCTCCACCAGTGCATAAAATATATCAAGGAAAGAGAGCAGCACACAGTCTTCGCCAATCGGGCCCCTTTCCGCCCAAATGAATGCAATTTGGCGGATGCCCAGCTATACTTCGGCGAGCCTCCCAACAAGCCAACAGCCGCATCCAAAGGCAAGGAAAAGAAAAATGCCGATGCGGGTCAAGCAAGCCAAGACCGGGACGAGGAGGAGCTCTTTACAGTCAATAAAGACCTCCTTGAAGCTCACCGACTCGCCCGCCTCGTCGAATCTACCGAGTCAGGGCCCAGTTGCCCAGAAAGGCGTGAAATCAACTATGAAGCAAACGCCATCGGCGAGGTCATCAACCGAAGCATCTCCTTACTGCCGGCATACGTGCAGCTACCCTTCCATAGGGAGGAGCAATGGGTGGAACGACTAAAGACGTTCATTGTCACCCACTATAGAAATGATAGTCTCAAGAAAGGCGAGACGCCGAAGCCGATTATCTTCTACAAGGGGGACCCACTCCCGTATGGGCCTCTCGAAGACGACTTCAGTTGGGGTCAAACAACTCGAGTCACCCTTGAGCCTGTCCAAGAAATGGACGACATGCCTGAGCACATCAAGAAATTGTGCCAAAGGCAAAAGATCGCGCAAATGCAAGATCCCTCTCGGCGGGAATACTTCCACCAGCTGTGGTACCCGAAGCAACTCTGTGGGCAACCCCCCTACTGTGCAAAAGACACTCAGGGGCTGGGCTACAATCAGGGGACGGATTTCGAGGCCTATTATGCGGTGAATACCGTTGGGCTAGTCCCCCTATCCGATCACTGCTCTTTCAGCGAACAACCTCCTACATCTTCAACGGAGCAGCATGAGGAAGAAGCCATGCCTGTCCCTCTCAAACGGGACGGCACGCCAAGAAACGCCTCAAAACGAGGAGTATAATTTCTGGCCGATTACCGAGGGAGGCTTTAAATATTACGACGTCCATGTTGCCGACTTCGATGAAGAGAAAGATTTCATCGACCTGCAGCCGGCACCCCGTGAACTTGAAGACGGCGGGCAAGCTACCGTGGACGAGCTAGTGGAACTCAACCTCGGGGGACCGGGGGAACCCCGACCCATCTTTATCAGCGCTCTCCTCAATGAGGAGGAAAAACAGTCATATCGGCAACTCTTGCTAGAATTCAAAGACTGTTTCGCGTGGGCATACAAAGAAATGCTAGGCCTAAACCCCTCGGTGGCTGAGCACGAGCTGTCCATACTCCCCACAGCAAAGCCGGTCAAACAGGCCCAAAGGCGTATGCGCCACGAGTTGGAGCTGAAGGTGAATGCCGAGGTCGACAAACTCCTCAACGTTGACTTCACTGAGCCCTGCATCTACCCAACTTGGCTGGCAACATAGTGCGGTGAAGAAAAAGAACGGTCAAGTCGGATCTGTTACGACTACAGAGACTTGAATAAAGCCTGCCCAAAGGATGGCTTCCCGGTTCCGATCACGGAAACAATGATCGATATGACCACTGGGCACGAAACACTATCCTTCATGGATGGGTCGTCAGGCTATAATCAAATCCGTATGGCTCCCAAGATAAGGACCATACTGCCTTTAGGTCCCCCAAAGGGATACAATTATAAAAGAATGCCCTTCGGCTTGAAGAATGCTGGGGCCCCTACCAACGGGCCATGACCAAGATTTTTGGAGAAATGCTCCACAGCTTGGTCGAGTGCTACGTTGATGATTTGGTCGTCAACCAAGAGGCGAGAAGACCACCTAGGCGATTTACGTCAGGTCTTCGAGAGACTTCGCCAGCACCAGCTAAAGATGAACCCGATGAAGTGCGCCTTCGGCGTTTCGAGCGGCAAGTTCCTCGGCTTCATCGTCAATACCGCGGGATAGAAATTGATCCCGTCAAAATCAAAGCTATCAGAGAGCTCGCCGCGCCAAAACCTTGACGGAGTTGAAATCACTCTAAGGAAGGCTGGCCTACATAAGGCGGTTCATCTCCAATCTCGCGGGCAGATGCGCCCCCTTCAGCAAATTGATGAAGAAAGGAGACCCATTCGTATGGGACCAAGAGTGCCAAGATACTTTTGAAGAAATCAGAGAGTATCTCCTTACTCCTCCCGTCTTGGGAGCCCCGGTGAAAGATAAGCTGTTCATCCTCTACATACCGCGGCCATGGAAACATCACTGTGAGCGCTCCTGGCACAGATAAATGAGGAGGCAAGGAGCAACTGCTCTATTACCTCAGCAGAATGCTGGTGGGTCCGGAGCACCGATATTCCCCAGTGGAGAAAGTGTGCCTGGCATTGAGATCGCCCAGGCCGTAGAAGATGTTTTCCAGGGCCGCCGGGCCAAAGCTAGCCACACACCCACTGGCCAGGATGCAGGCCGGGTAATGACTTCCGGTCTGATGTTCCCCTCCTCCCCAACGGGAGGACAAAAGTGCACAGCCAGTACACAAGGTAGGCCGCCAAGTGAGTTCGGTCCGGAAGCCGCCTCGGGTTCCAGTTTCACCCCGAGACGCATAAAGATACTTGGCGTTGTTGTCCAAGCTGACCGACAGCTGCCGGGTTATAACTGTCGCCAGCAAACCCTTGTGGAAGCAGAGGGGCCCGTTGTAGAAGAAACGGATCCAGGCGTCGCAGCTCACCCTTACTGTCCCCCTCGAAGCACTGAGACATCCACTTTTCCCACATCTGGCTAAGTCTCGCCAGATCCTCGCAGGTAGCGAAAACTGTGGGACAGAATGTAAGAGCCGGAGCCGGGAGATTGGTCTCTGTCCAGGTCGCCTATGCATACTTCCTCATAAAGCTGGCCAGAGATTGGGAGACTAGAAATCCTGTACAAAGCCCACAAGTCGAGGCAAGTCTCCCCCTCTGCGATACTGAAGGTATTAAACCTCCGGTTGAATCTCTCTGCCAGGGCCTGCAGAAGCCCGGAATGACAAGGATAATCATGAGAGCGGTGACGACAGCATAAAGAATGCCGATCTGGTCCAGCAACTTGTGGTAGTAGTATACGATCCCCATCAACCACTCTATCGCGCCGAAGCGGAAGTGGTGCGACGAAGCAACGGACCACCTGTCGTACCAGTTGGCGGCCCCTCCACTCAAAATCCGGTCAAGGAAACATGACCTGTCATAGCCCTCCTGCACAAACTCAGACCCGGGGAGCAAAGTATGCCCGGTAAAGGAAGGGCCGGTCTTAGGCAGTCCGTGCCCTCCCACAGGCCCTGCGCCAGCAGTACTTCCCCCACGCGGTGAGTTGGCTCGGACCTGAACAACCCCAACTGCGTCGCGTCAGGAAAGTGCACCTGTGCATCGTAGCCGAGAGGAAAGCTGGGGTAGTGGAAACTGCAGGTCCCCATCATGCTGTCGCGACTGGACAAAATCACCCGCTCCAGCTGGACCCGCTCAATCACAAGGAGATCGGCGGGGCCTTCCCAATTGGCCGGCACGAAGTTCTGAATGAACGGGAAAAGATGCTCGTCCAGCGGGAAGTGCTTGGGGTAGTCATCTCCCCTCCGGTAACGGTAAATCCGCCCGCTCCGGTCTATCTGGCTCGTGTCCACCATGCCTTCAAGTGGCGAAGGCTCCTCTAGAGGGCCGAGGACGCACAACCCGATGCCGCTGTCAAGCCGGCCCAGGTCCTCCTCTCGGATCGGAGAAAGGGTAAAGCACGGCATGGGGTCGTCCGTCCGCTCGACGTCATCTTCCGAACGGCGCGACGCCTTGCCGCTTTCTCTACGACGCTTGCGAGCACGAGGCATCGTCAACCCTGCCGAACAAATTGTTCAACCGTCAAATAAAAGAATGTTGCAACAAGGCGGGGGAAAACAAATGTGAAAGAAAAGAATGTATCTTCAAGGGGGCCACGGGATACCCCCGCCGTCGCCTCCGTCTCCGACGGATATCCCGTGGGGGGCATTTGTTGAACCCGAAAAAATATCGGGGTTTCGACGAGCCCAGAGCAACGAAATCGCCCGGAAGGCTATAAAGGACCGGGCACAAACCCCGGCCTCCCCACTCAGGCACCCGAGACGAGCGAGTCCGAGTGCTCGCGTCAACCCGGGGTGACCCGGAAGCGAGATGTCCCAGAAGTTCGTCGGTGGCGAGAAGTATGTACCCCGGACGGTCAGAAACTCTGCGTCCGGATCGACGTTCGAGGTCGCGCACGAAGCCGACGGCTTCGTAAAAGCCAAATGCACGTGCTCCCCAAAAACGGAGTCAAACGCACGTGAAACGGTCGAAGATGCACGAGCGGTGCACGTGTGCACGTGCGCGGCGCGGCCGTCAACCAACAAACCCGGCACGAGAGGCCCCACGGAGCTCTCTCTCGGAAAACGTGGAGAAGATGCTCCAAGAAGAAGAGGTCCCACCCTTTTATAAGGGTGGGCCAGGCGGACCCCCGCCGGTTAGGGGGGGGTCGGTCCGGACCCCTGCCGGTCAGGGGGGGGGGGGCGCCGGTTCGGGGGGGCCGCCAGCGCGCGCACCCCCGCCGTCGGGGTGGCCGCCAGGCCGCACCCCCGCCGGTCATGGGGGCCGCCAGGCCGCACCCCCCCCGGTTCGGGGGGGGGGGGGGCCGCCACGCCGCACCCCCGCCGGTCAGGGGGGCCACAGGCTGCACCCCCGCCAGGCAGCACCCCCGCCGGTCGGGGGCCCTGACTGGCGGGTCCCCCCCCGTTCGGCCTCCTGTGCGCCAACCTCCCTGGTTCGTCCCGCCTCGACGCTCGTGCCGCTAACCTCCGCCGGGCCGTGCCCCCCGCCGGTGCGGCCCCTGAAAATCCTATAAATAGGGGGGCATACCCCCATTGCAACACACACCCCGGGCAACAATACCAAGCCATACACCCACGTGCGGAGCTTAAAGAAAAAGGGCGCATGCTCATCGCCCACGCTCGCCTGGTCTGTTGGTCCCCGGAGCTCTGAGCTCTGGTCAGCGAGTGCTGGGGAGGAAGTCTCTGGCTGCCTTTGGTGTTCTGTCCGCCGCGTTCCGGCCTTCCTGCGCCTCGTCCGTGCGAAGTCACCACAGGTTGTTACATGACTCCCGGCATTTTCATTTAAGTCCTCCGTTGTCAATGAAACGACACACGTAGAGGCAATGTTGTCCGACAGCGAAACAAATACCCTGTCGTCGACTCAAAAGAGATGACTTGTCTATAAATGTCCGGCGGAGGCACAAACACCCTGTTGCGGGCATTAAAGACCCGACACGTTTGTGAACGCCCGACGGAGGCACAAACCCCCGTTGTGAGTGCAAATGTAAACTTTACATCCTGTAAATGTCGAACGGAGGCACAACCCTCGTTACGAACATCGATGTAATCCCCATGCTGTGTGATGTCTGACGGAGGCACAAACACCCCGTCGTCGACACCCATGTATATGACATGCTGTATAACGCCCAGTGGAGGTACAAAAACCCATTAAAGGCGCAAATGTAATGTCATAAATATAAATGACATGAGTATTGCTTGAATGAAATTGTGGAAATTTACTTGTCATCTGTTTCCTTTAATTTCGGCATATGGTCTTTTAGCAAACATTACGCATCGAAGGTATTCGAGTTTTGCACTCGATGTAAATGGAACATCGACTTCGGTCGGTGGGGAACGGTCCAATACACGACTACTCCAATCGCCCTGAAAATACGAGCGCACGCGGAAAAAATAATAAATGAAATGAAATTCGAGGGTATCAGGGTTCGCACCCAATACTCCTCGTAAAATAAATCTCTTTGTCTGTTTCTCGTAACAGTCTGGCACGTCCGCAGACGCGAAAGACAATGGACGGAACCCTCCGGGGCGAAATTCATTTCAAAATTAAACGAGGCGAATATTCCGCGTTCTAACACCCCCTCGCTCCCAGCCGCCTCTACCCGTAGTCTCTCTCTCTCCCGATGCCCTAAGTCCGAAATGCAAAGGAAGAAGAAAAAAGGAAAAAAAGAAAGAAAGAAAATAAGCAATGGGGAAAGTGCAAAATTACAAGTGAAACCTCCCGGTGGAGGTACTCAACTTGCCCGCGAGGTACTCAAACATGCCGGTGGTGGTCTCTCCTCCTTCCTATAAAAAAGAGGGGGGGCGCCCTAAGCAATGGGGAGAATTTTTTTGGAGTTTTGAAAGCAGAGCAAGGCTCTGAGAAAAACTGCAAGGTGGTCTGGGAGAAGGGTCTGCAAGGCAGCCCTAAAGAATATTGTGCAGACATATTTTTAATTTTCTCAAGTCTTAAGCAAGGTCCATTGGCTTCCCTTATTGGGCCAAATTTCTTATTGGGCCATGAATTGCTTATTGGGTCGGACTTGTATCTTTTATGCCATGATTTATTAAATGACCATAACGCTTAATGGTTAATGGGCCTAATGATGGTTAATGGGCCGGCCTGTGGTATATCCTTACATGTGATGCTTAATGGGTCTATTGGCTAACCTCATGTTGAACCCGAAAAAATATCGGGGCTTAAACGAACCCCGGGCGATAAATACGCCCTGGGGGAACCGGGAACAAACCCCCGGTCTCCCCCGTTCGGACGTCAGAAACAGACAAGTCCGAGTCTCGCGCCAAACCGGGGTGATCCAGGAGCGAGAAACCCAAGAGTCTTCATCGGCGAAGGGCACGTACTCTGGGTGTCAGAAAACCCCGCCCGGAGCGGAGTTCGAAGTCGCGCCCGAAGCCGAAGAGTCCCGAGGAGTCGGATGCACGTGTCCCTCAAAAACGAGAGCAAACGCACGTGGGACGGCCGAGGAAGCACAGGCGGTGCACGGACGCACGTGCGCGGCACGGTAGTCAACCAACGAACCAACCACGGGAGGCCCACAGAGCTCTCTCCCAAGTTTCTCCCGGAAAGCACGGAGAAAGCGACATGAAATGAAGCGAGGCCCACCTTTAATAGGTGGTGGGCCAAGGAGGCCCCAGGGGGGCCGCCGGTCAGTCCCCCGCCAGTGAGGGGGGCCGCCGGTTCGCGCCCCCCGCAGGGGCGCCGGGTCGGCCCCCTGGTAGGGGGGGCCGCCGGTCAGCCCCCTCGCCAGCAGGGGGGGCCGCCGGTTCGGCCCCCGCCAGCAGGGGGGGCCGCCGGTTTGGCCCCCGCCAGCAGGGGGGGGGGGCCGCCGGTTCGGCCCCCGCCAGCAGGGGGGGGGGGCCGCCGGTTCGGCCCCCGCCAGCGCAGGGGGCCGCCGGCTCGGCCCCGCCAGCGCAGGGGGGCGCCGTTCGGCCCCCGCGCCAGCAGGGAGGCCCGCCGGTCAGCCCCCTGACTGGCGGCCCCCCCCGCCAGTCTTCCCCGTCTCCAGCACCCTCGCCGGTTCGCGCCCAGCCTTGGCGCTCGCGCCCGTCCTCGACGCTCGAGCCCGAAGACCCCCGCCGGGGAGGGTACCCCCGCCGGTATGCCCCCCAGAAATCCTATAAATAGGGGGGCATACCCCCATTTGACGACACCATTCTGTAGGAACGATTCTACGGCAGGCGACTCTCGGCCAGAAAAACGCCGCGCCCACACATCGCGCCTGCAAACCGCTTCAGCTGGTCCGTGCGTGAGCTTATATAGGCCGCACGTGTCGGGAAAGGTCTTCGACACCCGTTGGTGCATTGTCTCCGTGGTCGGGCCATTCTGCGCTCGCCCGCATAGGGACGCCACAGGTTGTTACGAGACCCCCGTTGGCCATGTTTAAGTCCTCCGGTGTCATAAAATGACATACGTCGAGGCCCCATATGTTTAAGCCCTCCGTGTCATAAAATGACATACGTCGAGGCCTCATATGTTTAAGTCCTCCGGTGGTCACAAAATGACATACGCGAGGCCCTATGTTTAAGCCCTCCGGTGTCATAAAATGACATACGTCGAGGCCCCATATGTTTAAGTCCTCCGGTGTCATAAAATGACATACGTCGAGGCCCCATATGTTTAAGTCCTCCGGTGTCATAAAACGACATACGTCGAGGCCCCATATGTTTAAGTCCTCCGGTGTCATAAAACGACACTCGTCGAGGCGAGTATTCAAGTTCTCCGGTGTCACCAAATGACATACGTAGAGGCATGTTACCTTGTGGAGGCACAAACACCCCACTAGTAACAAAAATGTACTCCTTACCATGTAAACGTCCGACGGAGGCACAAACACCCTGTCGTCGACGCTCATGTACATGACTTGTTGTATACACGCCCAGTGGAGGTATAAAACCCCATTAAAGGCGCAAATGTAAATGTCATAAATATAAATGACATGGACATGCTTGAATAAAATTGTGGAAATTTGCTTGTCATCTGCCTTTTCTTCTTTAAAGTTCGGCATACGGTCTTTTAATAAACATTACGCATTCGAAGGTATTCGAGTGTTATACTCGATGTAAATGAAACATCGACTTCGGTCGGTGGGGAACGGTCCAGTACACGACCACTCCAATCGCCCTGAACGCGAGCGCACGCGGAAAATAAATGAAATGAAATTCGAGGGTATCAGGGTTCACACCCAATACTCCTCGTAAAATAAATCTTTGTCTGTTTCCCGTAAACAGTCTGGCACGCCCAAAATTCGTCATTTCAGAAAAGGTCCATTGGGCTTCCTTATTGGCCAAATTTCTTATTGGGCCATGAATTGCTTATTGGGCCGGACTTGTATCTTTTATGCCATGATTTATTAAATGACCATAACGCTTAATGGTTAATGGGCCTAATGAGGTTAATGGGCCGGCCTGTGGTATATCCTTACATGTGATGCTTAATGGGTCTATTGGGCTAACCTCACTTATTCAATCATGTACTATATGGATTGCATGTAGTGTCACGTTTATTTCATACTCTTCACCAATTGATTTCTTGATCAAAATCAACCAATTTTTAGTCAAACCTTAATAGAATATTTCACAACATTGTTATTTAATTTACCATAACTAAAAAATAACAAACAAGTTATGTTTCGTGTCATTTTTGATCCACCTTAAGTTAATCTCCCTTTAAATCAATAAATAAATGAAAACATTAATTTAATTCACATAATCATAATTCAAATAAATAAATGACCAAATAATTAAATAAATAAAAATCAATGATTTTAAAATGCTTAAAAAATGAGAAAATGAATTTAAAAATCAATAAAAAATGAAACAAATATCAGAAAATTTAAAAAAATAGATTGCATGTTTGCAATTTTGCTTTCTTTCATGTACAATTTATTTCATTCAATTGTGAGTTCACACTCTTCTATTTCAAAGGGGTTGTCTGATAGTTAATCAAGGGTATTCAGTCTGTGCTGATATAATTAACACTAACCGAAGTTAGTGGGGGAGATCAAACAAACTAAACAAGACCATGTCCATGTAAATAAATAAAAGCCAAATAAATCAATCCAAAACTAAATTTTTAAAAGTTTTAAAAATGAGTCATCATTAAATGGACCATAAAAATGCCTATCCAAGTGTTACTTTGTTTTCCTCTAGGGTTTATTTTTTCACTGAAGCAAGCAGCACAGGCTAGCCCAACCTAACTTGTTAAACTCATTATACTTTCTGGCTGTTGGGGCTTAGTCCCAAATCAGATAATTGTAGGTGTCTTCCCTTTTTATTTGTCGAGGATTCCCTCAACATCTAGGATTTAGGTTTTGGATTCAGGCCTATAATATGTATCAAAGTCAGTTTACCCAATGGGCTGTCCTTTATGTTCATTTAGCGCTAATATACCATAACCATTCGGGTTCGGCACCAAGGGGTGTTGAGCGAGGAAGGTGTTGAGGTTTAGTCCTATATTGGATAAGTAGTGCCACCTTTCCTTTTTATTCTTTGAGGATTCCTTCAACTCAACACTTAGTTTTGGGTTTGAGTTCAGGCCTTTAGCACTAGCAGCTTTGCATATTATCAAATATGACATTATGTTCTTCCTGAAAGATGTTAGATTAGATTGTGTCTTTTATGTTGTTTTGGCGTATATGGGGAACTATGTTTCAGTTTCCTCAAAGGAGCCATCATGATTGCATCACTTAGCACTATAAACATAACATAATGAGGACGCTTTTAAACAATGTGAATTACATAATAAGTTGTTAGGAAGGACATTGACTTATTGGGTTTAACATGAATATAGTACTTGATAGAAATCCTTGGCGGAACATCATTCATGTGGCCGACCCCAAATAATGAGATATGGCTTTGATGATGATGATAAAGATGAAGAATTACATAATAAGTTTCACTGTAATTCACAGTGTAATTAAGGGTTATTATTGATGGTTTAAATGTTGTTAGAAAGTTGGAGGCATGCTTGGAGTCTAAAGTTTTAAAATTAGTAGGAGTAAGTCAGAGTTTATGTATTATAATTATAATAATGAGAGGGTGTTACAGGAAGATATGGTTCAAATTGATGGACAAGATATTTCTAAGAGTTGTAGCTTTCAATACTTAGGGTCCATCATCCAAGAGAATGAGGAGATTTATGACGATGTGACACACATGATTAAGACAGGTGGTTAAAATGGACAAGTGCATTAGGAGTCCTCTGCGATCGTCATATATCAGTCAAACTTAAAGGGAAGTTTTATAGACCTGCTTTATTATATCTTATCGAGTGTTGGGCAGTGCGAAAGGAACACATTAACAAAATGTGTGTAGCAGAGATGAGTATGCTGAGGTGGATGTGTGGTAAGATTAGGAATGAGCATTTCCATGAGCGTTTGGAGATAACTCCAATTGATAGAAAAATGAGAGAAAATAGACTCAGGTGGTTTGAACACATGTATCGTCGCCCTAACTCGACGCTAGTTAAAAGATATGACCAAATCACAGTGGATGCTATTAATGTTGAACCACTCTCGTATATATATTATCCCTTTGTTTTTGTGATAACTAAAACTCATGAATTTCATAAATATATTTAATAATATTTTTCTCTCATCATTATCATGAATATATTTAAAGATAATTTATAATAATTTTTGTCGCTTTAAAGATTTGCATTTCAGCTCCATAAGATTACTGTTCAAATGTTCTATCGATTATTGAAGAAATATTCTTCCGATTGGAGAACAAAAGCTTCTATCGATTAGTGAATAAAAGTGTCTTACCGATTACTGCTTAAGTTTCTACCGTTTACTGAAGGAACTGTCTATCGATTACTGAAGAAAGCTTCTTTCGATTACTGAAGAGTTTCTATCGATTAGAGAAGAAGCTTCTATCGATTGATATTTAACTGTTCCTATTACTGAACCGTACCAATTGGTGTTTGTCAGACGCGAAAGTTTTGTGTATGTCTTTTATTTGGTATTTGAGTTTGATTTGATTTTATTTTATTTATTTTGCCTTATGGGGCGTGCCAGCCTGTCTAGCAGACAGAAATTAGAATCCGCGCAATGCGAAGGGAAAATTTTATGTCCAAGGAATAGACAAGTGCGCCAGTTTTACTTTGAACTTATTGGTTCCGCGATTTTATTTTATCAGGCGATTAGGGTAGCATGTGCTGGACCCCTGTCTCCATCGATCGGAATCGATGTTTTGTTTACATCGGATTAAAAGCCTCTGATGTTATTTTTACATCAGTTTTAACCCGAATACCATTGATAGCAAAGTCGAGAGGTTTTGCATTTTCTAGAAAGTAGTAATACAGTGTTTATTTTCTTATCGGACAAAATGAACTTTGATTTTAAAAAGGGATTTTATTTTGAAGAAGGGATTTGCTTTGGAGGAAGGATTTCATTTCAAAAAGGGTGTTTGCTTTGAAGAAAGGATTTCATTTTTTTTTGAAAGGAGTATGAACTCCTTTTGAGAACTTGACATAAAATTTGAGAACGAGCGGGTGTATACTCGTGAATTTATTTAGTATTTGCATATATTGTGAATTTGGGCAGAGCTCCCGCATAGGCAAAGTTATCGTATAAATATACGAACATATATTTGATGGGCATATGGTTGTATTATTTTAGGGCAGAGTTTTTGCACGGACAGAGTCTTCCCTTAAAATACGCACATATGAACATATATATATATTTGTGAACATATGGGTATGTTTTCGGGCAGAACCTCCGCTTGGGCAGAGTTTCCTTTAGAAAACATATACATATGAACATATATTTGTGAACATATGGGTATATTTTCTAGCAGGACCTCCGCTTGGACAAAATTTCCTTTAGAAAACATATACATATGAACATATATTTGTGAACATATGGTATATTTTCTAGCAGGACCTCCGCTTGGGCAGAGTTTTCTTTAGAATATATGCATATGAGCACAAAACTTACCCATCTCGGAGACTTGCTCGACGAGAGAGAAGAACATATGTGCCTAAATGCTTATATCCATGGAGACTTGCTCGACATGGAAGCATTTAGAACACAAGAACACGAAGGTATTAAATACCTTATACCCATGGAGACTTGCTCAACATGGAAGGTATTTAAACTCCCAAAGCACACGAGTGCAATTTAATTTTTACCCCCACAGAGACTTGCTCGATGTGGAGGTATGGGTTGCATTTGGATTTTTTTTAAAACCCCCCATAGAGGCTAACTCGACATGAAGGGGAGATTAAGGAGATTCCGTAGCCGAGAAGACGACCTCTCTTTTCTTGCCGAGGACGAATACCTTCACACCGAGCTGGGGAGCCTTCACGAGCAAGCTAGAACTTCTTTGGCCAGAGTCTTCTCTTTTTCAGATTTTCTTCCAATTTTTGGAGTCCAGAAAAGAGGATCTCAAAAAGGGGATCCCTTTGCCCTTAGGGCTACATGAGCATTATAGGGGTTTTTGCCCCCTTTACATTTGAGGGAGGAGGGAGGATAAGAGGGATAACCGATGGTGACTCACCATCGGTTGAGGCATAACCGATGGTAACTCACCACGGTTAAGCTTTCTTCCTTAATCGATGGTGACTCACCATCGTTAAGGGGAGCTCCCTTAACCGATGGAAGGGCTCCTTCTTTAACCGATGGTGACTCATCATCGGTTTGAAGGTACCATCGGTTAAGGAGGTCTTCCTCACCGATGGTGACTCACCATCAGTTAAGGGGACCCCTTTTTGGTATTTTTTGGGAAATAGGGGTCTTGGGCTTTACAATTTTTCATGCCAACAGTGTTATAAGTGTTCCGATTGGTGAAGAAAGCTTTAGTAACATATCGATTGATGTTATAAATGTTCCAATTGGTGAATACTTAAGTTATACTCTTTCGATTGGCGAACAATTGACTTAAAATGATCCAATTGGTGAACACTTGAGTTATTGTTCCGATTAGTATTATTTACATTCCGATTAGTGAACACTTGACTTATGTCCTTTCGATTGGTGACTAAACTGATTCTAATTAATGAAAAAACTCTTTATTCATACTGATTACTAATATTTCAAGTTTTTGGCGCTCAATGAAATTTCAAATATACTTCTTTTCTGATAGACAGAAAGCTTCTACCTAACTGGCAGGCTGTCAGTAGGAAATGTGCACTAGGTAATAGAGGTATGGGTAAAATGACATGTCTTACTTTTTTGTGTCACCATACTTTTCCTTATATTAAATGCTCTCAGGACAAAAGGAGAAATGAAGCATCCGTTAGATTCAAGGAGAGCAGAAGAAGAAGAAGAAGAGTAGCAGTAGAAGAAGAAGCTCCAATGGTTATCTTCTCAACGTCTTCTTTAGCCACTCTATAAAGAGTTGAGGGTTTGAAGATGAACAACTGTGAGAGAAGCCCTAAAGATCTTTATGAAAGAGTGTACATCTAGTGAGGATCCTAAACGACACACACACAAGAAAAGAGAGAAAGAGCTCGTGCCTATTCACAGAAAATAGCACCCAAGCAGAAATCATCTGAAGCTTTCAAGCGATTCAAGCCTTCACTCTTTCTTAACTCTCTCTGTGTGTCTTTGTAAATCTGAGAGAGAGTTCCTAACCTGAGAGTCTTGTATTCTTTTTGTAAATCATTTAGCTCTCAGGTTGCTGTCGAGATCAAGGAAGCCAAGTTCTTTATTCCAGAACTCATGGTAAGCAATCTCGCAAGATTCTCGCTAGAATATCGTCTCAGCTCCTTCCCGAGAACGAGAAGGTCGAGATGAGTCAGGTAGGGTTGTCAGGATGTCTTCAGGCAGGGTTGTTAGGATCCTCTTATTTACCGAATATCATTTAAGTAAATGTTAATTTACTTAAGATATTACATATAAATAAGGAAGTATCCCCCATTTGAATCCAATAAAAATATCAAAAAAATCATATCTCTTACCAATAAAAAGTCAACTCTCCCATTGAAGAAGAAAATCGTGATTTGATGATTTTAGCGAAATGCTAACTTTCTAATCTCTCATAATTTAGCCTATCTAAAAATTTGATAATTCAAATAAACCACATGGAACACTAACAATCTAAAGTCCGGTAAAAAAAGTCAAACGTGCATGTGACTTCTCCAAGGGAGCCACTCTCCTACTGATAGCACTTAGTCTACTTGAGACCTCTCAAATTTGGTCAAACCTAAACTATCATCACCCAAACTCATGAGAATTCACTTTCTAGTTTCTTTATTTATTTATCTGTGTTATATTAAATATATATATATATAATAATCCTATGCGAATCGGACCGATTCCATACGAATTGGATCGAATCAAGACGAACTCGATTCAGTCCGAATTGATGCTCCAGTAAACCATGATGTGAACCTATGTCATCCATAGTTGAGACTTGGGAATGTATGCAATTATCTATGTTCCTTAAGGAATTATCTATGTGAACCTATGTCATCCGTCAATTGCCCCAGGGTCTAGCCCCAGGCCCAAAAATTAAAAAAAAAGAAAAGAAAAAGGGACTAAAAAATATAGATGTCCTGGCGGACTTGATCATTCCCCAAAAGGGGATGTTCAAGGGCAAAAAGGCCCCAAACCCGGCTGAGGTGAAAACTCGAAAGGGCGCCTCAGGTAAAAATGGGTAACACCTGTGAACGGTAAAAGTGTGACATGTTCATGTCAGTAAAAATTACGGAATCCATCAGATAATGTCCGACGACTTGGCTATTTGAAGCCTATTTTCGGCGGGCAATCGTTCAAGTAATGGATATGATGAAAGAGGTCGTTGAGCCATGAAGATTAAATGTTGGTTATCAACGGGCCTGATTCCAAACATTATCAACAGTCTGCTCAGAGGCCAAATAAGTTGTGATTTAAAATGACCCCAAGGTTATTTAAGTTACAAGCTTATTCGTGGGATTCATCCCCAAAGTTCAGCAGGGGAGTTCCGGCCCTTAAAATGGCGCCCGGATTCCCGGTTAAATCGAAAGTACAAGGAGAACATATCTCCGTCCAGAGTACAACGCGCGGAAGAAATCCGGCAACACAAGGTCTATAGACCGAGTACGAAGGACAAGTACAAAGAACAAGCGCGAGGAAGAACTCTGAGGCTTGCAAGGACACCCTCCGCGGGCAGAACTCCGAGAAGTCCGGCAGAACCCGAGAAGTCGGGCAGAACTCCAAGAGAGAAAGAAAAACTCCAGCACCTCCGGCAAATGGGCATATGTAAATGAGGGTGTGGGGGGGTATTTATAAACCTCCCCCTCTCTCTCCATCGGTTAGGAGACCCCTAACCGATGGTGACATCACAATGATGTCACCATCGGTTAAGGGGTTCTCCCCCTAACCGATGGTGAATCACCATCGGTCAAGGGGTTCTCCCCTTCAACCGATGGTGACCTCATCATGAGGTCACCATCGGTTAGGGGACCCCAACCGATGGTGACCTCATGTGAGGTCACCATCGGTTAAGGGGACATTCCCCTAAACCGATGGTGATTCCCATCGGTTGGCCACCCAACCGATGGTGATTCACCATCGGTTAGGGGGCCTAACCGATGGTGACCTCATCCGGTCACCATCGGTTGGCCTCCCCCAAATGATGGTGAGTCACCATCGGTTGGGGGAGGTTCTCTCCTCTCTCCCACGCATGTAAGGGGCTAAAACCCCTATAATACCCCCCTATTCCATAAGAAAGGGGGTCTTCCATTTGCTCCGGCGAAGCCCTGTTGAAAAAAATCCAGAAAAATAGAAAGAGCATTTGCTCCTCCACCCCCCTTGCTTGGTGTGCGAAGGTACAAATCCCCCTTCTTTAGCCCGATAGGCCAGGTGCGGAGAGGAGAGTATCGGCGTAATCGTCATCGACATCCTTCTTAATCCCCATCCCCACATCGAGCAAGTCTCTGTGGGGTGATATTCCCGGGGTTTAAATACCGTCCATATCGAGCAAGTCTCTATGGACACATGGTATTTAAATACCCATGTTCTCCCCGCCCATCGAGCAAGTCTCTGGGATGGTGGACTTTGTGCTTATATGTATATGTTTTCTTGAGGAGACTCTGCCCAAGCGAGGTTCTGCCCAAGAACATATTCGTATATTCACAATTTGTGTTCTTATATATATGTTTCTTAAGACGAAACTCTGCCCAAGTGGAGATTCCGTCCAAGAACATATATATAAAAAATCGCAAATTTGTAATTATACAAATATGTTCCTTGAGGAGAATCTCACACAGGCAAAATCTCTCTCAGGGGACTGTTGAACCCCAAAAAGTTACAGACAACATCCTGGGTACTTCCCTTCAAGGATAAACCACAAAACTCTTCAGGCCGCGTTAAATCTCCGAACAAGTCGGAAGAAATTAACGCCTTGTACTAAAAATTGAAGTACAAACATGGCATGGAAGAAAAATCCAGTAACATGAGGTCTATAAAGACCAAGTGACAAATACAAATACAGATACAACACGGAACAAATCCGGCAGCACAAGGTCCATAAAGACCAATTGTGAGATACAAATACATGGAAGAAATCCAACAATACGAGGTCCATAAAAGACCAAGCATGAAGTACAAGTACAAGTACAAGCACAAGAACAAGCCGGCGACAGAAGCTCCAAGGATGCAAATGCAACTCTTCACCGGGCAAGACTCCGAGCAAGGGGAGCAGGATTTCAGCAAACCAGTCCCCCCTAAATGAGCCCCTTATAGCCTATTTATAGGCCATCCTCCCCCCCATTTCAAAACAACCCTTAGGTCTAAGGGGAATGGGGGGAAGAGAGGGCGGTTGGAGGGGAGGCCCCCTCCAACTTCTGAAACATGAAACCGGTTGGGGGGGTGCTCCCCCCCAACCGGTTTTATGTAAATCAGGTTGGAGGGGAGGCCCCCTCCAACCTTTTATTATAAAACGGTTGGGGGGACTCCCCTCCAACCGGTTTTATATAAAAACAGGTTGGAGGGGACCCCCTCCAACCGTTTTATGTAAAACCGGTTGAGGGGTGCTCCCCCTCCAAACGGTTTTATATGGAATCAGGTTGGAGGGGACCCCCCCAACCTGTTTTATGTAAATCAGGTTGGGGGGTGCCCACACCCCCAACCTGTTTTATATAAAAACAGGTTGGAGGGGAACTCCCCCCAACCTGTTTAATGT
This sequence comes from Colocasia esculenta, assembly GCA_014218235.1. Lineage (NCBI taxonomy): Eukaryota > Viridiplantae > Streptophyta > Magnoliopsida > Alismatales > Araceae > Colocasia > Colocasia esculenta. The sequence goes on from CM024756.1 coordinate 133,705,747, forward strand.
TAAACAGGTTGGGGTGCCCCCCCCAACGAAATGGGGTTCCCCCCTCCTTCTCCTGTTTATGCAGGGGGGAGGAGAAGCCAACCCCTATAAAAGGGGAGGCACCCCCTCCTTCTGAAGTGGGCAGAAAAACCCCATAAGCCCCTATATGCTGGAGGCCGGCAAGCTCCATAAGCCCCCAAATCCCTGCTGTTTTGCAGTCCCATAGGTGCATGAAGCCCCCAGAAAAAACCCCCCTTATGCTGAAGAAATCAGTCCCCATATTGGCGGCCAGCCAAGGCACCAAAGCCCCCAGTGCTGTCCCTAAACCTGCTGATTGCAACCCCAAAGCCTTGTAAACCAGTCCCAAAACCCTGTAAACCAGTCCCTCCAAGCTTGTAAGGCCCGGGTTCTGAAATTTTCAGAAATATTGCAAATCTTCTGTTCTCCCGATCTCTTCCATCCGTTCTTCCAATTCTTTGTTTGGCGTGAAGGTATTGGTTCGTTCCTTGTTCAATATGGAGTGAGGAGTGCCCGATAACGTGGAAAAGAGCGGGAGATCGCCATCGTATACGGCTCCGACATCTCCCTCGCGCCACGTCCCCACATCGAGCAAGTCTCTGTGGGGATCCAGGGGTTTAAATACCGTCCATATCGAGCAAGTCTCTATGGACATATGGTATTTAAACACCCTTTATTCTCTCTCTCTGGTATATTTATACCCCACATCGAGCAAGTCTCTGTGGGGGATTCAGGGGTTTAAATACTGTCCATATCGAGCAAGTCTCTATGGACATATGGTATTTAAACACCCTTTGTTCTCTCTCTCTCGGTATATTTATACCCCACATCGAGCAAGTCTCTGTGGGGGATTCAGGGGTTTAAATACTGTCCATATCGAGCAAGTCTCTATGGACATATGGTATTTAAACACCCTTTGTTCTCTCTCTCTCGGTATATTTATACCCCACATCGAGCAAGTCTCTGGGGGGATTCAGGGGTTTAAATACTGTCCAATCGAGCAAGTCTCTATGGACATATGGGTTTAAACACCCTTTGTTCTCTCTCTCTCGGTATATTTATACCCCACATCGAGCAAGTCTCTGTGGGGGATTCAGGGGTTTAAATACTGTCCATATCGAGCAAGTCTCTATGGACATATGGTGTTTAAACACCCTTTGTTCTCTCTCTTGGTATATTATACCCCACATCGAGCAAGTCTCTGTGGGGATCCAGGGGTTAAATACTGTCCATATCGAGCAAGTCTCTATGGACATATGGTGTTTAAACACCCTTTGT
>CM024756.1:133707121-133818095 GCA_014218235.1 Colocasia esculenta
TTCAGCAGATTGATGCTTCTGCAGAGGATGTGCAAATGGCGAGTCTGAGGATAGTCCGTCCTGGATGCGAGGTGTGGGACCACTTTGTGAGGGAGTTTCGGAGAAGATACAACACCATGATGACTTGGGATGAGTTTCGTTCATTTGTGTCTCGAACCAAAAGTTATCATCTTATTGGGGAGCTGCCCTCAGAGTCGGATGAGTCTGTCCAGCCCCAGTGGGGTACATATGATCCATATCAGCAGGGATATTGGGGATACTAGACTCATTGTACTTTGTATTTGGATTTGAATTATAGGTTTGTACTTTTTAGTTGATATGAGTCTCATTGTATTTTTCATTGGAATTGAGTTTCATGTTTCACGTTTCATGTTTATACTTTGAAGTTTGTACTCAATTTCCAATACAATTGAATGAAAATGGATGTTTGTGTAGTATTACATGGCATAAATATCATCAGTTATACATGATGTTCTTCACAAGAGGTTGTAAACATAGAATCAGCCAAAGAAACAACAAAACCATGCGAATCTGGCCAAACTGAGGCAGAACCAACACTGCCCAGCAGGTTCCAGGCGAATCAACCCGATTCACCACGATTCAGGGCGAATCGGATCGCATCAGGGCGAATCCGATTCGCCCCAAATCGGCACACCAGCAAACCATGGTAGCAGTAGGCTGAGACGCAACAACATTGCCTTTGCACTACGACATCCCTTACCACTCGCACTATCTTAAATTTATTCAGCTTCTCTAAGAATAGAGTTCCCAGCAAAAATGAAGAGAATGATGGTCCAGTGCTGCCATCAGAAGAGAAGAACTCGTAGGAGGGGGGAAACTCAGTCCCTACAGCATGAGAAGTAGATTCAAAGGTAGTAGACATCGCTGTAATGAAGAGGAAAACAAGAGCATGTTGATGTTGCCGACTCCCAGACCACCAACCAGAGAAAGCGCTCAAGATACGTGTCTCCGGAACTCCAAAACAGTCTGAAGTAGGGCACACCCTTAGATAACAGGATGGAGTTTGGAGTTTGGTATGAGATTAAATAGGGGATAAAGATAAGTTAACCCCATCCCAAGTTTGGTGCTTCAAAAAAAATAGAGATAAACCTGGTTTAAGTATTTTGGGGATATCCTCAAAAAATGGGAGTAAATCGGGGATAGCTCACCCCACCTTTTTGGTGGGATAGCTTATCCCCATTTTCTAATCTTAAAAATACCAAATAAGAGGCAAATTAAGAATGGGGATAATGTATCCCGAAATTAATTTACCCCTATCCCCACTTTTTTTTAATCTCATACCAAACATGCCAAGAAGACCACCAATCGATGGCTCTGAATAGAAAGGGCCACTCAGCACAGGCCTGTTCTTCTGTTGAAGATGGCAATTGACAGCCCTAAAAGAGGCCACAGATTGAAGAGCGATTGAAGACAGGCACTCCTCTCAATCATTGTAAGGGACTAAAAGACCCCTCTATACACCCCAGCTACAGCTACAATCAGATGCCACAGTTTTCTCTGCTAGCAGCAAATTGTAACATAGGCTCAATGATCTTCATCATGAAGAACAGTAAAAGAGTTTATAGAACAATCAGCTTTCATCTCTTGGTGAACGCATCTCCCTGTCCAATCACCTAGGCACCCCAGGTTTGCAGGATCCATACAAACCTGAGCCCCACAACTTGGGTGCCTTTGTTGCCCGAGATCGGGCCATCCAAACCCTTATTTTCCTTGCTTATTTTAAACCACCTTCTTTCCGCAAGTCAAGTTTTTACCCATGAATTTCTGGACATCAAAGGTGCCCAATACGAAGGATATTATATGCTGCCAGAAGAGAGGCAAAATGTAACCTATCCTTGTGCACTAGTGACGCAGAAGCCTAGGTGGATAACGCCATTTGACAGAAGAAAGATGCTACGGTCATTCTTTCATTGACTGTATTTATAAGTGCAAATTACACCTTTAGAATCATGTTGAATTTCGATTGTTCAATCTTGATGTTTATCTTCGGTAGGAGATTTCCTTGTTTACCTCGATTAGAGAGTCATACTACGTTGGGACTAGCTTAACTTCCCACTATAAATATGATGTAAGAGTCATCTTTTTCAAGAAATGAATGAATGCAAGAGAATTATGCCTTGGAATTTGTACCACTTTGTCTTCTCCTCATGAAGGGCTAGGGTATGAAACCCTACAACCTCCGCCTCTTCCTCCCTTCTTTCTCTTCTACCTCTTCTTCTCCATCTGCTTTCCTACTTCCTTCTTCTCACCCCTCCCCCCACCTTGTCTTCTCTTTCCCCTATCTTGTCCTTTCCCCTGTCCTTTCCTCCTCCACTCCTCTTTTTCTATTATTCTTCTTGCACCCTGAGACCCCACATCCACTCTTTCTCCCACTTTCTTCTTCCACCTCCTTCCTGTAACTTCCCGTAACGGAACCAATGGCTCCTTGAGCCAACACGACCCCCCCCCCTCACACACACCCAACCACCAGTGCATCTGCCCACACGAGGCCCATGCCCAGCCCCCTCTGTTCCCACACGTGATGGTCGTGCCTAGCTGCACTCACCAGCCTCCAAGCATGAATGTGGGTGTCGTCCGACATGTGTCGGTTTAGGCCATGGCCGATCCAAAACCGGACTTGATCACTAGTCTGATCGGATAGCTTAAAAAAATAATTTGTTAATAGTTTTGGGGGACACCCGAAACCATTTCACCGGTGTCAACCCGAAATAGCCGAAACTGGCAGAAACTGATGCCCTTCATATATACAATATGTTATGGAATCCCTTCATATATACATAGTGCCTTATTTACCTAAACATGATTTAAGTAAACGTTAATATTTGTATTAACATTTACTTAAGATATTACATGTAAATAAGGAAGTACCCCCATTTGAATCTAATTAAAATATTTAAAAAATCATATATATTATCAAGAAAAAGTCAACTCTCTCATCCAAGAAAAAAATCATGATTTTGATTATTCCATCAAAATAGCATATTTCTAATCTCTCATAATTTAGTTTATCTAAAAATTTTAAAATTCAAATAAATCCAATAGAATACTAGAAATTGAAAGTTCGGTGAAAAAAAGTCAAACATGCATATGATTTCTCCAAGGGAGCTAGTCTCTTACTTATAGCAACTAAGTCCTAGTCTCTTACTTAAATGATATTCAGATAAATAACCATGCCTCGAGGTGACGTTCAAATAAACTACAATTTCTCATTTAACTAATTTATTTACATTCAAATGCATGTCCATTGATTTTGATGATGTATGGGTAATTTTTTATTATTTTTTTATTTTTTCAATTTTTATATATTTTTCAATGGGTTTTTGCATGTTTCGGTTTAAACTGAAACGGTTTCGATTTCGAACCCGGTCTAAACCGACACCAAAATCGAATTGGATTTGAATTTCATCACAATCAGATCGTTGTATTGAAATATCATTACGATCGGACCGTTGGATTTGAATTCGATCACGATCAGATCATTGTATTTGAATATCATTACGATCGAACCGTTGTATTCGAGTTCGATCACAATCAGATCGTTGCATTTGAATATCATTATGATTGGGACGTTGTATTTAAGTTCGATCACGAGCGGGCCGTTGGATCGCCAAGACGATCACTGTCGGCCCGTTGTATTTGCTCTATAGTCACCATCACCCTTTGATGGTGATGGGACCTTTAAGTGATCATGTCAGGTTTCTACAAGTTTGTAACCCTTTTGAGATTTTGCTGCAATATTTCACCCTTTCTGGGATTTTTGCAGCCCTCTCACGTCGGGGTATTTCTGCAAGTATCAGCCACTATGATCAGAGCTGAAAACTTGGCCAATGTTGTGTTTTGAAGAAGAAACCTGGAGGAGATTTGGACAACATTGTATCCATGACTGTTCAAGAGCTCCTTGCCATTTTCTGACATTTACAGACACCTCTATCATTCCTTGGTCTTTTTAGACCTTCTGCCATCGGCTGATATCTTCGGTTCTTTTCGTCATTTCTGGGCTTTTCCGAGAAGTCCCCGGTCATTTCCGTCATTGGTTGACTTTCCCTGGGTACTTCTACCATTTCTTGACATTCTATGTCTTTTGTGTCATTCCTTGACGTTTTCGGACATTCTGCCATTTCTTGGCTTTTCCAAACAGCTCTGGGCACTTCCGTCATTTCTTGACTTCCCTAGGTGCTACTGCCATTTCTTGGCGTTCCTCAGTGCTTCGGTCATTTATTAATGTTCTCAGGTGTCTTTACCATTGATTGACATGCTTGGACATTTCCGTCATTTCTTGACTTTTCCGAGGGTTCCGAATATTTCCGTCATTGATTGACTTCCTCGGATGTCTTCGCCATTTATTGGGCATACTCGGATATTTTCGTCATTTGTTGACTACTCCGAGCATCTTGTATCATTCCCGACTTCTTGGGGCTTTTCAATCATTTCATGACTTCCATGGGTATATTTGTCATTTCTTGACGATCCCAAGCTCTCGCCAGCTGTAAACCGGACTCAGGAGAGCGCACGCCGCTTCAGAGAAGTGATGTTGGTTCAGCTCCACCGAGCCGTGTAAACGACATGAACCTTGTATAGTTTCTTCTTTTGAAGGACATTCTTGCAATTTCTAAACTTCGACAGCATTTAGTTGACTTCCGCGAAGTTCGAACATAGCTTCAATGACTTTCTCACAAGCCGGAGCACTTGTACAATTTTCCCTTTCGAGGTCTTTGGGTTTGGGACCTTCTAGGGACATTTCTGCATTTTCTATTCTCTGGGGGTATTTCTGTAATTTTCTCAGACTCGAGTATTTCTGTAATTTTCCTTCTTGAAGATGTTTTGGTGATTTCTGTCCTGTGAGGACATTTTTGCACTTTCCACCCTTTGAAGAGTATTTCTGTAATTTTGTCCTTTCATATGGTATTTCTGCAATTTTTCTTAATCCAAGGATATATTAGCAATTTTTCTTGACACAAGGATTTTTCTGCAATTTTGGATAGCAGGAGAACTGATTTGCAATTTTCTGCCCTCCGGGGGCATTTCCGAATTTTCCCTCAACATGGGGGTATTTCCGGAATTTAATTTCCCTTCAACATGGGGGTATTTCTGGAATTCCCCTCAACAGGGACATTTCTGAAAATTTCCCTTCAACATGGGTTCTTTCTGGAATATTCCAGACAACCAGGGGATTTCTGCAATATTCCCAGACACGGGGGTATTTCTACAATTTACCCTCAAACAGGGTATTTCTGTAAAATTTTCTTGAACAAAGTATTTCTGCAATTTTCTCTTGATCAGGGTATTTCTGCAAACTTCCCTTGAACAAGGTATTTCTGCAATTTTCCTTTGATCAGGGTATTTCTGCAAATTTCCCTTGAACAAGGTATTTCTGCAAGTTCCCCTCAAACAAGGATATTTCTGTAATTTTCCATTAACATGGTGGTATTTCTAAAATTTCCCCTCAAACGGGGATTTCTGGAATTTCCCTAAACAAGGACAGTCTGGAATTTTCCCTCAAACAGGGACATTTATGAATTTTTCAGAATCATTCTTCATATTGTTGTGCAATTATATCATATTTCTGAATTTCTTCATTTCTTCATTTCATGTTATTCAATCCTCAACCTTCAGGAAATTCCAGCAATATCTTTGCACAATGCTTCTTTGGTTCATGATATAAACAGTAATCTTTCGTCATGAATACCCTGTTTTACGACAATCCACCGTCATGGAGGCCTTTTTGAAAGGTTACTTTAGAGGGTTCAAGTCCCGGATAGCAACACTTGCCCATGTTTCTTTAAAATTTCTAACACACAAAGTCTTCATCTAAACAGTTCACAGAAACCTCCACTTGGTTTTCTTTTTCTTCTTTTTTTAAAGTTTCTACGCACCAAAAGTCTTCACTTAAATAGTACACAGCAACTTTCCTTGGCTCTTTCTTTAAAGTTTCTAGGCACCAAAGTCTCTGTTGCGACAGAGCACAACAGGAAATATTCGAACTTTGTATGCCAGACCTTCCCAAGCCTTCTTTCAAGCTCCTTTAAAATCCACCAGGCAGACCCTTTTATTGACCTGCGACACGGGCTTTCTTTGGCCTCTCCTTGGCACACGGGAAGAGCAGAATACCAGGAGCAGCAAGGCGACTTCTTCAGGTTCCTCCCTGCGGACTTCAGATCCTCCAGGTTTCAAAAATCTCCAAGTCTCCACTCTTGCGAATTTCAGATCTTCCCCAAACTTGGCATATTTCAGATCTCCCTTTTCTTTGGCATTGGTCTCCTTTTATAGGAGAATGGGTGAGGGGTGGACACCCCACCGGACATGAACACCACCGGGCAACATCTTCATCGGGTATGGACACCACTAGACAACATATCCACCGAGTAATAACTCCACCGGGGCCCCATCTCAACCGGGCATGGACCCCCCACCAGGCGGTGGAAGGTTCCAACCGGGCACGGACTCCACCGGTGGAACTCCCACCGGTGGGCCCCACCGGGCGGGGATTTCCCACCAGTGGGGGTTCCCACCGGGCAAGGACTCCACCAGTGGAACTGGGTGGGATTTCCTACCAGTGGAGGATTTCCCACCGCCGGTGGGAACCGATGAGGTCCCACTTTGGGGAGTTTCTGTTTTTCTGGGAATTTTGGGTTTCTAGGATTTCTGGAATTTTGGTTTTTCTGGGATTTGATATTCCTAGATTTTCTGAGTTTTGAAGTTTTCCGGAATTTCAGGAATGAGGATTTCAGGGATTTTTTAATTTTCAGATATTTTCTGGAAAATATGATATTTTCTGAAAATATGATATTTTCTGATAATTGAATATTTCTGACAATATGGTATTTCTGGAAATTGGATTTTTCATGACTTTTGAATTTTTCCAGAAATATCTGAATTGGATGTTCCAAGAAAATTTAGGAATTCTTAAATTTCTGATAATTCTTGAAAATGAGTATTTCAGATTTTTTTTGAATTTTTAGGGCTCTTGAACCTTTTGGCCCTTATTATGTGGCCATGGCTTTATATCATTTTTGGCCATGATTAGCACATTTCTCCATATATAATTTCTTTATGACCAAAATATTCACAAAAAATGATGAATATTTTTTTTTGTCAACAACGGTCGAGGACCGGTACACAAGGTTTGAATTCTTGAAAAGAATTTGCTTTGACTACCCGGATAGGCTCTGAGTCTTGAGGGGTATAACTTGATTTTTTTGTACACTGCTTCTCTTTTGTCCATTGAGGTTCTTGAATCCAACATGCTGAAGGGAGGTGCTTTGGCGTCACTCCTCCTTTCAACCAGTTCGGATGCATTTGCTTGAGTTTTTTTGCTCTTTTGAGCCTCCTTTTTGGGGACCTAAATTTGCTTGACCTTGGCAGGTTACCGTATCTTTTATTTGATCCCGGCCTCCACCTTATGGTCTTCTTGTTTTCCTCGAAGCCACCGCAAGAGTGAGAAGTGGTTCGAGGTTGGGATAGTAGGAACATGCTTGCCACGAGGGGTGACAAGCCGACTACCATTAAGTTGCACCCGTAGATTCCCGATCATCATTGATTTGCCTGACCTGGAAGTGGCGGCGGACAGCCTCTTGCTTTTGTGATTTTTATATTGCTCCCGTTGTGAGGGGACAGTAGCTACGGCTTCAGAGGAGATCACTCGAACAGAGTAATTCTGAACAGAGTAATTGGCAGCAACAATTTTTTAGGGGGTTTTGATCCCCCCATGATAGCATCAGAATGAGTTTTGAGATGCCCGAAACTCCTGCTAACCTTCTTTGTTGATTTGTTGGCATGCGGACCTCGAGCGGCATTGTCTTGGACTACCGGGATTACCCCCAAGAAGAAAGGGGACCCGACAACAGTTGAAAAATCTCCGAACACGATCGGAGTTGCCAAGTAGCCGAATCTGACATGGTTGTTGACGACGAGTGGTCCATAAGTGACCGACATTTTGTAGACGGAAGCTTGAACTTTTTGTTTTCGTCCGACTTCACCTTGAAGGAAAACATCGTAGTCAGAATTCTTATAGAAACTGTTTAGATCTCGACTCTTACTATGAAACAGCAAGAAAAGGATCCCACGTGTGTGACAGTTGTTGGATGCGGAAATAAATCTCATTTGCTATTATTACTTCTCTTTTTTTGCTTGTGGGCATGCCAGTTTGTCAAATAGACAAAATTTGAAATCCGCTTGATGCGGGAGATTTTCATGTCCATTTATTAGACGAGTGCGCCTATTTTTTTAATATATTTATTTTATCAGGTGATTTAGGTTTCGTGTACTGGACCCTCTTCTCCATCGACTGGAGTCCATGTTAATTTACATCGGATTAAATCCGAACATCCGTGATAGTAAAGTCAAGGTTTACATTATAGAAACAAAGACATGGATAATTTTGTTTTAGCGAACGAAAAAAAATTTTAAGAAGGGGCATGGACTCCATTTGTGAGTTTAATATGCACTTTTGACAGGAGCAAATGGACACGAACCCGAGAATTTATTAATATTTGAACGAGTTGTGTCTTAAGTAGAGTTTCCGCTATAGACAAATACGATGATCATATGGTCATACTTCGAGAAGAATCTCTGCATGGGCAAAATCTCCCCATAGAGGTATGCACATATGAATATACATTACAAAATATGAGTATGCCCCGAACAGACAGACATATCCCTGCTTGGGCAGAGTCTCCCCATGGAGGCATACATATATGAACACACAAATACTTCATCCTCATGGAGTCTGGCTCAACATGAGGGAAATGAACATGAGAATGTTTAAATATTTTATACCCATGGAGTCTCGCTCGACATGGAAAATATTTAAACATTTAAATCACATGAACATGACATTTTCATCTCTATGGAGTCCGCTCAACATGGAGAGATACAAATGTATATTTAAATTTTAATACCCCCGTGGAGTCTAGCTCAAGGGGGGAATTTACACAAAGGTTTTACAGTCGGAGGAGACGACCTTGGCTTGTCGAGGATGAGTACCTTCACGTCGAGCACAAGCAAGCTTTGACCCTCTTTTTTCTTTCTTTTCAGAATTTTCCCTTCCCAAAATCTCCCACCAACAGACCTCCGTTGATCGGGGTATTTATAGGGGTTTACGCCCATTTGAGAGAGGAGGAGAGAGGGGGGGTCTCTCGAGTAGACTACCCAGAGAGACCTCCCTCTGAGTAAGAATCTCCTACTCGAAGGGGGAGTCTCTCTGAGTAGACTACCTGGAGGGGGAGCCTCTTCGAGTAGACTACCGGAGAGACCTCCCTCTGAGTAGGAAATCTCCTACTCGGAGGGGAAGTCCCTTCGAGTAAGGATCTCCCTACCGGAGGGAGGTCCTTCCGGGTAAAGGGGCCTCCCTACCTGGAGAGGGACCCCTCTCCGGGTAGGGGGAACCCGCCTACCCAGAGGGAGGGTCCCTCCGGGAAGGGGCTTCCGTACCCAGAGGGCCTTCCCTCCTTGGCTTCCCTATAAATATAACCCCGGGCCACGTCAGGGGTGTTTGGTACTTTCCGTACTTCTTGTGACGAGAGGACCTTGGGCTTCATTCCTCGGTGTTCTTCCGACGAAGAGTTGTTTGTACTTTGCCTTTGTAAGTGCTTGGTGATTCCCCTTGCAAGTGGATCTGAAGTTGTAATCTTCTTCGAACCTTTGGTCTTGTTGACCTCGTACCGTCGAAGATATTTGAATTATCTTCTTCTTCAAAACGTTGTTCTTCCTGAACTTGTACTCCGTTGAAGGATTGAAGTCGACCTTCGTAATAAGTTTTTTCTTGACTTAATAAAACACTACTTAATAAATATTGGATCAGTATGAGTATTTTCCGGCATTCCTATATAGATGCCCATTGTAAATTCTCAGGGCCCAACAAGAGCCAAAGAGAGATGCCTGTGCAAGCAGATCTATGGCATATCAATCAGACTCTTGTGTGATATGCTGGATAGAACACAATTTAACAGCATAATTCCAACCCCAAACAAATTCCAGCCATCCAAAATCCGGTAGCCAATTTCTTCTGTATTATCTGAATCAAAGGCTCCCAGTCCTTTTGTGTATGTATCTTGGCTAAATCATGGTGATACTTACATTGGCAAACATAAATAACACAGGTTGTACATAAATGAGACAGGTTTTCTGGTCTTTAAAAAACATAATTAAACACTTTTCAAGGTGACAAAATAAAAATGTTTACCCATCCTCTGAGAAGTAACCAACCCAAAGTTCTGCTCTGTCCCAATGCATGTTGGGATGTCCCCATTCAATCCATGTCATCCTCTTCCCACTAGGGTCAATACGTGGCGAAGCATAGAAGTCACGGCCGCTTACAAGTACTTTTGGTTCTGGAGCACAAAGACAAAAAATAATGAAATCACATGTTGCATCCCACAGAATGTCAGATCTATGTGGTCCCCATGATAGTATGTTCACCTTGAACATCTCCACCAGCGAAATCTATAGCAGCATTGTTGTTGTCGGATTCAAGCTACTCTGGCGATGATCTGCCAAACAGATGACAAATGAAATATAAGCTGACAACAAAGATAAATAGAAAAAAGATATCTAAGAATTTGAAATCATGTGAGTTACAGACCTTCCATCACAGTAACATAACGTTTAAAGTGGGGGTCTACCATTCCATCAGCATAACGGACAACAGGTCCACCATAATCTGGAGTAACAGGCACTGGAGATTTCTCTGTTTATGGGAAGCAGGGCTCCAGCAGTGTTAGTTAAGCAGAGTTCAGAATCAAAACAGGGAAAAAAATCATCAAGAATCTTCCCCATTAAGGATTTTCATAGGATAGCTCCATAACATGGTAAATTGTTTTATAGGAAATAAGATGGTCTGCCAATCTTGATTCACAATTGAAATTAAAGGAAGGCTTTTATCCTTTTACAACGATGAAAAAGATTGTCTAAGAAGGGCAGAAAGTAAAATATTCACTAACGAGTAAGCTTTCCTTATGGCCTTTTTCCAACAATAACATTAACATCTTTGAGGGTACATGAAGACAAACTCTAGTACAGAGATTTTGCTACATGGTTTTGAAGACATATTGAGAGCTATTTCACAATTAAATTTCAATAAGTAATTGCTGAAGATCCTGCAATATTTTAAAAGTGTAATTTACATTACTTGATGATGGGACATTTTTCTCTTAGTCTAAAATGGGGATGTTTTTAGAAAAGACCAGAAACAGTTCTAAGGCCAGTTTGGGTGCAGTTGATGCCTCATTCAGAGGCTGGTCTCTTATTAAGGCACTAGTTCATTACCAACCCAATAATGTTGTTCAATACCAGACCCAATAATGTGGATCCATTTAACTTAAATTACTTGTTTCAAGGCTTCAATGAGTAACAGAGTGTAGGTTAGGCCATTTGTAAGGATGTTTTGACCTAACTAAACAAATGAGAGGGGCGAGCAGCCAAGTTAGTTGGCCACGACTCATCTTGCAGTCTTCTGCTCCTTCATATCTTTCTTCCTCTCCTTCTTCATTCTTCTTCTACTAGAGCACAAGACATGTTGACCCTAGAAATCTATATGGTATTAGAGCGTTGATTGGTATTGTCCCTGGTTTGGGCCCTTCAAAGCCACAATCTCCTACAGTGAAGATTGTCACTCAACTCTCTTCCGAACAGGGCTGCTGCAGACATGTTGAAGGGCCAAGTTTGGCCTTTCCTTGGTGCATAGGAAGGGGATCTTGAAGACCTTAGAGTGCAAGGCCTCCTGATGCCCTCTCCTTCTGGAGTGTGGTATGTGAGATGGAGTCTCCTCTTCTCTCAATCTGAGGCAAAGGGCATGTTGGTGTGTTTGTTCTTGCAGTAGGATGGAGCCTCCATCATCAGCCAATCTAGTTGTTGAAGGGTCAGGTCCAGCCCGATCCTACGTACAGCTAGTGTAAGAGGATCTTCCACAGTTGTCTTTTGCATTTTAAACCTGTGTGCACTGTGGACACGCGGAAAAAATTAAAGTATTAAAATTCCTCCACGGGGAGAATATTTCGTTTGTCGTTTTCTCTCTTGCTTATGCTCGTTGGGTGTTTTATGTTGAGTTTGGATTGGTTTCTTCTTCTTTTCTTTGCCTTGTGGGGCGTGCCAGCCTGTCTAACAGACAGAAGTAGAAATCCGCGCAGTGCGGAGAGAAAATTTGATGTCCATGAAAATGGACAGGGTGCGCCGGTTTATAATCTGAACTTCTTAGATTCCGCGTGATTTATTTGTCAGGCGATTAGGGTAGCGTGTTCTGGACCTCTGTCTCCATCGATCGGAATCGATGTTTTGTTTACATCGAGTTAAAAGCCCTTGATGTTATTTGACATCAGTTTTAACCCGAATACCATTCATAGTAAAGTCGAGGAAAAATATGCATTTCTAGAATTTCTAATGTGATGTTTCCCTTTTCTCCTTTTTATATTATCATACAGGATTATCTTTTATTTTGGAAGAAGGATTTGTTCCTTGAAATATCCCGTCTTGAAAGCTTCACTTCGAAGAGTATGAAAGCTCCTTTTTGGGGTTCAAAATATGATTTTTGGAGAAGAATGGGAATACCCGTAGATTTGTTTGGTGTCGGGCATATTGTTTGTTTTACGCGGATGGTTCTTTTTAATTTTAAGTATGAATAAGCATGTGCCCATGAATTTATACGGGCTTTGGTATATGCTGAGAATTTGGGCAACACTCCCGCATAGGCAGAATTATTACGCGATATACGAGTGTGAGTTTGATGAACATATGATAGTATTTATTTAGGAGAGTTCATGTATAAACAGGATGTCTCCGTGAGATACAGTCATATGAACACATATATTATGAACATATGAATATATCTCTGGGCAGAACCCCTGCTTAGGCAGAGTTCTTTTTAGAAGACATATCACATGACATAATTTCGTGAACATACGGATATATTTTCGACAGAATCTCTGTCAAAACGGAGTTTCTCCCCAAGAAAACACCCATATGGGCACAACTCTTTTGTGATTATATGAATATGTTTTCCAGCAGAACCTCCGCTTGAGCAGAGTTTCCTTTTAGAAATATATGCATATAAGCACAGAGTTGTGAACATATGAGTATGTTTTCGGACAGAACCTCTGCTTGGGCAGAGTTTCCTTAAGAAAACATATACACATGAGCACGAGTGTGTGATTATATGGATACGCTCTCGGGCAGAACCTTTGCTTAGGCAGAGTTTCCCCTAAGAATCATATGCATATAAGCACAAATTTGTAGTTTTATGGATATGTTCTTAGGCGGCATCTTTGCTTGGGCAGAGTCTCCTTCAAGAAACATATACATATGAACACAAATTTATGATTATACGAATATGTTCTGGGCAGAACCTCCGCTTGGGCAGAGTCTCCTCTAGAAACATATACATATAAGCACAATATCCACCTCCCGGAGTCTTGCTCGACGGGCCGGAAGAACATATGCATCTAAATACGCATACCCATAGAGTCTTGCTCAATATGGAGGCATTTAGAGCACGAGAACAAGGTATTTAAATACCGTGTATCCATAGAGTCTTGCTCGATATGGATGGTATTTAAACCCCGAAGGATATCTCCCCCACAGAGTCTTGCTCGATGTCGGGGCAAGGACCGCGCTATGATTTTGAGAAGCCCTCCATAGAGGGGGATAAAGGAGATGCCGATGCCGTATGAAGACGATCTCCCGGTTGTTTCTGCCTTATCGGGTGTTCCACGCTTTACACCGAACGGAGAGAAGGGGTCGGTACCTTCACGCCAAGCAAAGGGGACTTGAGGAACAAGTGGAGGGACTTTTGGAAGAGGAAGAAAGGTTTTTTCTATTTCTTTGGAATTTCTGAGATTTTGGACAGCAGGGGGACAGCACTGCGCAAGGGGGAATGGCTAAGCCGGACCCCGGAAAGAGGGACCTTTTTCTTGGGGGGGATAGGGGGCCTTTTATAGGGAAGGCCCCCCCACCCTTCACATGCATAGAGGTGGCACACCCCTCCCCCCTCTAACCGATGGTACCCTCATCGGTTAAGGGGACAAAACCCCTTAACCGATGGTGCTCCCATCGGTTAAGGGGAAATTCCCCTCTAACCGATGGTGCTCCCATCGGTTGGGGGAAAATTCCCCTCACCGATGGTGCTCCCATCGGTTGGGGGGACAGTCCCCTTAACCGATGGTAGCCCCATCGGTTAGGGGGAAAAGTCCCCTTAACCGATGGTACTTCCATCGGTTAAGGGGGGGAGGGGTTTTGCCTATAAATAGGCCCCCATATCCCTCATTTTAGAGGTGTTTACATGCTTGAGGTGCTGGAGGTTCCGCTTCTTCTCGGAGTTTTCCCTCGGGCGGAATTGGATTTGCAAATCCTTGGAGCTTCCATGCCGGATTTGTACTTGTACTTGTTCTTCGCATTTGGTCTTATAGACCTTGTGCTGCCGGATTTTTTCCGTGCCATATCTTGTGTGGAGATTTGTTCTCCCTTGGACTTTGATTTGTTCGGGGTACTTGGTATCACTTGAAGACCTTGTTTAACTTGAAGGAGGATCCCCGGATCATGTTGTTATTTAAGTAACCATGGGTTACTTTACTATAATCCACTTGGCTTCTTGAACAGGCCACCTAATTAATTTGTTGGAGTCAACCCTTTTTGCCGGTAGCTATCAACCACTGTGTTAGGTTCAGCCACCCTTTTGCATGTGCTATCTAACCAGTTAGTTGTCGTCATGGATTTCAACTAACCACTTGTTGGACCACTATATAATGGACCGTCACCATCTCTTCTGGCAAACATCCGCCGTCATTTTTATTGTTCAACATGCACCTGTGCAGTACAACCCTTGTGGTTGTAGCAGGATTTGTAGTTGCCAAATTGTTTCATCCTTGTTGCTGAACTAGGTCATATTAAAAGAGGAGTCTCCCCTCACATATTCCACCCATATACAAATGCCTGAGTTTATGCGATCTGAGACATATATAAGGCCCCCAGCTCCATGGATTCTCCACATCAATGACCAGGGATGACAACGTATCCATCCAAATCACTCAGGTAAAATTGAACGAGCACAACTATATGGCATGGTCAGTTGCAGAAGAAATCTATATTGTTGGTCATAGAAAATTTGGTCACACAGTAGCAAACTGAAGAAACCAATTGTCAAGGACACCGGATTTGACAAGTGGTACCTTGAGAATAGTGTTGCTATGCCTTGTTGATAATTCAGTGGTGCTAATATTCACAAATTGGTTCTCTAAAAGAAGTCTGTTGTACCAAGTGGACTCTTCTCAAGAAATGTTTGATCAAAAGGAGGACATGGTTCATATCTATCAGTTGACAAAAGAAATCCATGAGCTCAGACATGGCATTCAATTGTTAAGATTTAATATGGCATACCCGGCAACATGTGGGAGGATTTGGACTATCATGCACTTGATGACTAGACTTGTGTTGAAGATTAAAAGGAGCATTTGCTTATGTTCAGCACAATCAATTTTCAAGTTCTTGGTTGGTCTGAACCAAGGATTTGAAAATTTCTGGGGCCAAACTCTAAGCATTGATCCTCTTCCTTCACTTGAGCAATGTACTACAAAGTTTTGAGCAAAGAGGGCCATCACGAGCTATGAGTGACAGCAGCGGGCTAGCTCCTCTTGGAAAGTCTTTGGCATTTGTACATGCTGGATATGGATAGAAAAATAGTGAAGGCATCTTTGGAATGAACAAGGACATATCCAAGTCTAGGAAGGTACATAGCCATGGTCGATTAGAAAATCATCTCAAGATTATTGTTGGGATCTTCATCCAAACAGAAGCCTCTCAAGCTCCAAAAGGAAAAGGGGCAGCAAGCAAAAGGATATGTCACCACTATTCCGCTGTTGGTTCTCAACAATTCCTCCTTCAAACCAACATTCATCTGGTCCACAATGTTCAGTCCTCCAAGGATGATTTTACAGGATATTACTCACTACAATGATTGCTATCACAGTTTGGCTCCACTTCTACCACCTTATCATCCATTCCTCCTCACTTAAGTACTACTTGTGTTGCATGAGTGCCTCTGCACATCCAACTCTCTAATCCTCAGGTTGTAAACTTTAGCGACATATCATATGACTGGTATTTCTATTTTGTTCACCTTTACACCTTGACCTCTATGAAGGGACAATCGCTAATGGTTCTCGGCCTTCATTGATGGTCATGGTACTATCAGACAAATGGTCCTCTTGTCTTGTCCTCCACTCATGATTCTACTTGTCTATGAATCTCCTATGTGTCAGTGGTATCACAAAATCTTTAAACTGCTCAGTGACCCTTTTTCCCTAGCCATGTCTTCTAAGACATGAAGACAAGGCGAATGATTAAGATTGGACATGAAGCAAGAGGTCTATACTAATTTGAGCCTAGAGTAGATGCTCCTCTTCATTTAAAAGTCAACAAAAATGCACAAGTGACGGAAGGAAATCCAATTGCAGCAGCATTCCCATCTTGGCCACCTTTCTTTCATTCTTTGAGAGTCTTATTCCTTGTAGATTTAGGTTACATGGTGTATTAAGAGGAAGAATAAAAAAGTACCTACAATGGAGAAAGAAGAGAGAAAGGGGAGTCTCAGGTCTCACACCAAAATGCTGCTCCCATCCCATAATTATTTTATTAGGGTAAACTCCATCATAACAAATGCCAATAATACCCTTATTACAACGACAAGGACCAATCTCTTATCTCCTACAGCTCATGACCAAGTGAAGTTGATCCTTGGTAATACCTTCCATAAAAACATTAGCAATCTGGCTAGCTAAGCAAACATAGAGAAGACACAATTCCTCATTGTCCACCTCCCCCAAATAGCACAGCAATCACTCTCAACATGCTTAGTGTAGTGAGATTATAATATATGGAATTGTTAGCAACATTAATAGCTGCCTGGATGTCACAATACAACCAAAGGTGTAGGACAACCAACAAGCCAATACCTTGTTGCAGCAACTTCAATACAATTCAGTGAGAACAGGTACCATGGCATAAAATTCCACTTCTACACTCAATTGAGCATTGATGGTTTGTTTCTTACTACATTATGGAACCAAGGATGCCTAAGATAAACAAAATATCAAGTTAATAGACCACTGGTCCTCCTTGGAACCAGCACAATGATACAATCAGCATCAGCATAACCAGCAACCTGAAGACTATCGGATTTAGAAAATAACAACCCTTGTTCAATGAAGTCTCAGTATACCAGAGAATATGGTCCAGTACCTAGATGGTTTCAGTGGTAGGAGCATGCATAAACAGGCTAATGATAATCACAACATAAGGTCAGGAAGTGTGAGAGTTAGGTATAGGAGTTTACCAACAATTTGCTCGTATAATAACAGCTTTATCTGCTTCAGAGAGGATCTGCCCATCTCAAGTGGGTTGGTGATTTGTCTCGACAGGGATGGCAGCAAACTTGCACCCAATTTCAGTAGTAATGAGCAAATCAAGAGCA
Source organism: Colocasia esculenta (assembly GCA_014218235.1). Classification (NCBI taxonomy): domain Eukaryota; kingdom Viridiplantae; phylum Streptophyta; class Magnoliopsida; order Alismatales; family Araceae; genus Colocasia; species Colocasia esculenta. Next base: position 133,724,595 of record CM024756.1, read on the forward strand.
TATTTCATTGTCAAACATAGATGTAGTCTATGAAATAGGCAATTTCATGGCCTAAGGAATACGAAAGCCAATCCAAGTCCTTAATCTCAATTCTCGGGATAATCCATCTTTAATATGTTTGGTATTTGGATAGACTGGAGATAGAGTGAGGTTATCCTCAAAATTTTGAGGATAACCTCACTCCTATACTGGAGATAGAGTGAGGTTATCCTCAAAATTTTGAGGATAACCTCACTCCTATCCAAATACCAAACATAGCATAAGAGATTGAATTTCCTACACATAATTACCGGCAGTAACATGTCATCAACATATAAGAAGAAGGACAACCCAGCAATCTTGCCATTTACTCAACAAAGTGTGATTATCATCGCTTCAAACCTTGGTTTGCCGAATCGGGGTGAATCAGCCCGATTCTTCCGAATTGGTGCGTATCAGGGAAGAGTCGATCCCTGATATGCCTGATTCAGCCCGATTCACAAGGTTTCACAGAGGAAGCCCTTCCCTCCCCTTCGTTTCCCCCATTTCCTCAAGAACCCTTGGACCTCCACTCTAAGACTTAGGTGGGGCCTTTCTACTTGGATTACAGGTGTTCGGAGGCAAGATCCCCTTGTTCTTTCTCTTGTTCTTCACCCATTAAAAAATAAAAATGGATGTTTATGTTCAAATCATGGTTCAAAGTAGCACTATATGGCATAAACATCGTCCATATGCATGAAACATATTCACATGAAGCTTAAACCAAAGAATCAGCCAAAAAATGGCCAAACCACATGTTTTATGCAGGGCAAGATCCAGGCGAATTGGACCGATTCGGAGAATCAGGCCGAATCAGGAATTTCCCGATTCGCCTCCTGATTCTGATCCTGACCTGCTTCAAACATATCCAACCTAAAGCATCACAAGGTGTAGGAGATCCAACCACAGTTACAGATATTGCTCAAGTCCCTACAAGGCTTATTTAGGCAGCAAGCATTCCCTCCAACAAGTAATCAGGGGGGATGCATGTAGACCTCCTCTTGGAGATCACCATTGGGAAACATAGAGTTGGAGTAACTACCATGAGAATTGAGCCACCAAGAAAATAATAACCAAATGGATTTAAGCTTGGTACCTGGGGCGAAAATCTCATCACAATCCACAACATAAGTCTGAGTGAAGCCTTTAGGCCGTACATCTATCAATAGTACCATCAGCCTTCCATTTTATGTTAAACACCTACTTAGACCCAATTACCTCATGTCCTTTATATAGATCAACAAGCACCCAACTCCCATTATGATGTAGGGCAGCCATTCCTTCTCCTTTACAAGCAATCACTAGGAATCCTTCGCAGCCTCCACAATATATTGGAACAAGGAAACAAACCAAAACAGAGACACAATGGTGATAGGAAAATGAAAGGTGGAGTAGGTAATAAAATCAGAGAGGGGATGTTTTGTATTTTTTTCTTTAAAAAGTGTCGCACACACTATGGATCCAAACGCTATGTACAGAGCCAAACAATGTTTCTCATGTGTTTAATTTGGTTTATCATGGCTCTTGTCCTACAAACACAATGTACCTTCAAGTCATGGCAATTCTGCATCTAGGTCTTCGGCCTTCGATTTAAGTAGGCCTTTCTACAAGTGGCCCTCTCTTATTACCTAGCTCCCTGCTAGGTCATCAGAAGAATAATTAAGCAAACGCTCAAATATTCCACAAATCTTATGTTCAAACAGCAAGCGGTGATAAAATTAGCCCCAAGACTAAAACAAACAACAGTAGAGGACTTGATAACCGATGATCAAGCAAATCTGATGCAAAAAATATAGTGGATAAAGCAATTTGACAGAATAAGGATGTGAAAGTCATTTTCATTTTTTGTGTTCTTAGTGTGAATTTGCACTTTTAAAGTTTTATTGAGATTAGGTTATTTTATTCATGTTCATCCTAGTTTCGGAGTTTATAGTGTATTATCTCATTTAGAGAGTCATGTTAGGTTAGGACTTAGGACTAGCCTAACCTCTCCGTAAATATGATGTAAGGGTCACTTTTCCAATAAGTGAACTATGAATATTACGAGTTGTGAGTTCTCTGTGGGGTGGGATGTCCAATACCGGCTCCTGTAACAGGGAAGGGGCAAGACACCCCGTCTATCTTCTTTGTCGTTGCCACTGCTTCTTTCTCCATTACCAGCCCTCTCTCCATGATTTATCTTGCTTACTGTGCTCTGAACCCCTTCATGCGACCACAGTTTCTCCCACCTGTTATTCTCCATGTTGCTGTTCACCAACAATACCTTGCCATTCTGCCAAACCCACAACAACATCCTTTACCAGGAATTTTCCCATCAGCAGCACCCAGTAAGCAGTCAAACGTCCATCCCCATGCACGTCACCTCTGTGCGCATGGTTGCCCCGCATGCACCAGCAGCCCAAAACCATGTCCACCTCGCGCACGTCCCTGCCATCTGCCTTGCACACAAGGCGAAAAAAACCTGCTATGGACCTACCGAGCAAAGGCACCTCCCTTTTGATTGACATTGCTGGAGTAAGGAAAGGAGGACTAAAGACAGGATTGGCAAGTGGGTGTAGGTACTAATTTAGGGTCAGAAGCCAAATGAGATCAGAAATACCATCATGGAGGGCAAAAGTTTTTTCTTAGGGAGTAACCACCTTTGTTATAGTAGGGCGATTGCGCCCTCCACCAGGCCCCTGCACGCCAATGCCAATGCAGACCGGCACCTCCACAAGCAAGACACCCAGAGGCCTCCACCTGTCCACTTCACAATTCCAGCGCCCAGAGTGTCTGCAGCCTGGCCGACCCCCGGCATGCCCGTCCACCTCCATGCAACAGCAGTCCAGCAATCCACCCACCAGCCAAGCCTCTTCCCATGTGAACCACGCCTGCTGGCCCTCCACCCATCTGGTTTGTGCTCTCAACGCCAAGTGTTTGATGATTTGCTTCCACATCCTTATTGTCCCGCATCAAAATTTCCATGTTCCAACACTCCATCAATAAGCAACTATCATTGACATGGCTAATGTATGTATAAAAGACATGCCTAACATGATTTTGACTTCATCATTTTCTCCAAAATAGATCCTTAAGTTGTTTAAAACTAACCATCCATGACTAGAATATAGATATAAGTGGGGAGCTAAATGGTATTTCAAGACTTTAATGTATTCTCACCATATAATCAATTGGAGGCATCTCTAGTGTACTTTTGAAGGGGACTAGGTGCAATTATTTGCCACCAGAATCAATGGTTTGTCAATTCCTTTCCTACAAATTCCATGACAGACTTCTCAAATTGGCATTGCTTGCACAAGGATAAAAATGTCATGCAAATGATTGTCCTTTAATGGTCCGTCTTATTTGATCTTGAAAGTGTTCGTTCTGCATAAATTATTCCCACCTTGCATTTCAGAATATTTTTACACATTCATGTCCAGACTCACTGATAGACAACCTTTTCAAAGTACTGCCACTCATAAATATGCACAGGTGTCAACAAAAAGATTGCCTTCCCACATAGGTGTCCAACATCTTATCAACAACTCTATGAGTTAAGATGAACTGGATCTTGAAACCAACAATAATTTTACTCCAATGCACTGTTTATATAATCTTTGATCTTTGTAGTTTGAAAATATGACCATGTTCTCATGGACTGCAAATGCACCTCCACCATACTCTTGAGCCAATGTTCGTGCTGCAAATTCTGAAGGAGTAATGTCTACCGGTTTCTCTTCTGGTTTGACAGATTCCTTAACAAGAACTGCACGCCTGAAAAGAAAAATTACAGTCAAAAGTTTTTCCCATTGGCATACTATGTTAGCATATTACCAGAATACTCTGGTCTTGCTGATCATCTGTAGAAACGATGAGAAGGAACAACAATAACATTGTGCGATAATTATACATTAAAAGGGTCAACACCTGATTTCTAAAATCATCTCCATACTAAACAGATCTTAAACAAGGAGAATAAAAGAGCCAGACTGGATTCTATCTTTTTCCCATGACCTTTGCTTCGCTCCCAAGACAACAAACTTTGATGACCGTAATACTTTAAGTTTACTGAACAAAAACTGTTTCAATCTCTATCCTAGGATTTGCAGAAAAAGATATGTTAAAGCTGAGAAATCACCTTTCCTCCAATTGGGACAAATTTTAAAGATCAAAACTTCAAGGAGTCAATCAAAAAATTAGTAAACAAAAAAGAAAACTTTATGAGCTGTTAGTCTGTTTCATAAACAGGACAGGAAAGGCATAGCTACTTGGAATCTGACATTAGGAATTGAAACTTGCATCATAAGTCTTTATTTATGGGATGAGGTAACATATTGAAAATGTGACCCATCTAACATTTATTGGATCAACAAAAATGATACATGGAAAACGAATGAAGATACATGCCCTTGTAATGCCTGATGTTCAGTCAATAAGTGCATACTCTCACCATGTATCGTCCCTAAAACGCACCTGTTTTTAGTGAGAGGAAATTTTGATGAGGGATGGAAACCTAGACTCAGTTATGACCAATGGTTAAAAGACATTTAGCAAATTTCTACAAGTATCCAAACATTTCAAGGATGCCAAGTGATAAATAAGTTACCAATGCTCTCATTTGGCCCTCAAATAGGAAAGGTAGGATCAATGGCAATTGAGAAATTACCAAAATTGACTAGACAAATAAACTCACTAAGTTGGTGATGCTCTCTCACCCAGATAGTAGATGTAAGTGTCACTCAATGGTGATCATTAACACATACATTGTAGTAGAAAAACTAAATAAAATAAGCTAGGGTTTGAGTGTGCACCTAAATGCTGGGAGACGAGGATGAAAGAGGGCTTAAGGAGAAAATTAGAAACAAATAATAGAGAAAAATAAGAAACTTTGGGGGCAGTGTGCCTGTAGGTGGGTGGCAAGGAAACACATAACAGGAAAGAAATAGAAGAAAGAAAAAAAGGAGAAACACTAGCGCACCAGTTCATGGACAAAGACTGTGCTGAAACAACACAAATAATGAGGCAATGAAACAATGGCTTGTCTCAAGCACTGCTATTACACTAGCAGGCACACAAGCAACGCACAGGAGTACCTTGAGGAGTAATATTGCACATGACAAGAGGCCGCATGATGCACGGGCATCTGAGTTGTGCAGTGTCGATGAATTGCAGACTAGGCCAGATGCATGGATTGCGGAATCGGCCATAACCGATCCAGTTCTGCTCCAACGGGCAGATCCGGTCCTCCGGATCTCCCCCATGATTTTGAATTGAAATGGCCATAATACATGTGATTATCATTATACAAAATCCCAGCCGATCCCCCCCAATCCATTCCCGCGATTCTGGCCAATCCCAGTCAATCTTAGCCAATCCGATCCAATTCCAGATCGGGATAGGAGGGGTCTGATCTCTGACCTTGATCCGATCCGGAATTCCTTGGCCGGATGTGGGTGCACGGGTTGGTGTGTACTGTGTAGGAGGATGCACATAGCGACACATCTGCAGAAAAACAGTGGAGGTGCATAGAATATGTAATGGCACACAGCCGGGGCAGAAGTGACAGCAATGGTGGCAGCTAGTCCCACTATGGTGTTTGCACGATGAGAGAGAGAGGGGGAGAGACAGAAAGAGAGTGAAGAACACAGAGGAGGAGGTGGCGGCGGCTTTGGGCCTCTCACTCTGCTCCCTCTCAAAGTGCTATCTATTCCTCTTGAAGAAAATATAGGTAAGAAAGATCTCAACTTTTCAATGAGTTTATGCAAGAATACACGGGTATACATATAGCTTCTGAACTCTCATAATTGGATTGTAATTCAATCACTATCATGACTATTGCAAGTAAATAAGAAATCCTACTAGTAATTGGACTATGAAAACTGAATTAAGTAATTCCAACTCTAACTTGGAATTAAAAAGTATACACAGAAAAACCAAAAATAAAACTCGTCATCCCCTAACCAAGGCGTAACTAGGTTGAATCCAGGAACGATCCTCGTGTCCCCACCAACTCCCTTATGGTGGGAGGAACTCAACCCCATCAAGTGTGGTCAACTTTTCTCTGGTAGCAGTCAACAGACCCAGGTTAATCATTTACAACTCATCCTGAGAAATCCATGAATCATCAGATGTCCAACTATCCTTCCACCACCACTGAATAGCATTAGTAACTTTTACCCCAGGTGGGATTACAAGTTTATCCAGTATGCATTTGATTCGATTGTGCCATGTAAGGAACAAAGTTAGTAGAAACTCAGGTGTGGGCACTCAAGGGTTGGAGCAAGGTTCAAGAACCCGGGGATCGGGATCGGATCGGCCGGCCCCAAACCGATCCGACCGGCCGAACCCGACCCCGGCTCGGCCGAGCCGGGCCGAGTCTGGCCGAGCTAAAGGGGGCTGGATCGGCCCCCTCAAAAAAATTCAAAAAAAAATAGAAAAATATGAAAAATAGGAAAATATAAACATTGTATTTATGAACTGAAATACATGAAAAAATAGGACATAATACATCATTGGTACTGATAAAAAGCAATATAATTATATTATTGGAATCGTACATTATATTGTGGACATAAGGTTTACATAATCTGTCCAAGACATATAATGTTGGTAATATGCCTCATATTGAGTCAAATATTGACTATATGCATCCGTGTTTGCATATATGATAGTAATTGGGCGGCCATCACTTAGAACACAAAAAAAGAAGTTAATAATAAAAAAACAGAAAATAACTATTTTTTTTTACGGCTGAGAGAGAGAGGGAGATGAATCGCAGCCAAGAGTTCGGGCCGAGAGTGTGTGTGAGAAAGCCAGAGAGTCGAAGACGAAGCGCAAGAGCGTGAAATTGAGATCGCCTCCCAAATAGTGCAAAATAGCGCCCGAGAGAGAGAGAGAATGCCCAAAATATTGAAGGAGGGGAGGAGAACTCAACACTTGAGTTTGGAGCATAATGGGGGCCTTTGGGGGGTTATATAGACCCCCAAGCAGGGTTGGCATGCCGGATCGAGCCGGCCGATTCGGGTGTATCGCATCGGATCACAGAGGATCCGATGCGCGGCTCGGGCGATGCGGGCGGATCCCCTTTAAACAGACGGATCGAACCCGATGCGCCCGATCCGGCCCGATACTGGCGCATCGGGTTCGATCCGCCCGACACCCTTAAGGGTGTCGGCGATGCGCTGCGAATCGGGACTCTACAGTCCCATTCGCAGCGCAGCAGACCGCAGCCCCCTTCTCCCCCCCCCCCCCCCCCCCCCCGTTTTCAGGTTTTTTCAACAAAAAACCTAGATTTGCATGCCAATCCACAAGTGGAGGCTTCCTACGTGAGTTTGCATCCATTTGGAGGTGGATTTGGAGGCATTCAACCCTTCTTCTTCAAGTTTTTTGGAGGTTCTACAGGGCTTTGAAGGTAAGCCTCCATTTTTCTGTTTTTTTCTTGGTGTATGGGTTAGATCTTGTTAGGAATGTTGTTGCAAATGATTGGTGTACACTTGCAACCATTTCTCATCAAGATCTACAAGTTTTTCATGTAGATTTGAAGATTTTCCCTAAAATATGATTTTCTGAAAAATAATTTAAAAAATCTTAGAAATTTTTTGAACAATCAAAATTGATAGGAAGGTGTTGTATAAGTTTGTATCATGGTTAGAACTTGATTCCATAAGAAGTTTAGGTATAATTAATTTTAATTAATAATTATATTAAATTAAAAAATAAATAAAACTTGAATTTACAGAAAATACCTATGGAGGTGTGAATGTATTTGTAATTTTGTATGATCATGTGATTCATGTCTATGAAAAATTTATCATATAACAACACTTTCCCCTAAAATATGATTTTCTGAAAAATAATTTAAAAAATCTTAAAAAAGTGTAAACAACCAAAAATTGATAAGAATGTGTTGTATAACTTCTATATCATGGTTAGAAGTTGATTACATAAGAAGTTGAGCTATAATTAATTTATGTTCTTACATTATTAATAATAAGAAGTAAGAAGTTGATTACAGAAAAATATATGGAGGTGTGAATGGATTTCTGTGATCATGTGTTCATGTATATAAAAAAATAATATAACAATTAAGAAGTAAGAACACTTTTTTATAGTGTTCAAATTCTGAGATTGAAATTAATTTACTGTTAATTTATTAATTATTTTTTTGTCCTTGTAGATGGCACCGAAAAGGGGTTCTGATGATATTGGGTGGCAGCATGGCATCATGTTGGAAAATAGGCACAACTTCAAGTGCAATTATTGTGGTTTTACGGGACAAGGAGGTGGGGTCTCCCGTTTGAAGAAGCACCTTGCTGGTGGTCGACTAGCAGGCTACCATGACGTGCAGGGGTGTAAGTCGGTGCCAAGAGAAGTTAAGAAGTATGATTGAACACCTTAAACAGGTTCGGGCAGAGACAGCAAGAAAGAAGGCAGATAAGGAGATCCAAGAGAGGATTATATCAGGAAGGGAACGAGATGAAGACGTTGATGATGAAGTTGAAATGTATGCAGAATATGTGCCTGATCCTGATGTGCAGGAAAGGCTAGCCAGAGCACATAGCAGGGCTAAGGCATGGGAAGGTGATCAAAGGGCAGCCCACAGAGTAAGTTTTCAGGGAACTCAGCATGAGGTTGGCAGTGGCTCAGCAGTAGGTGGCAGTGGCTCCCGTCGATTTTCAAATGTGGGAGATTATTTCACTCGGCCCCCTCCACACAAACACAAGTACCAGAACAAGGCAGGCATAGCAAGAGACCCACAGGTGTGCAAATTGAGGATGTGGACCCTTATGTGTATCCTAGGGAGCATGGCAAGCAGACTAGGATTGATGATGCATACAACCAGCAGGGGCCGAAATACAAGGTGGGTCGAGCAATTGCAAAGTGGTGGCACCATACAGGGTTACCATTCAATGCAGCGAACAGTCCATATTAAAACTGCAATACAGGAGGTTCAACGTGGAGACCTACATGTGCAGCCTCCTACAGATAGGGACTTGGCTGGGAAATATCTGCAGGAGGAAGTTAATGAGATCAAGTCTTACATTGACGGCTTTAAGAAGAAATGGGAGAAGTATGGTGTCACACTGATGTGTGATGGTTGGTCGGGCATCACCAGGAGCAGCCTCAGCAACTTCCTGGTGTATTGTGATAGACAAGTCTTCTATCACAAATCTGTTGACGCATCTGATAGAGTACACAACTATGATTACATTATGAGTTTGATGCGAGAGGTTGTTGAGGAGATTGGTGAGCAATATATTGTGCAGGTGGTAACAGATAATGGAACTGCATACAAAAAAGCAGGGGAGGAGTTGATGAAGATTTATCCTCATCTTTACTGGACCCCATGTGCTGCCCACTGTGTTGATTTAATGCTTAAAGAGATTGGGACATTGCAACCCGTAAAGATGGTCGTGGATGCAGGGCAGAAGATAACACGTTTCATCTACAATCATCATCTGGTGTTGACGTGGATGAGAGAGTCCACTGGTGGAGAGTTGTTGAGACCGGCTGTCACCCGCTTTGCAACAAATTTTGTGGCATTACAGAGCCTATTGAAGCACAAGGATGGATTGAAACGCATGTTCAGGGGTGATAAATGGTTGCAGAGTAATTTTGCTGGAACATCTGATGGAAAGGAGGTGAAAGGCATCATCAACAGCTCCAATTTTTGGGACCGAGTCTTCAAGCTGGTTCAAATCATTGAACCTCTATATGAGGTGTTGAGGGTGGTTGATGGGGATAGGAGACCATCTATAGGATTGGTATATGCAAAGCTTGAAGCCGCGAAGAAGAAGATCCGTGAAGTCTCACCTCGGCATGCACACTTGGTCTTGGATGTTGTTGAGGATAGATGGGACCGGCAGATGACTAGAGATCTACATATGGCGGGTAAGGAAACTGATGATATTTTTGTAATGCACTAAGTATTAATGTATTTTACAACCATTGATATTTTATACGTCAATTGCAGCATATTATCTCCACCCTGCATACCATTACACACACGAGCTGGCATATGAGGATGACTTGACGGCTGCTTTTACAAGGGTTGTCGAAAGATTGTCAAGAAGTCCTGTGCAAGCGGCAGATGCCATTGATGAGGCAAGTATAGGATTATCATCTTCCATCCAAACAAATACTTGAATTTCATATGCATGATGATCAATTTATTAAATGCAGATGAAGAGTTTTCGGGAAGCTATTGGGACCTTTGCTGAGCCATCTGCCATTGCTGGTCGGGAGCGTGTAGAGGGCGGTAATATGCTTCCCATTTCATTTTTTATCATTGCAACTTGATGGTTGAGGTCTGATTGAGATAATTGAATTTGGATGCAGCTGATTGGTGGTTCAACTTTGGGCATACTGCGCCAACATTGAGGAAATTGCAGTGAAGATCTTATCGCAGACTTCCTTATCTAGTGGATGTGAGAGGAACTGGAGTACGTTTGCATTGATACACACCAAAGTGTGGAATAGATTGTCATATAGGCGCTTGGACCAATTGGTGTACGTGCACTACAATATGAGGTTGAGGGTCAAACATCTCACACAAGATCCAAAGTAGCGTGGGGAGTGGAATATGATCCTGTTGATATTGGGTTCCTACGAGATGAAGAAGACCCAATGGTTTCATGGGTTGCACGAGCAACAACAGAGCGGGGGGAGTATGAGTTAGATGAGGAGGCAGATGATCCTGATGATCCACCTCACCCTAACACTTTCCTAGCAAGGGCAGTAGCAGAAGCAACAGCAGAGGAGGAGGGAGATCGTGTGCATGTGGGACAGCTATACTCCCCTCATTATGAGATGGATCCAGAGGCTGAGGTGGATCTTCTTGGGGACATAGAACTGGAGCTTCATGAGCGCAGAGGAGGTGGCGAGTAATTTCTTTCATTTATCTTACATATTGTATCAATTACATTTGTGCTAATGTATCATGTTGGGGGCTATTGCAGGTGGAGGACATAGTGATGATGATGATGATTTTGAGAGGTTAATGGAAGGCCTCCCCCGCACACAATCTAGAAGGAGAGGGTCATCTACCCAGGATGCCCCTCCCTCACAATCTACAAGGGCTCCATATCATCTCAATTAGCAAAAGGGAAGCAAATAGCAACAGAATCCCGCCGAAAAAAAACTGGTGCAACAGAGTCCGGCCAAGTAAAGGAGTTGTTATACGAGAGCCACCTCCCGCCCCAGCACAAAAAAAGAAGGGTTGGTTTTCTGGTTGGGGATCTAAGAAAGGCAAGAAAGGTGCTACCGTTGTTGAAGATCCACTTGACATTGCCGATGCAGAGACTTTGGATCCAAATGCAGATGATGAGACACCGTCTCCGTTAGATTCACCCCGATTGCCCAATAGCGCCTCCCATGATTCGATGACTACTGATAGGTCATCATTTTGTATTGCACATTACCTCAAATGTATTTGTATTGTACTAACCTATCTTAAAATTATATTGCATTTGCAGGTGGTTCTTCTTCAGATGCTGGAGGTGACGGTGGTGGTAACGGTGGAGGTGGAGGTGGTAACGGTGGTCAGGGAGGAGGAGATGGTGACGATGATCAAGGAGGAGGAGGTGGTGGGATGGAATTCACAGAGGAGCAATTTTATGGGGGTGCAACACAAGATGGTAGTCATGGTGCCCCAATGCAGTACAATAGAAGGCAGAAGTTTAGACCTGGCAGTCAAGCAAGAGGTTCACCAGTGGATTCCCATAGCTATGACACTATGATATCAGACTTTGAGAGGATGAGTACACAAGAGTCTGTCGGATCCTATGGCGGCCATAGCTATCACCCCGAGTCCACTAGCACAGACTACTCTAGTGGGTACGGACCGTACAGTGGGTACACTGCCACAGCAGGCTACCTTGGTCCATCTCCATATATGCATCCTCCTCCTGCATTTTCGGTTCATGTTCCAGTTCAAGTTTTTGCTCCTGTGGAGGATGTATAGATGGCACAACTGAATGTAATCCGTCCCGGCAGCCAGGTGTGGGACCATTATCTAAGTCAGTTTCGTCAGAGATACCATACCATGGACATGGGATGAGTATCGTAGTTTTGTGTCTCGAACAAAAGGTCATCACCTTATTGGAGAGCTTCCCTCAGAGTCAGATGAGTCAGAGTCCGTGCCTATCCAATCCCAATGGAATGCATACGATCCATATCAACAAGGGCATTGGGGATATTAGAGTAAGTCATTGTATTATGTATTGGAATTGAGAGTTTGATAGTTGTATTGACTTTGTGCAATGTAAATATCTTTCAATTAATGAGTTTCAATTTATTTTCACTCTTCTAATGCTTTTTTTATTGAAAATAAATGTTTTTATAGCAATTACATGATATAAATCTCATGGAATATGATGAAAGATATTTACAAGAGGCCTAAACCACACAATTATTCAAAAAAAGGCCAATTCAAAGGAATCGGCCAAAAAATGGGTCATAAACAGGGGTTCTGCCCGAATCCATGCGAATCGAACCGAATCGGTTCGATCCGCCCGAATCGGATCGAATCAGGCACAGCCCGATTCGGTCCGAATCGGCGATGCGCCAAACCTGCCCCCAAGGCCTCCAAAGGCCAAAAGAGCCGTTTCTGGCCGTTGGGGCGCCCCCCAACGGCTAGAAACGGTTAGTTCAAAACTAGCCGTTGAGAGCCGGATCGCCCCGGTCCGGCCCGGTCCGCGGCGGATCGGGCAGGGCTCGACGAGCCCGTCGAGCCCAGCCGAGCCGGACGATCCACGCGCAGGGACTGACTGGGTTACCCGGCTCGGATCGGGAGGGCCAAAACCAAGCCAACTCAGGCGATCCGATCCGAGCCGGCCGAGTTTTGATACCTTGGGTTGGAGAAGGTTTAAATGGATCACTAGGCATAAATGTTGGCCCCATGAAAGACCATAAGATCGGGAATATTGAAAGTTGAGTTGATGCCATAATCTGGTGGTATCAACAATATATGCATTAGATCTGACTCTTTCAAAATATTAAAAGGACATGCACCACGGGCATGAAGTTCCTCGATGATTCTAGAAGGAAAATATCTAGGCTAAAATAATCATCACATAGTAACCCTCTTACAATTCTTGGAATCTCTTGTAGGCATCTACTAAGAGTTTATAAGACTTGTTACCAACTCCAAAATGTTTATCGATGTCCTAAAGCAAACTCCAAATATGTTGTGCAAAAGACTCAGCAGACCTTGAGATTCTAGCATGCATTAAAATAGGTATGAGACCAACAGGCATTCTAGGCTTCTAATTATTTTAAATGGGCTCATACCAATAGGCCTATTGACTGAACTAGTATTCGAACTCAGCACAAGGATGAGACCGTATTTCCCGCATGTTCAACAACTAGACACTGGAGTACATTTCCTAACCTCTGCCTAACTACCTAAGACTGCCTATTAGTTTAAGTGTGATAGGTGGTAGAAAATTTGAGCTTGATGCGCAAGATTTGCCAAAGGGTTTTCCAAAAGTACCTCAAATCTCACATCTGGATTTGAAATGATGGTCTTGGAAGCCCATGATTTGACTACATCATCAAAGCAAAGTCTAGCAATGTTAGAGGCATGGAAGGCAGGATAGGCGCAGATCGGATCGGATCAGATCGGCTGATCCGATCGGTTTTCGGCTGAACCGATCCAGTCCCACACCCCGATCCATCGGTCTCAGGGACTCCTATCGCAGGCACCTAAGGGAGGGGGCAGTCTCACCAGGGATGGGGGAGAGGGGCGCTGCAACCACCGAGGGGGGGGGGGTGTCTCCGTGGAAGGGGGAGGGGTGCTGCAACCATGAGGGGGGTGGGGGAGGAGGAGGGGACTTAACTCTGGGGTGCGGCATGCAATAGCATGCGGTGGCAGTCGGCACAATGCGGCAGTGCATGCGGCGCGCAGAAACATAGCGAGGGGGGGGGGGGGGGTCGCCGTGGAAGGCGAGGGGGTGCTGCAACCATGAGGGGGGTGGGGGAGGAGGAGGGGACTTAACTCTGGGGTGCGGCATGCAATAGCATGTGGTGGCAGTCGGCAGTGCAATGTGGCGGTGCATGGCGGCGCGCAGAGACATAGCGATGGGAGAGAGAAGAAGAGCGTGGGGGAGGGGGAGATGTGCAGGCCTGTAGGGAAGAAGGGAGGGAGAGCCGGAGAGGAGGGGCAGGCGAACGAAAAAAGGTAAAAATATAGGAGGACTAGCCATTTTCCATTTTCTTATTAAAAAATGGGGGACCGGTCCGGAATGGCCCAAATCGGATCGGATCGACCGATTCGTGTCCAATCCCCAAGTTTTCCTTCCTTGGTTAGAGGCATCTAAGGTTTTGAAAAAGATAGAAAGTGGGCCACCTTTCAAAATCTATCCACCATGACTCCAAGACTTTGTTTTCTCCACTTAGCCATAACACAAGTCAAACACTGTGCCATGATTTACGCAACATCTCATTTGAGTCTGGGCTGCTAAAATTGAGCTTCAACTACTTTGATAGTCTTGTTCTAACCAAAGTGATCCACTAACCTATCAGCATGTAAATCCTTAACTAGGAAATCACTAAGTGAAATGCATATGCACATTCAACACTCTTTAAACAAGTACCCATCTTGAGGGACAGTCACTTAAATCCATAATGGGCCTACTTGAAGAGCAACACTGATCTCACCATAGGTGGGACAGTCCTCATTAGTCTAAGTCTATCAAACCCAGTCACCTTAACATTCATGGGGGTCAACTAAACAACACATCAACCTAGTGCATCAATTGCCCAGTTCTCAAGTCCTCTTTTATATTTCAGCACAAATGTGTAGAGTTGAAGAAACTCTACCCACTTGCCATATCTCTATTTAACTTCTTAACAATTGTCTTAGTCCACTCAAACATCTCCTTCAATACAATCAATGGTAGGGATCAAAATAATGCTAAACCCTCCAATAAAATTATGGTAGAAGCAACTAACCTATGGGAGCTACAGATGTCAAGGATGTTCTTGGGCTCGGACCATTCTCCAATTGCCTTAGCTTTATCAGGGTCAGAAGAAACTCCTACAATAAACTCAAAGAAACGACATAATTAATCATGATTGCACGCTTCTTAAGGTTGGCATAAAGGCTATCTTTCCCAAGAGTGGAACAAACTTGGTGAAGGTGTATAAATCTTCTTCCCTAGACTTGCATATCATCAAAATGCACTACAATGAACATGCCAATAAAATGGTTGTAGAACCTAATTCATCAACCTCATAAAGGTGGTTGAAGCATTAGACAGGCCAAAGGGCATGACCAACCATGGATACAACTTATCCTTGGACCTTGATTTTAAAGATCATTTTCCACTCATTTCCAAGCCTAATTCAGACTTGATGGTAGCCACTCTTTAAAACAATCTTTAAGAAACTTGTGGCTCTGATTAACATGTCTACATAGTATAACAATTAATTGGTTGCAAATGCCGCAATTTTAGGAATCAAATTCAAAATTAGGCTAGTCAATTTCAAAAATTAATAGTAATTTACAATATGGGGGTATCCACTCTAATCCTTTCCCTGGCCAATAGGAATTGAAGTTTTGAAAGACAATTACCAAGAAGAATTTGACCCCAATTTGTTAACTATTTGAAGGACAAGGAGAACAATCTTAGCAAATTGGAGAAATAAAAAATTGGGATAGGTGGCGATGTCCTGTTCTGGAGTCCTTGAGCTCAAGAATGTTCTTTTAGTTGTATTTGTCATTTTGAATTGGGTTATACTTTGGTAGTTCATTGTCTTGAGAGGAACCTCCCATTTTTGACTTTGGTAATACCACATGTATTTATTTTTCAATAAAACTGGAGGAACAAGCCACTATTTATCGATCCCTTATCTATATATTCCTACAAGCGAGGCTCAAAATTTTCATATAATTTTACCAATATAACTAGAGTTTTCCATCACCTTAGACAAAAGATTGGTTGGAAGAAGCCAACAATCATCAACAAAATGAGTGAGATGAAAGAAAAAACAGAGTTTAGCACATAAAAGAAACGAAATGCATAAAATGGGTAAAAGAGATAATGCCAAATAGACCCTTCATGTTAAACCAAAAGGCAAAACATCTACATATAAAGGCAAAGAAAAACAGTCTATAAAGTCTTCCCTCCCAGTTTCAACACAAAGCACTCTGAAGTTCGCTACAAGCTTGATCTTCATTTCCCCTCCTTATTTCAGGAGGTAATGATACTTTTGTGCAACATACTTTGCCAAGCAGATGACTACCTTACTCGATTTTATACATAATATATTTCAACTTAACACCAACAGGGTAAAACCTACAGTGCTATTTCTTCATGTATAAATTGTGCACAAACACTGGTCTCGTTTGGTTGCAATCCATAAACACGACAGTGGCTGTGGTAACCATGGTTATGATATATTCTCTTTTGGTTATGTAAATAGTGTGTTTATTGTAACCAGACATGTGGTTGCAATAACCAGAAAATTACCTCGCATACTAGGTCTCCGCAGAGACAACTTAAGCTGAAGCGATACTTTACAACCATGAGACATGATTTCTTCGTAAAAAAATGTCAATCTATCAAACTTCTTTTGGAAGTTGACTGTAGGCCATCATTCATTAAGGATAATCTATCAAACCGTACTTATGATTGACGCATGTGATAAGAAAACCTTAGTAACTTCGATGGATTTTTCCATAGATTGCAAGTTATTTTCTTAGATGGGCGTCCTCCAGGAAGCATCAATCTTTCAAAGCATTTTTTAAAGAGATTATCAAGCATGTGGTCTTACTTCGTAAACCCCAAACAGCGCTAGGACAAGCATGGGTTCCATCACCAACAGAAAGAACAGAGATAAAACTCAATGTGAAGAATGACTAAGACCAGCTCCTTTCGCAGTTTCCAACAAGCCGCTAGGCGGGTTGGACGCGGGGGAGGGTTGGCGGGGAGGAGCCCTGGGTTCGATCCCGGGGCGAGGCTGGGTTTCCCAGTGGTGGACACCACTGGGCTACAACCAAAAATAAGAAGAAGAAAAAATTCGCAGTTTCCAACAAGCCGTTCGACTTTGACACTGCGGCAGAGCCATCTCAATCGTGATCACTGGAAGCCAGAGACGGGGGCCACTCACCCTGCTTCTTCCGGGCGGGTCTCTATCCACACGAGCCGTCCATCCCCGGCGACGGAGATCCCTCCGAGGCGCTTTTCCGCACCTGCAACGACGTCAGCGGTGATGGACGACTTCCAAGAGCCATAAGGCGCCGTAACTCTCTCCACGTGCGTAGAGGTGGATCCAGGGATGCCGGCCGCCGCAGAAGCAGCCATGCTCCTGCAAAAGAAGCTTGGCGGTGGCGGGAAACCGAGATACGAGAAGGCGAGACGGCGGAGGCGGAAGAGAACGGGAGAGGTGAAAGAGGCGACGGTGGGGGAGAAAGGGCGGGCGCGGGCAGGCCAAACGAGTGCCGCCACCGCGGCCATTGAAATGGAGGGGAAGTAGGAGTTCGGATGGTCAAGTCCGACGTGGCGGAGTGCACATTCGCCGGCACCAACAAATCATTCTTCCTTGTCCTTGGTCGAGAAATATTTGGTGCATATTATCATGAGTCCGGATCCTCTCCACCCGCGGGTGGAGGGAGTCCGGTCAGTACAAACGCCACATGCATACATGGGCTATTTTGAGTTAACCCCCTGTGTAAAAAAAGAAGAAAAAAAAAACAAGGGGTTAACTCAAAACAGCCCTATCGACTTTGTATTGACCGGACTGCGCGGGTGGAGAGGATTCAGTGTGCACTAAAGTCTATATCTACAAGCACATCTGATCCATCTAATGAGTGAGTGTTCCATGTGTGTATAGTGGAGATGATCTGTGAAGAAAGAGAGAAATATTTAATAATGATTAAGATGTCTATTTCTATTCTTATCTTTCCATCTTAGAATCTCATAATTATTTTTCTATTCTTATATTTTCCTCTCAAAACCTCTCTCTCCTCTAGCTAGTTGAGAATTGAGATGAACTCTTCTATTCATTCTCTCTCATTGTCGCTCCCTCTTGTGCTCTCTTGTTGTCACTCTCTCCATTGCTCTCTTGCACTTTTGCAGTACCCCTCCTCCTCCTACTCTTGATGATGATACCGAAAGGGATATTAAAGAGATGTTGTGAGAAAGTCATCGATGATGTGAAAACCCCTCCATCACAGAGTTGGTCGTCGATTGTCCACGTAGGAGGAAGAAAGTTGTAACATCGTGATCATTCGGATCTGAGTTTAATGATGTGGTGTGCTGCTCTTAGTCAATGTGTGGTCATTGAATCTTAGTTATGATCCATGTGCGTTGTGTGGGTGTTGTGGGCCGTAGGTTTTAGCCCATATAGCCCACAGGTTTTCAGGTGAAGAAGGCAACAGAGTAGGTCGTCGCATTTTGAACGCGATGGCTTCCCACGTTGCGTTCTTCATATCAACTGTCGGATCGACTGTTGTTGTGTTCTTGAACGCATCGGGATAGGACGTCGCGATTAGAGATGCGACGGCTGCCTACGTCGCGTTCTCCGAACTGCCTTTTATGTCACGTGGCACTTTGAGCTTCGATTGACGACGGCCAGGTCTGTTGCGTTTAAGCTGGTTTAAAGGCGACGATTACCTACGTCGCGATTTTGACTGTGGTTTTAATATTGTGTTTCGGGCCAGACAGAGTAGAGGAAGCTCTGTTCGGCCGAGGGGAGGAGGTTTTGCTGCATCTTTGGCATTTTCGGTTGACGGATGGCTGGTTTGGCATGGTTTCCACGCAAGGAGGGCGTCCAGAGTGTGGACACGCCAGCGGTGTGGCGTTCTTCGCGTTCTTCGTATTCTTTGAGTTGGTAGGGAGACTTCCTTTGTGTTTTAATTTGATTTGAATAGCTTGGAGTTTAATACAGCATGACATGATAGTGTGTAGTAGTGTATCTTGTGTTTTAAAGGATTAAATGTTAGTTTAATTGATGTTTGGAATGGATTTTTGGAGGTAGATGGGATCCGGCGGTCTGCCTGAAAAGGCAACAGTTTGGTCCATCGCATTTTGTTGTGAACGCGACGACTTGGTCTGTCGTGTTCTTAACGCATTTGTTCGACTACCTGCGTTTTCATTATGAACGCGTCGCTTAGGTTGGTCGCATTTCGGTTGTATCGATTGGTGTATACTGGTTGGTGTAAAGGCGATGATGTGAACTATCGCGATTTGCACTTCGATTGTCAGGCTATACCGATTGGTGTGAAAGCGACGTATCGGGCCATCACGTTCATGTCGCGTCATTGAGCCATGTCACGTTCTTCTTATAATCGTGTCGGGTCAGGTCGTCGCGATCCTAGAGGCGACATTTGTGTTCATTGCGATTTACTTTCTGAGGTGTGTATTGCAGTAGTTGGCAGTGATGGTCTTGTGTGGGCCTAGCCTTAGTTTTATGGTGATGTTTGGTAATGTTTTAAGTTGGCCAATGTTAGTAAAGCATGTTATAGGATTAATGAATTATTTAGACTAGTTAGTGAGTCATGTTAATCATGTTATTATATTAAGGTTATGTGTGTATGCGTATAGTAGTATGTGGTTGCATTGGAGGTCATGTGATGACCAATGATAGGATGTCAATTATCGTGGTTTATGAATGCATGTTTTATAAGTACGTTAAGTATGCATCGTGGCTTGTGTGTTTGCTGAGTTTGGTGGTCCGTCGTCTATTCTGGAATGCCTCTCTAGTCGGGTATCCCAGGTTCTTTGTGAGCCAAGCACGTTGTTGCTCAGGATTTGTCCCGGTACTGTGTGTGTATCATTGAGGTTTGTGTCTTCTTCTTAGACACCCTCACTCCTTTGTTTGAGTTGTACGTCTGGCTGAGGGAAAGACAACAATGGGACATCAACTCGTGTGTTGTGGGTGTGTTTGGTCACTTGTAGTGCGCTCGTGGTTGGGGGACGGACACCAGTAGACATATTGGTCCCCAACTAGCCTATTTCTAGTGTCTCACTTTAGGGAGCTCAGGCCAGAGTCTCTAAAGGTGCCAGGCATGGGTCTGCAGTGTGGTGTGGTCTGCAAAGTACTGTTGGCTGGTCTCCACAGTTCTTTGGCTTTTACAGTGTGGTTGTGGAGCCATAGTAGGACCTTTCATCCTTGGCTGTGAGATTGAGAGGTAGTTCTTGTGTCCTGCTATCCAAGATGGATACCGGCGTCATGAACCGGTAATCTTTACCTGCATGGTGGTGTCGTTCCTTCCGACTCGAGCTTAGCCAGTGGTTGTGACTTGTGAGTGGTGACTCGCCAATTATGGTTTCGATTCGTTTGTTGTGTGCCTTGCTTGTGGCACAACTGTGTTCATGGTTCAATAGTGATACCTCGTGGTTGTAGGTACTTGTACCCTTTGTGGGTAGCCGGTTGTTGTGGCACACTGTGTGTCAACTTTTTTAGGTGTTGAAGTGGAGTTGTGCTCCGTAGAGGTTATGTTGTAGGATCTTCCACTTGTTGTGTTGTATCCTTATATGGGTAGTCTTTTGTGTGTTCCTTTGCTTTAGTATGTGGTGGACTGGCTCTTCATTGTCAGTCATGTTACCCTTTGTTAGTGGTTTGCCTGTATGACTTGTAGCGTAGTCGTTTCAGTTGTGGTGCGGACTGGCGTTTCTGTGATGGTCCCTTATTTTCTCTTTCTTTTTGCATGTTGTGTTAGCTAATGTGTTTATATTTAAATGCAATTTATTATGTTTATTGCAAGTACGTATTTACTTCAGTGATTCTTCTACTAGTGTTGCTAGTGAGACCATTCGTGGTTGAGGTTTCTGTTTATTTTGTGTGCTTCTGGTTTATGTTTCTTTTAGGAGGTCCCTGCTGAGCCTGTTGAACGTGACATTATTGATTGTACACTTCCGTTATCTAGAGTTCCGTGCACAAATCATATGCTCACCTTTTCTAAACTGTCTCACAGATTTAAAATAGTAAAAATGAACTAATAAAGTGGTGAGAACAGGTCATATCCACATAGAGGCTGAATAGAATTTGACTTAAGAAACTGCTTTTTGGAACACTCTATTGACACTATTCACCAAAGTAACAATGCATTTAAAGTGACTATGTAAATAGAACCAATCAAATCCCTCACAACTCGACAGGTCAAACAAAATGAAAGAACAAGCTAAGTGGGAAATAAAAGAAAATTGGTAACATTGTACCCTCACAATCGAGGGATCAAACAAGTAGACAGAAAATCTGAATTAGAAATTAAACTAAGATTGCACAAAGATGCAACTATAATTCTGAAATGATCTAAAATTCAAGGAAATAAAAGGATGACAGAATAAAAATCTCAACAAAAACTTCTCAAGTCGAGGAATGAACAGAAAATTTAAAACAAGAGTTTACTATTACTAAAGCAATGTCCTAATGCTACCACTTTGATATGGATTGGGTAGATCTCAGGAAGCCCTCTGGATGCCATCAACCTCCCAAAAACCAGACATCTACAGAAAGGAGGAAGAAGAAGTCGAACTCTCCAACAGCAGAAGAATGCAAATAAAACAAACTCTACTAGATTGATTCACCAACACAGAGGGAAGGAAAAAGTAGAAATCGCCTGGATCGTCTTCCTCTAAACAGAAGAAATGAAAAGAATAAGAACAATCCAAAACAATCCCAGTTGCCCTCCCCTGGAGTCGAATAATCTCAACAAATGCTGGGCAAGAAAACAGATGCTGAACTCCCCAAATCTCGAACCAGAGAAGCAAAGAAAAACAAATCACAGCAGTCCCTGGAATCTCTTACAGGAACACAGCAGAAAGAAGAAAAGAGCTCCTCGATTCCCCTTCTAGCCTTCACAGAAGACAACCAACAAATTTGCAATCGCCCTCCGGATGAACAGAAGAAATCGCCAGCAATCGTCCTCCTCACAGCAGTCCTTAATGCACAGAAGAAATTGGAAATAACAACCTCCACCAGGTCGATCTCTCAGCACAGAAGAAATGAAATTAGCACAAAAGAAAAGAAGAACAATTGCAATCAGAAGAAATGGAATTAGCACAGAAGAAAAGAACAAAGCAATTGCCCCTGGATCATTCTATCACAATTTCTGAACAAAAACCCCCCAAAAATACTTAACGAAGAAAAGGGAAAATTCTATCCCCTACAGAAGAGCAGAACCCCTCCAAGATCTGAACCTCGAACCCTTACAGTAAAGAAGAAAAACCCCCCAAATTGTCGAACTCTCCTACAGATGCTGAAAGGAAAAAAAATACAGAAGAAAAGTGCCAGAGAAAACCACAAAAAAAATCCAAACTCCTCTTCTGAGGACCTTGGGGTCCTTTTATAAGCTCCCTGGAACCTTCCAGGCGCATATGCACGAGCTCCTCACACATGGCCAGCTCACCACTTCGCACGCCCAAGCTTCACACGGGCTTCAACTGCTTCCATCGCCCCTGCTCTGCTCCAAATCCTCTTCCCGCCTCCAGCTGCTGCGCACCTCACACACCCTGCCACGCACGCCCGCAGCACACGCTCCATCGGATCGCCGAGCCATCGCGCACCACCTCAGCTGGTCTGCATGAGTCAACTCTGCATGCTCCAGGCTCCTGCAGCACTTCCCGCGCAGCGCCGGCCTCAGCACGCCCCAAATCGCGCACCGCTCACATCGCCTAAGCTTGCGCGTGCCAGCCCCATCTTCCCGCCACGGCCACACTGGCCACAACCCGCACGCCCCAGAGCGCCGGCCGCCCAAATCCTGCATCCGCGCAACTCCAGGCCTCTCCCATGGCGCCTTCACACACAGCAGATCCGGCCTTGTTCGAGCCTTCTTTGCACCATCGCACGCCACCTCAACTGGCGTGCATGGGATCTGCCCCAAATCGCTTCCCGACTCCACAGCCTGCATGCCCAGCTCAGATCCGCCGAGCACCTCCATCGCACCTAGCAGCTGCCACCTTCGCCCACATCTGGGTGCCATCTGCCGTATGCCTCAGCTGCTGCGCAGGCACCGCCTCTTTCCCGCCCAGATCCACTGCCTCTAGCATACCCAAATCGCCTTGCTTCCAGCAGCTTCTGCCTTCGTCCACCTGGTGGGAAGGAAAAGAAAACAAAATTTGTTTAAGTGGAATGCGTGGGTGGGGTGGGATATTTATTAAAAATGATTTTTATTTATTTAATGGGATTGGATGGGGTATGTGGCTTGATATGTTGGGTGGGGTAAAAAAATATTATTTATTTACAAATGTATACTTATCTACTCTTAAAAGATATTTACAAAATTATTGTGATGAAAATTATTTATATACAATATTTATTTACAAAAGATCTTTTATCTCCCAAAATGAATCTAATTAGTCAATGTAAAAGAAATGATGAAAATCTAATATGTGTATTCTAACCCATTATCAACTAACATCTTCAAAAATCTATTCTTGGATGAAATGAGAATTAAAATCAAACTGCACATTATTTATAGACAAAATATGTCTAAAATTACTATATGTATGAAATTTAACACAAAAAATTGTGCAGTTATTACCTGTGACTTTTGAGGCTCATTCCCTTACAGTTCCTTTCAGGTGTTAGCTGTGGATTTGGTTTGTTGTGACGTTGGTGCATACTTGTACCACCAGCAGTTGAGTTGTAGTGTTGTAGTGTAAGGTTCTACTCCCTCGGGGTATGCCCAAGGTAGTTGTACTTTTCTCTTAGACATGTAATAATGTATTGAGAAAGTGTAATTTGCTTTAAATGAGTATGAGTACATGTACTTTATTGTATTTTATACTCTTGTGGTTGCCTTTTATATTTCACTGGACGTGTGTGCGAGCTATCCCTTGCGAGACTTTGGTCCGATCGCGGAAGGCGGGTCTCGATATGGAACCTTATTGGGCATAAGTATCCAGGGTCGCTACAAAAGCTATTCACAAGACCCCAACAACTATCATGGTTCCCTAACGGCTCCCTTAGATGTTTCTCGAATTGCTCCCCTAGATGCCCCACATGCAGCTCATGCACCCCATACACCCATGCTAGTGATGCAACCATGGCAGCCTTCATACCACTTGCAGAATACCAAGGAGGATTGAAGTGTGTTACATACTTTTTGTATAGAAAGTCATGTGTATTTTTGCATATAAGGGAACAGAAACATGTGCCTTTTGTATATTGGGGAATAGAAAGTTACGTACCTTTTTTATATGATTTGTTGTATAGAAAACCAAATTATTTTTTGTATATGACTAATTATATGCAATTTTTAAATAAATATATACCAAATGTTATTGAATATGTCACGTCCTCAATTTAGTAGTAGAATAAATCGGGGAACGTGAGCATACATATATAATAGCAAGCAATCAGGTAATTCAAAGCAACTAAAGACAACATTTAAAATAATACAAGCTCTTCATTCTATTGATAATCAAATCACTAAGTATATTACAACAAATAATTCGGGGCCATTACATAGGGCCTATTGTCACTATTATATTGGGAAGAAACTAAAAGCATCTATCTAGACTCTACTATACTATGACGTTATGGCAACTCCACTAAGATGACGTTAGGTCACTCATCACTCTTGTCCATCCTCATCGTTGTGTGTAACATCAGTCAACTTATCTGAAAAATATTAAATAGCACTTGATGAGTGATAACGCTCAGTATGACTTATATCTCATGAACCAGACAATGTTTTAAGTAAGTGACAAATTAATAGGCAGAATAACTACCTGATGCATGTTGAGTCATGATATAGAGCAAGAGTGTAGCAACTCTAAATTTTTAAATTCGATAAATGAATTCAATTGAAAGAAAATGGAATAAATTAAAACCGATTAAGTAAAAATGAGTGATGGACTTTCCTAAATGGTCCATGCATGAACTAATGGGCCAAAAGCAAGAGTCTAAATGTTGGATTATAGATAAATAGACTTAAATTTGTACCTTAAATATTAATAAATTAAAAGGGTTAAGATAATCACTATTTTAACTCATAATTATCCTAAAAAGAGCCCTAACTCTATCCTAACCCCTTGGCCACGGATCTAGAGCCCACCCCTACTCAAATGGAAGGATAAATGCTAGGAAAAGGTGAGATAATAATGGGAATTTAGTAGTTGGAAGGGAAGGAGGAGTTTTAAGTATTTTGATAACTTTAAAATACAAATACGACTCCATTTCGTCTCTAGCCGAACCTATTGAACCCTTGGAGCTTGGAGGACAAGAAGGAGTAGCTTTTGGACATGAAGGTTGTAGCGTATTGATCGTTTGAATTGTGGTTCAGTGGTTGTGGAGGCCAGTGTGTGGCCTATGATTTGTGTTACAAGTGTTTACGCAGGTTGTGGGGCTTCGTGGGCCGATAGTTTGGGCCCAAAGCACCCATTGGTTCACTGTTTGTGAACGCGACAGGGCTGGACGTCGCGTTCTTAATGCAACGGTCTTGAGCGTTGTGTTCTTGTTACCGCCAAACCGAGTCTTCGTCTACATGTTCACCACGTGTCGCACGCGGGGTGACCCGCTGGCGTTAGCAGTGAGAAGGCTACGGGCGCCTATGTCGCGTTCTTGTCACGATAGTAGGGTACGTCGCGTTCTCAACTCTGAGGTGTTTTTAGCTAAGGTCGGCCAAACAGAGCTCAGAAAGCTCTACTCGGCCAGGAAGGGTTTGCTGCGGTGGATTTCGGTCGATTCGGGGTTTTGGAGTCATTTTTGGCGTGCTCTCGCCATGAGGACGTGGTACGAAGCAGGGGAAATGTAAGACCCTCGAATTTGTTGCCATTTATTTATTTTGTGTTGAGTCATGTTATGTACGACTTGTGTATACATATGCAAAATAGCTATGTATGTATTAGCTAGTTGTGCTTATGTGTGTGTGTATAATTATATGGTAATATGGCTTGAATGCATGGTGTGATAGTGTGTACACTATACTACATACATTGCATGTGTATATATATAAGTTAAGCATGGTTTCTGCATGTTTTTTAGTTCTGGCCGAAGGCCAACTTGGCGTCAACATGGATGGACGTCTATGAGAAGTCAGCGTCAACATCCATGGACGCCAACTCCTATGTAAGCGGCCAACGATGTGGACGTCAATTTCTCTGACATGCATGCATTGCAGACCCCGAAACTCCGGGGGCAAGCAAGCCCAGCCATTGGGGAGAAGTCCCCAACGGCTATCAGGCATCCCATCACACTCTCCGGGGTACCCCAAACCCCTCTCCTATAAACCAAACCCTTTCTGCACCAGAAGAGCCTCTCTTGACTCTTTGAAAAGAGGAGAGAAACCCTAGCTCTGAACTGGAGGAAAACTGAACTTTGGAGGCTTTGATCCGGCGACTGAAGGCTTCTTCCGACGATCTACACCGACTAGGAGGAAGTCTGGACATTGGGGAAGGCTTCCCCAACACTGGACTGAAGCCTGCATCGACCTAGAACCCGGAGTGAAGGTGTTTTGGAGGCTTCTTGGACTGCCCAAGGAGAGCTTCTCCGGCCATTTAGATCCTTTGGAGAATTTTAAAAAGGCAAGTAACCCATCCCCGTGGTACATGTATGTATCCAGTATGTCCTAGGCATTTTATGGGATTTTTATCGTGTCCTGGATCCTCACATTCCTCTGTTATTTGGAGCTCGGTCTGTGTTCTTGCACAGATAGGAACTTGACGTCAAGCCCTCTTGCCGTCAAGATCTCCAGTCAGCGGCCAGCGATCTTGCCGTCCATCTCCTTGAACGGCCAGACACTGGCGTTAAGTTCTTCAGTGCAGAACAGTAAACTGTTCTGCCTTAAATAATTATTTTCTGGACTTTGACGCATGATGATATGTGTAATTTTTATATGATCTGTAAAATAGATAATATGATGTGTTTGGAATTTTTTGTGTTTTTCTGTGGATGACATAAATTATTAGATTTATTGAAATACAATTGGGAAAATGGATTATGCATGTTCACCTACTGTCTACATGATTCCTGAGGAATTAAATGGCCCAAATTTTTCTATACCATGTGTATATGTGCCAGTCCATACCCTGCAAATTTGAGAATTTGTTCATGTTCATGTGATTTACTGTATTTCTGCAATGAAAATAGAAAGCATGAGTAGGTTATTCAAAATTTACAGTAAATTGTGTGTTGTGCAATAAATTCGGGAAAAATTCTTGCAACAATGTGTATGTTAGGTTCAGGTCTGTGAACTGTCAAATCCGATATTCATGTTATGTTCCATGATAGATTGAATTATGAATGGCATGAGATTGATTGTTTTAATTTCTGTAAATGTGTTACAACTCATAAAAATATGAAAATTTGCATGTGTGATCATAAGCCTAAAATTAGTCTGTGACTAAATTCTCATGTTATTTGGATAACTGTAGAGTGCTCTATGAAATTTCCATGCGAAAACAAGTGTTCAACGCATGCTAATATGAACATGGTTGATTATGTATGTTTCAACATGATTAGTGTAAGGTACTGGATGTTTGATTTCTGTCAACAGTAGTATCATGAATAGGAAAACAGAGCCATGTGTATAAGTGAGAGAATTTGAAGACATGTGTATATCATGTGTAATATGTGTGTAAAAATCAGAATGTGTAATGTGTAAGAATGTGCCATGTGTGACACTGCTTCCATAGAGGGCTGTGGAACCGTACCATGGAAAAGTCCCCATGGGAAGGTTCAATGTGTTAAGATCCTAAGGGCATTAGGATGAAATCCTGGAGGTGGACAGTACCACCGATTAGGGTGGAGAATTGTTCTCCCGGTCTGCGCAGTCCAAGAGTCATCACTGTATTGCCTAGGTGGCGTCTATGTGTATGTGTTATGTGATGTGTCCTTCTAATGGTGGTTTGGACTATGTGTCACGACACCAAATTGTGAAATGTGAATGTGCATATGTGTAAATTGTGTAGTGTGAATATGTGTAAATGTGCAATGTGTAAAAAGTGAACTATGTGAATGAGTAATTGTGCAAACATGTGAAACCAATATGTTAGATTGTGAAATTATGATCCATGTTGTGTTAGTGTTAAATTCATGTCATAATAGCAACCTAAATATGTCTATTACGATGCTTCATATGTGTAAAAATGTGTAGAATCTATGATAGGAATATCTCCTACTTATGTATGAACAATTCCATGTTACTTGCTATCATGTGGTAGTTTAATTGTGAATGTAGCTCTCATGTGGATAGACAAGTAGAAAGCATGTGGTAGGAATTTTAATTTGGAATGATATGAACCATGTACCATGTGTTTTAAATCTTGTAGAATTATCATGATAGGTTGTCTCTTACCATTGCGTAACCATGCTATATGATTTGATTAATGAAATAGAAGGTAGGATTTACTTGTGATGTATGCATGTATGACGTGTATGGTGTTATTTGCTGAGTCTTTAAACTCATTCCTTGCTTCGGCGTACAGGTTTAGTAGGTGACCCTACACCGTTGGAGGAGACCGTGGAGAGCGACTCCGAGCGAGGAGAGTAGCTTGGTGGAGTCACCGTTGTAGCATTTTGTGCTTTCATAGTATGTAATTGAGGCATTGTAATTGAAACATTATGAAATTGTGGACAAGCTATGTATTCGGGAATTAGTATTTCATTATGTGGACTTTAGCTTTTAAGTTTGCTATATGGATCTTGTATGGTTAAATGTGGATGATGAAATGAAATGACAAGTAGTTCTTTTACTTCCGCTACTCTGTATTTGTATTTATGAACATCTCAATCATGTATGTTGCGTTGGATAAATGTCCCACTGTGACGGGACTCACTATACTGACGTGGATTGGTATAATCGTACCGGTATAAGAGGGTCATCGCAGGAAATGCCAGGGGATCGCTGTTCTTCTCGAAGGTAGGGAGATTCTACCTCGTTTTACGTTGTGGATTGCATGTGGTGCATGTGTAACTTGTTATTTACTTTATAGATGCTAGATATCATGCTAGGGCAATGTGTAGAACATGAATAGTTGTTTGATATGGCATTTTATAGGGTTTGCATGGGGAATCCGGAGATGGATTCCCAGATTTAGGTCATTGTCTGTGAAGGCGACGGACCTGTCTATCGCATTCTGAACGCGACAGTCCGACCCGTCACGTTCTGCTTCTGAACGCGACATATCGAGGTGTCGCATTCTGAAGGCGACAGTGGACCCTATCGCGATAAGGATTCCGAGGGCAATAGGCTTGTGCATGGTTACATGATTATTGAATATCGATGTGTGTTGCATGTGACAATGGTAAGTGGTGCATTGGCACCTGTGGAGTTCAAGGAACTTGTTGTTCACGTGGTTGACATGTTACTCACATGGTTTGAGCAGTGTGTTCACGTGGTTTGTGTGTGTGTGGCGAGTAGTACGACGCCTACCGTGGTTACCTCTTCAGTTGGGAGCCCCAGGTTTTGTGTGAGCCAGGCACGTGAGTGCTCGGGGCTTGTCCTGGTACCTATGTACCGTCAAGGTCTGTGTCGTCTTCCTAGACACATCACTCTGTGTAGAGTTGTATGTCTGGCTGAGGGAAAGACGGCAGTGGGACAGTGACTTGTGAGAGTTTGTGTTTGTCGCTTGTAGCGCGCTTGTAGTTGGGGGTTACGGACACCAGTAGATGTACTGGGCCCCAGCTAGTCCTGTTTTCTAGTGCCTCACTTTAGGGAGCTTGGGCCAGAGTCCCTAAAGGTACCAGGCATGGGCCTGCGGCAATGTGGTCCGCAGGAGTGGTGTTGGTTGGTCTCTCCAGTTCTTGGCTTGTTCTAGTTGAGCGGCAACCGGACCTTTTGTTTGTGGCTGTGAGACTGAGAGGTAGTCCTGTGTGGTTTGTCCGGGTCGGTTGCTGGTGTCGCGAACCAGTCTTCATGGCCCGAGAGTGGCATTTTTCTACTTAGCATGTACACCTGTCGAGGTTTGCCATTTATTTATTAAGCTTGATTTCTGTTAATGGCATGCGGTAAGTAGCATTTACAGCTTTAATATCCTGCGTAGATAGTTCTATAAATTGCTAGCATAGCTTCCTGCTTCTGTACTTGCGAGTTTAGTTTTGTTATACTTTTGGGGAGTTTCCCTACTGAGTCAGTGACTTGTGCTACTCACCCCTACTCCTTTCAGGTGAGGGAGAGCAGGAGGCTTCTCGCCCTTCTTCTAGTTCGGAGCCGCACTATAGCGGGGTTGGGTCTGCACCACTAGGAGTGTAATTTCCTTTCTTTGTACACCTCGGGATATGCCCCAGGTCGTTGTTGTACTTGTGTCTGGCTATTGTTGAGAAAATGGCTATGTACATTTCATGTAAATATCTGTAAGATGACAATCTTATATATATTGAGCAGTTTTCTTTATATTTCTACGGACTTGTAAATAGTATCCCTTGCGAGGCTTCGGCTCGTTCGCGGGAGGCGGAGTCGAGTCAAGCTCGTTATTAAGTTAACAGGTTTGAACGATGAGGACCGCTACAGTTGGTATCAGAGCAAGGTCCGTGCGAATATAAAGGAATCAGAAATTTGCATAGCCTATTCTCTACTCTAGCCCACTGCTAGTAGTTAACCCTGGTTTTTTTATTGATTTGTTGTATGTTGTATGGTTGGAATGATGTTGTGTAGGATCAAAAATGGCAGACAGGAGAGATTGGGGAGGTGGTGGAGATGAGCTGGAGGAGACCACACAGTAGATGATAGAGAGATTGTGGGAAAGCATCACAGATATACAGACGAGGCTGAATCACCAGGCACCAGTGCAGCTGATAGCACTGGTACCACCAGTTGTAGAGGAGGCAGTACCAGTAGCACCACCCCCACCACCACTAGGAGTAGAGGTACCACCTGTTGTACATATACTCCGAGCTGTACCAGTATGGCCAGCCAGTGCAAAGGAGGTCTACGGCACTTGTGGAGATGTTTCTGCGGTTGTAGCCCCCTATGTACTCAGGAGGCCCCAACCCAGACACAATGGACCATTGGATGCACGAGATTGAAGGGGTTTGTCACCATGAGGTGTCCGTAGGCAGACAGGGTGATTCTTGCCACATACCAGCTACGAGGCTTTGCACAGGAGTGGTGAGATTGAAGATGCAGACAGTGTTTGTAGAAATGACAGAGGACACCATCACCTGGCCAGAGTTTTTGACGGTATTCAATGACACATTCTTTCCAGTTCAGATATATCAGGCAAGAGGGAGCAGTTCAGGACTTTGCAGCAGAGAAATCTGTTAGTGTTAGAGTACCAGATGAGGTTATGGCACTGAGCAGATATGCTTCATATGTGGTTACTGATAACGCGATGATGGTAGAGTATTTCATTAGAGGTCTGCGAGCAAAGTTGCAGGATGCAGTGATTCCCCTCATGTGTAGGACGGTGGAGGATGCGGCACAGAGAGCAGCTATACTAGAGATGACTGTTCAGGCCAGACAGGGACAGTCCCAGTTAAGAGGTTCAGGTAGTTTTTGGCTTCCCCAGCAGTCTACAGGCATCAGCAAGGGTAAGACAACCTCAGGAGCTTCATCTTTGTTAGGATTTGCCAAGTGGGGTAACAAATTGAAGAAGATCTTCAGAGGAGGAGGAAGAGGTGGTGGCAGGCAACAGGGCTTTCAACAAGGTTATCAGCAGGGCCGAGGTTACAGGCCAGCTCCGAAGGAGTCGCAGTAGAGCACCGCAGGGCAGCCCACAGCTTTGTCATGCTTCAGGTGTTATAATTGTGGGCAACCAGGACATTTAGCCAGGAATTATCTGTTGCCCAGCTAGCAAGTCCAGAGGGGGGGTGAATGGGATTCTAAAAATTTGATTATCTAAACTTGTCCACAAAAACGTTCACACCACAGACACTTCGATGATTGTTAGTGTTAGTGAAAAGAAAACAACAAACACAAAGCAAGCAATCACACTACACAAGATTTTATCCTGGTTCGGATCTCCTCTCCATAGGAGTCCTACGTCCAGTCCCTGAGCAACAACTCAGGATTCACTACCTAAAGGTACAGTCCCCCTCAAGGACACTTACACACCCAGCCGCAGCTGGTCTTCTCTTCACAACCCGAAGAGGAATACAACCCCCTGGAACCCTCCAGGTCTTCCTTCAACACGAAGGGAAAAACACCCTGGAACCCCCAGGTCTTCTTCAACATGAAGGGAACAACACAAAGATGTGTTCAGGGATGATACGCCCCTGGACCAAGCTAGTAGCACAGTGCTTGATCCGAAGCGAAGACTGAGAGGAAAAAATCTACGTCAAAGAACACTCTCAATACACAAAAGCTCTCTCAAGTATCTACACTAGACACAGAGAGCTAAGAGCTATAACAAAACGATGGAGTGAGACTTGAGCTCTTCTATGGTACTTGCAGATTTTGAATTCTCAAGATGTATCTTCACGTAGGCACCAGTCTTCTATTTATATCTTCTTTGAAAAATGTAGCCGTTGAAGTATCCGTTGTCTCTATGTTCAGAGAACGTTAGACTGCATGGCTTTCCTTTGCAGTCAACAGTTCTTTGCGTTCCATGCACGTAAGGAGAAAATCCTTCTTGATATCCTCCAGTTTCTACTTTATCCAACATTGTATAAAGCCGTGCTGTCAGAGACCTGCACACATTAAATGCTAAAATGTAGACAGCTAAGCTGTCTTTTGTTGTCAGTCAACGTTAGAGTGAGAATACATCAAAATAGAAATTCTATTCTGTCTTTCTAAAAAGATATTACATGCAGAAGCATAAGAATAGAAGATATCTGGACATGCATCGTGTAGAGAAATGTACGGTTATATTTAATGCATGGATTGAAAGAGAATATGTAGGACGACTTTGACTTGTCAAGATATTTGAATATCAAGTCGTTATATTTCATGAAATCGTTGTGAGAATCACTTATGAAATCATTGTATGAGTGAATCGTTTGAGAACGAATCATTACAAGCAATCGTTATAACCAAATCGTTGTTTTGTTTTATCAAATCGTTACACAGACCAAGTCGTTGTTGTGACTTATCAAATCGTTACAGCAAGTAAATCGTTATGTAACTTATCGAGTCGTTATAGTGACCAAGTCGTTGTTGTAACTTGTCGAATCGATGTAAATACCCAATCGATGTGGACCTTATCGAATCGTTATGGGAGACAAATCGTTGTGAGAATAAGTCGTTGTTCTCACTTACCAAATCGATGTGGAATCGAATCATTGTGAGAGCAAATCATTGTTCACACTTATCAAATCGATGTGAGAGTAAATTGTTGTTCTCACTTATTAAATCGATGTGAAACAAAATCGATGTAAGAGCAAATCGTTGTTCTCACTTATCAAATCGATGTGAAACAAAATCGATGTGAGAGCGAAATCGATGCGATCACTTAACGAATCGATGCGATCACTTAGCGAATCGTTATAAAAATGAACTTGATAGGGGTAAGGAAATTGTTATGAAACCATGAAATCGATATGAGTGGAAATCGATATGACTTGCAATGAAATCGTTATAACATTTAGAGAAATCGATGTGTACTTTGAAAATTTATATGCTCTAAACTTAAAATGCTTCAGGGTAAAAATACTTACAGGTTTTGCTTGACTTTCTTTGATTTATTTCCTGTACTTAAACTTCATAGAAAACTTGTTAGATTAGCCTTTATTTTAGTTTTGTTAATCACCAAAATAGGTATGTAATTTATCTAAATTACATGGGGATAAACTGATCATCAATCTCCCCCTTTTTGGTGATGACAAAACATAAAAAAATTCATAGATGTTCATGAAATAAATTTCAGTGAACTGCCTTCTTAGCTTCATACCATGATTTAAGGACATATGATCCTCTGAGTGGTTTCAAATCCTTCACAAGGGCACTTGGGAGCCCTTTGTTCAAAAAGAGATCAAATTCATCTGGCAATTCCAGATGTACAACGACTTCTGCTATATCAACCATCTTCCTGAAGTGTAGCTGAGCCAGTTTCGTCAAGCTATCATGGCTCTGAGTTCCAGGGATGCTCATACAGACTCCATTCAGATTGATTTTGCTACTTAGGAGATCCCTGATGTCGTGTTCACTCCTTAATCATGGATTCTTCTATTGGAACACTTATCTTTGAAAGAGCTGCAAGGGTAATGGCCAGGATTTCAGTGCAAGAAGGCCATTCCCTTTCCTTTCACAGGTTTGTCTACCAACAATATCTTTTGGGCTACATTAAGGCTGATATTCTTGCCCCTGTTTTGTCTGAAAGTGAGAGGCTTTCACCTTCTGATGGGAGAAGCTATACACTATGTCAGCTCAACAACTTCAAGAACTCAATGCTTCTCAGGCTAGATCCCATCAATCATTGCTGTCTCCTGCTGAATTCTTGGATTCCAACTCCCTTCACCTTGTCTGGGACTCTTATCATACATGGGAAGAAAGGTACAAGGTCTTTGTGGCTCTAAAGAAGGAACTTCAGCAGCACCAGATCTACTATCCGTTCAAAATTGATCACTTTCTTCAGCTAGCTAGTTTTGGTTCCTTCACTTCATATAAGATTGATGCGTATGGTTCCTTCATAGAAGATCAGAGACAGCGTCACCTCAAAAGGATGGCTCCTTCTATGGGACATTACTATAAAATCACTTTTGGTGCTTTTCAGTCTCACTTTGAAGAGCAGGAATATCCTGAGAGAGTCCTATGTTCTTAAATCATGGAACCCAGATTGGTGCTGCTGAGTACCTGAAGAGCAGTAATATCCTGAGAGAGTCCTATGCAACATAGGACATACTAGATTGATTCAGGTGAAACCACTCAGAGAGAGTCAAAGGGGAATCTCTGGGTGGATACTTGGCTGACCGAGCTCGAAGAAACTGACTGTAGAGAGCTTTGTGGCTGCGAGCCCACTGATCTTCAGTTTGGCTTCAGTCATGGAGAAAACTTTTGACTGTTGAGCCTTGGATAGAAAAGAATAAGGAAAGATGGTGGTGAGATGGTCGGTGAGATTTAGGAATGGGAGACCAGAAATGGTGGCAAAAGTGACTTTAAGAAGAAATTCTTCATATAAGGATTTGTGTTTATTGTCAACAGAAAGGGAAAACCAAAGAGGTGGATAGCAAGGTTCAGAAGAGACAGGGTGAGTAGAAGTAAGTCTCCTCTTCTTAGGGACAGGGCTAGAAGAGCCTGCCCGGTGGATATGAGTCCCAACAGCCAGTACTGAACGAAGTATTGCTACTTCAAATTTATCCTTGATGTTCTGGATTTCAGTATAGACAAGTTGGGCACCCTCAGGAATAATGGTAATAAACGAAGGAGGATTGGATGGATGAAGGAGTGATTGAGGAGTAACAAAGGGGATATCAGATGGTCCTGAAGAGGAAGGACTAGAGGAAGAGGCTCCAGCGGATGAAGATGCTGGAGGAACCTCAACAGACGGAGGAATAGGAGGAATAAAAGTGGAGGAGGCAGGAGATGAAAGATTGGGAAGGAAAAGGTGTAGGAGAAGATATGGTTCTAGGACGAGGTCGTTTGAAGGTGGTAGGTGCTGGAGGTGCAGTGGAGGATGTGGGTGGAGAAGGAGGGTCTAGAGTTGGAAAAGAAGAAGCAGGGGGCTTTGGATCTACAGTCGGTCCTTCTACTCCTGCAACTACTGATTCCACCTGCCCTGATGGCCTTGAAGCATCCTCTGCCGGCCCTGTTGGCCCAGACACCTCTACAATGACTAGTTCTACAGTATGCACATCTTCAACAACCTTTGGCCCTGATGGCCCTACTGGATCTTCAGACATTGGCCCTGAAGGCCGCTCTTCATCAACAGATGGCCTTGAAGGCCCTGAGCTGCTAGCAGGAGGGGCATGAGTGGGTAAATGCTCCTCACAAAAACTGACAAGTCAAGAACTGTTTGTTTCATCCAGACCACACACCTTTCAAATGTTGGAGCTCGGAAGTCAATGCTCCAATAGAAGTAGCTGACTGGCTCTGGCTTATGAATATAGAAGCTATATCTGAACGAACAGAGCACAGTATGGACCCTTGTTCATCCAATCTTTCAATAATGGGCTTCATGTTTATCTTCAATTTCTTCTGCCTTGGCCTCCTATGTGGCTTCCTGGTAAGGAGGGGAATATCCTGAGCCACTTCTTTCCCTTTGCTGCTTGCCCTGGCAACGGGCTCCACCATGATCATCATTTTCATCATCTGAGGCACTCTCCACAATGCCTTCTCTGAACTGATCATCAACGGGGACACTAACAGTGTGCTCCCTCTGAGATGTTGCTTCCTTCTCAATTGACTGCTCCCCATTAATAAGAGCATCCTTCATGACAACATCATCAGTGTAACACCCCAAAAATCTTATTACCTAGAAAAATGTGAATAATTTGATGATTAAACATAACTATTATTATGGATGTGATTAATCTTAATGTAGGATTTATTAGAGACAATAAATGTTATTTCTAGTATCGTACTCAGAGGTGTGCGCTCCGACAAGGCGACACCGAAAAACTATAACGAAAATGAAATCTGAGAACACCATAATTCTTAGAAAAATATGGAGATATTAAAAATGTAATTATTCACAATTTTTGGCATACAGATTTAGAGATTAAGCTGACGCAACTATTTTTGGGGCTGTATGCGTTGGAGCCATATAGTTATCAAGGAGCATCTTCACTCCCATTACAAATTATACGTTATTATTATAATCTCAATGACTTAATGTTTCACCGACATTCCTTATTAATTAAGTCATATATCTAATAGTTTCACCGAACTTTGCTAGCATATGTCTTAGAGACTATTTTTTTGTTACAAGCATTGATAAATCTGTAAACATGTGGTAAGTTATAGTCTCAAGAACACTGATATTTTGGTTCCTATTGATTATGTATCATATTGAAGACAATTTTTTCAAAGTATAAGACACAACAGTGATATCAATTTAGTAACCTACAATAATCGATCGAGTATACCATTGTGTGATAGTCAAGAGAATTCTAACTCCTCAGTAGTAGATACTATGCTTCTTACAGTCAAAGTAGTCAATTATGTTCTACTGTATGGTTTCGATAATCAATTAAGTCATTTTGTAGGTTGACTGCTAAAAATCTAAGTATACGTCCTACACTGAAGTAATCGATTACATTGCCCCGAGAATCGATTAAGTATCTCTATGTCTCACGATGAAGTTTTTTCCTACCTGTTAACCGATGGCAGTTGCCATCGGTTGGATGCCCACTGTGGGCATCCAAAGGTTGGATGGAGACAACCGCATGGGCGGTTGCCTCCCTTGAGTCCCTAGGACTCTTCTTCCTCTCACATGCGCATGAAAGAAGGGGGTTCTCTCTCTTGGTGAAAAACTTGTGCAAGACTCTCTCTATCTCACCCTTGTGTTAGACTTCTCACACGGGACATCACCATCGGATCCCGAAGGCGTTTGGAGCGAGGGAAACCGAAGAAGACTCTTGTAGCTTTCTTCTCGATCCTATGAGTTTCCGCAACGACAAGG
The DNA here is from genome assembly GCA_014218235.1 of Colocasia esculenta. NCBI lineage: Eukaryota > Viridiplantae > Streptophyta > Magnoliopsida > Alismatales > Araceae > Colocasia > Colocasia esculenta. Next base: position 133,761,980 of record CM024756.1, read on the forward strand.
TACACACCCCGATCAAGAACGAACATTGGCATCAGAGCATTAATATTCCTCTCTCCACGATGTCGTCAGATGATCTCATGCACAAGAACTTGCTAAAATGGATGAAGACGATTTTGAACCGACGGAGATCTTCACGGACGATGATGGGGATAGTGTGGTTGGTAGCGACCTGTCACCCAAGCAAGAGTCTGTGCGCCAGTTAGATTTTTGCGACTGATGACTCCGAGGGACTACGTGATAGCACTGCACACCACTCCTTTGCCACACTCTCGCATGCAGGTAGTTCGCGGGCATGGTGGAGGCACTGTACGCGGACAACGAGGAGGCGCGGTTCGCACGCCTGCAGGCGACGTGGACAGCGGCCATGTAGGCCGCGATGGCGCGCCTGCAGGCGACGCGGACGGCTGCCATGCAGGCCATGTGATCCCTGGCCTCCCTGGAGCACACGGTCACGTCCGTGGCCGGATCCGCGGCCCAAGGTGCGGTGATGTCCGCAGCGCGGACCATGACCCAAGCACCGGCATGGGAGTCCGCCAGGCCCAGTCCACGCGGCCAGGCGGGCTGGCGCGGAGGCGCGCACCGCGGCCACGCAGCCCGCACGGTCAGCGGCCCACACGACCATGAAGGCCGCGCCGACCGTAGCCATGCAGTCCGTGCACGTGGGCATGGTGGCATCCGTGGCCAGTGACACACGGAGAGATCCGTAGCCTAGGCGAGCACGGAGGCGACCGTGGCCCAGGCACGCACGGAGGTGTGCACGGGGGTCCTCGTGGTCATGCAGGCCGTGTTGGTGTGCGCTGAGGTGGTCCCATGCATGCAGGCATGGCGGTTCGCGAGGATATTTTCTTTGTTTACAAGTATTGATAAATCTGTAAACACGTGGTAAATTGTAGTCTCAAGATCCTATTGATTATGTATTATATTGAAGACAATTTTTTCAAAGTATAAGACACAATAGTGATATCAATTATGAACCTATGGTAATCGATCGAGTATACCACTGTGTGATAGTCGAGAAAATTCTAACTCCTTAGTAGCAGATACTATGCTTCTTACAGTCGAAGTAGTCGATTATATGTAATGTATGGTTTCGATAACCAATTAAGTCATTGTGTTGGTTGACTGCTAAAAATCTAAGTATACGCCCTACACTGAAGTAATCGATTACATTGCCTCAAGAATCGATTAAGTATCTCTATGTCTCACAATGAAGTTTTTTCCTACCTGTGACCTAGCCAAGTGTTTTTTATTTCAAGTTTTCAAATTGGCTAAGTCCACAGAAGGAATAATCGATTAAGTCTCTCAGGTTCAATATGATAATTGATTATATTCTTTGAGGTGAGCATTGTTTCCTTGAGCCCGAAAAGTTGAAGTATTGAATGCATCAATCAATTTGCTTGTGCCAAAAATTAAGCTCGGAAAGTCCTCTACATAATGAAGAATCAATTATGTGTTCTCCTGAGTAAAATGGCTAAGTCCGATACAGGGAGCTACTGAACGATTAAAATTACTATGCTAGAACTGACAAGGTCATCATTTGATTAAGTGCGTCAATTACATTGATTTGGATATCATTTTGATTAATCGGTGTTGTTTTAGTAAAATGACTATTTAATGAATGCTTAATGTTGATCTGTTTTGCATACACATTTTTTTTGCTAATCTTTGTTGATCACATTCTTTCACACACTAAATGATTAAAGTATTAATATTTCCAAGTGATGTGATAATGACATTTGACGAATGTGTTTACTATTTATCACCATGATCATAAAATGCTTTATAATAAGATCATTCTTATTTCGTAATGATTTATGGCCAATTTAGCATTCACTTGCTTATCTCTTAACACAACCTTATATGGCCATGTTTTCCATCAACTATAAAGCATGATATTTGATATTTTCAATGCAAAGCTCTCTGCCTGCTCAAATGATGAAATTGACATATGTTTTCTAGAATATGTGTTTGAATTTACTGTTTGTTAAGTATCTTGTCAAATATTACTTTTATTGAGTAGCTCATTTAATGGAGTGCTTGTCATATCGTAATAAAATAATTGTCTTGAGCAATTTGAGGTTAGTTAGTTCCATGCACACTACTAAGCTATGCAGGACGATCTTTTCATGCATATGTAGAAAATAGATCTTTAAACTAAATGGTTTGCAAAGAAAATAACACCTTTATTAGATTTTTTGTCTATTTATTTATGTGTTTATCAGATAAAGGAAAACTACAAGCCAGACGTGGTTGACAAAGTTTCAAGGCTTTGGAAATAATCAAGATCTTCAAAGACCATGACACTACAATGGATTAATCAGTCACAATGGTCGAGAAGATTAATTTGAACAAGCCTAACAGATAGAGAAGAAAAATCCAGATGGAAAAGCTTCAACAATTAGAAATTGTAAGAATATATAAATACATCCAGAAGCAATGAAAGAAAAAAAAGATGATGAATATAGAAGCACAACAAAGGCAAACACACTAATCCCTCTTTGTAAGAAAGAAAAAAGGCTGAGCTAACTTTCTTATCTTCTAGTATCTATCTCCAAGCCCCTATAGCATACAACTCGTGCACTTTTTTGAAGAGACATTTGCTTGGCATCAACTGCTACCTACATTGATTTGATCAAGCCATTGACATCAAGTAACTTCTTGCTCTATCTCTTCGAAGTCAAATTTGGCTTCTGAGCTTTCACCTTCTGCCATATCCCCTGTCAAGAAGTTATTTCTTTGGTGTTACTTCTATGGAAGTTGGGCTTGCTTACTTGTGTGCCCTCTGTTGAGAGGAAGACCTACATGTTGCGACACCAGGTGATTGTTTCCCTCTGTTGAGAGGAGGATCTGTGTGGTTGGGAGCTGTGCTTTCCATGGGGGAAGACTTGGATGCGGGTTGTGCACCAAGTGATGCTTGGTTAGGGCTATTGAGTGAAGGCTCAAGGACATAATTTTCCTAGAGACTGGACATAGGAGTCTGATGTTGATCATATCTGAACCATGATAAAAATCCTGTTTGTGTGCTTGGTTTGTCTATGTCTTTTATTCCGCTATGCTTACTCATAGATTATTTTTAATTGGATAATATTGTAATAAAGACCCACTCACCTCCCTCTGGATCTCCATAGATGGCCAACAACATCCTCAGTATCTTACTAGAGGAGTAAATGGGAATTGTATCGACTATTATATTACCATAGTCCATGCCTCTTGTGAAGCCTCTGTGCGTCATGATCTATATGATGCCCTCATCTCTTTTGGTGACAATCTTAACATGCCTTGGGTTGTGGGGAGCGATTTCAATGCCATACTGTCCCCTTCTAAGAAAATTGGTGGCACCATGGGCTTTGTCAACTCAATGATTGATTTCCAAGGCTTTACATCGATAGATGGTGTAACGACTCCAAAAACCCGACCCTTGGCTCCCACCAAGGACCTGATTTCTGACACCGCCACCTACGGATCTAGGGATCCAAAAGAGTTGAAAGATCAGTCTAACAGGATATGTAAAACAATAATAACAACTACAACACTATAAATGTAAGTGCAAATGAAAGTAAACACAAGATATGTAGTACAAGTCTGGTACAAGTCCCAAACACAATAGTACAAGTAAAAGGGAAACACATATAACTCTTAAGAAGCATACCTCGAGGTGAAGTACTAAGGAACAAAAGGGATATGCCCCTTAAGGTTATGTCTTTCCCTTTTACTTGTATTATTGTGTTTGAGATTTGTACCAGACTGATTACGTGCATTGTGTTTACTTTTACTTGCACGCACATTTGTAATGTTGTAGTGCTATTTATTTCCTTTACATATCCTGTTAGACTGATCTTTCAACAACCAAGTTTCGTTGCATCACCGATTTGCCCCAAATTGGTTTTTTTTCATATTCACTCTAATTCGGAAGAATCAAGCCGATTCGCATGGGAATCGATGGCAATCGGTCCGATTCGCATGGGAATCGGGCGAATCGGGAATCCCGTGATACACTTCGATTTGCCAAATCAGACCGATTTGATTCGATCTTCCAAACCATGCTTTCAACCCTTCTGGAACCTTGGATCCATGGGTGGCAGTGTCGAAAATTGGGTCCTTGGTGGGAGCCGAGGGTCAGGTTTTCGAGGTTATTACAGTGGTATTAGAGTAGAGAGTTGGGTCCATGAGCTCAGGCGTACCGTCGAGACCATAGAGTGTGAAGAGGAGGACCAGGTGAACTTTGTAGTGTATCAGCTGAAGGGGTCAGTGCATGAGTGGTGGAGGACTCAGAGACAAACACACTTTCCCTAGTGGAGATTGGACTAGATCACTTGGTAGCAGTTCTTGGATGTCTTCCATGGTGATTCTTCCCTAACTACGCTCGCCGTGAGGAGAGACCAGTTTCACCAATTGACTCAGGGAGACATGATAGTTACACAATACCACCCGAGATTTGTTCAGTTGCCGAGACATGTTTTCCACGTTGCTGGCAGTGAGCAGGCATGTACAGAGTGTTTCATAGTTGGGTTGAGACCGAAGTTGAGGTGGGCCATGTTTGGCCACCTGTGCGACACCTTGGCGATTGCCGTGGCTAGGACTACGACCTTGGAGAGGGAGTCCAAGTTCCAGCCATAGCAGGGAAGAGCTCCAATTCGGTCTACCCCGTATCAGCGCCGGCCTTCGACTTTCGAGGTAGTGCAACATCTTCTATAAGGCCCTAATTTTCTGTGCCTTTTCTGACTTGCTGTTATGTTTTTAAGTGTTGTCCGAATTTCTTCTTAACGTCAACATCCTTTGACGTTAATAGCTGGTTGACGACATGCTATGTGTCGTTTACTGTAACATCTTGGACTTTTCGGTTCCTCCGTTTGTGTGTTTGGATGACTGGCCACTAACGCGTCTGCTCTGGGCGACGCGTTAGTGTCGCATCGGAGGTGCCCGACGCGACAATCATCTGTGTCGCGACTAGTGGTTCCGTCACGTTCTTGTCGCGCCCGGTCAACGGGTCGTGACATTGTTCCACTTTTTGGTCGTCTGCCGCCTGTCAGAGGGACAGGTGTGTCAGGGAGACCTGTCTGGTTGTCGCGGCGTCCCTATGGGACACATTCTGGTCGCGGTGTGGGCGGCCGTCGCGTTAGGAGTACTAACGCGACGCCCCACCCTATCGCGTCTTGGGGCCAAAGGCTAAAAGCCTTGACTGGCACCCCCTCCCCCTCTTTGGCTCTTTCTCCCTTCCCTCCTCCTCTCCAAGGTGGGGAAGGTTTTCCCCTCTTTTCCTCCGGCAGTTGGAGCGTGGTGGCACCGTGGCGGCTCGTGCGGAGCTGGAGTGGCGTCGTGGAGCGAGGAGGAGGCGGTCGGGGCTTCGTGAAGACCCCTTTGGGGGTTCGGTTCATCATTTCTGTAGGGATCTCTTGTGCCCATACTTGTTGGTGTGAATTGGAGCCCTCGGAGTTCTTTCCATGTTTTACAAGCTTTCCCCATGCTCCCTCCCCCTATGGGTGCTTGTTGTAGTTGTGGCGACCCCGGGATGTAGCATCTCGGTGGTCTGCCTCCCGACTGATGTCGCGACCACAGTGCGCGTCGCGACATCAGAGGAGGCGTCGCCTCGGTCGGATGCAACCTTATCGCGGCATGGTTGGCTGTCGCGATAAGGATCGTGTCGTGACCCGGTTTCCTATCGCGACAAGGCTATTGTCGCGACCCGCTTCCCTGTCGCAACAGGCGCTTGTCACAGTTGCCCTTCCCGTCGCGATGGGATCGCGATGGGCTAGGAGGGTGCGACAGCACCTGGCTTACCTCGGGTGGTTCCTTGGCCTCGGTTGGCGTGTCGACGTGTGCCCAGGGCAGGTTTTGACCTTGGACCTGGCATCTACCTCCAAATCTTGAGACTCTAGAGGTCGCTTAGAACCAGACTCCTGAGGGGGGGGGGGGGGGGGGCTACTGCTGCTGCTGCTCTGCAGACACTTCTACTAACTGCTCTTGCTGCTGATTTGTCTCTGACTACTGCTCTTGTTGTTGTTGCTACGCTTTCTTTGGCTGCTGCTGCTGATGCTCTTCTGGCTGTGCAGTGGATGGAGCAGAAGGCTTCCTGTGCCCTGTTGTCACACCACTAAAGAAGAAGATCCTTCATCTGCTGGACCTTCTTAGCCAAGAAATCAAACTTAACATCTACTTGTTGGACTTGCATCTGTAGAACTGACAATCCCTCTTGTTGTTTCATCATCAAATCCATCAAAAAGTTTGAATTGTTGCTACTCCCCCCCTGAGTCCTTGGCCGGGTCTCAAAGTGAGGAGGAGAGACATGATGCTCTTCTTCTTCTTCAAATACTGGCTCAAGTGGAGTAGTTCTGGGAATTTCTTCTTCTTCTTGTACTACTCCCTTGCCCCTCAAATCTCTGAGCACTTGACTGATTGTTTCTTCTGGTGCTTCATGCTCAGGAGATGGGATAGGAGCTTGCTCTTGTTCTTGCTCTTGTTGAAGATCTTGTTGCTCTAGCTGTTCTTGTTCTTGTGCAGGGGCTTCTTCTTTTTCTTCTCTTCCTTCTTCAGGCTGAACTTCAGGAATAGATGAGGAACTCTGTGCCTCACCAGGAAATATATCATGAGAGCACAATGGCACAGAGTCCTTGGTCCAAAAATTTTGTGCCTTGCTCTCCAAACTATAGTGGTTTCTCCTTAGTGTAGACAGACCAATCTTTTCTTTTACTGCTACTGAAATTTCTCCACTCAAATCCACTAAGAATTTCTTAAAAATCAGGGTCAGCAGAGGTCCATAAGGAAGGGACTCCTGCAAATTTCTAGATCCTGCCATCCTTTCCAAAATAATTGAGGGCAGGTTGACCCTATGTCTCTGAATAGCCCAAAACAACAGGCTTCCATCTCTGGCAGTTATAGAGGAGTGGGTGCCAGCCCTTGGTGTGATGATGTTGGTGATATAGAGTGGATAAGTCTCTTCTCCGTAGATAGTTCATTTACTAGGAGTCCTTTCTTGCTAACAGACCCTAGACTTCCAATCACACCCATCTTTTGCTTCTCCATGGGTACTATTTCACTGATTTGGTACCCAGAATTGGGGCAATCCAGCATTTCAACTAAAAGCTCTTCCGAAACTGTGATCCTGGTGCCCTTCACTATCCCTGTGACTGATCCTTCAGGAGTAACATGGAGAGATACATAAAATGCCTTAAGAGCACCTTCGAAGGTTGGCTCTGCAATCTGACACAGTCTAGACCAGCCTATTGCTGCTAGGGTTTCTTCTACCCAGACTAGCCTACCATGTAACTAGCTGAAATCTACAACCTTCCCAGGGCAGATGGAGACTTTAGCAGAGGAGAGTCGTTGGAACTATTCAGGAGTGAACATGGTTCCTTCCGAGCCCTAGAAGAGGCCATCTAGACAAGAACGAGAGAGAAGACTGAGAGGAGTGTCAAAGGAGTCACATAAATGATGTTCGGAAGTCAAGAAACCACCTTTCTTCAGAAAAGATGAGAGATCTGCAGTTGCTCCGAAGACGGTTCCAGTGGGGATGAACAGTGCGGGCGAGAAGAGGAAGAAGACGACATGAGAGTCGGAGAGGAAGTTTAAATGAGTGGTTTGGGAAAAGGAGGAAAGGTCCTAATATAGAAATAGGAAAGGTAACAGACCAAAGATGAGAAGATGAACGGTTGTGATTAAATGAGTGAACTGTTATTGTAATAAATTCCTCTTTAAATTTAAAATTATATATATATATATGTATTTTTAATTACCATGAATCCGACTTCAGAGACTCCGACTTTGAGGAGTCGAAGTGCCTTCTCCGACTTCAAAAAGTCGCAGTGCACACTTCCTGCGTCATGAGTCGTGGTAGACTCCGACTTTGTGAGAGTCGCAGTCTGCACTCCGACTTCATGACAGTCGCAGTACCAGGACTTAGAAAAAAATTGCAATGAGTTTTAACATACACTTCAGAAATTTAGGCATGGATTTATCATAGTGTTTCAATCAGGTTGCACATACCTATTTCTCTTCTAATTAATGTGAATATATCTTCAGGAAGAGGCTTAGTGAATATATCAGCTAATTGATTAGAGACAAAATGAAGTAAAATATCACCATTACTTACATGGTCCCTGATGAAATGATGTCTGACCTCATATGCTTTGTTCTTGAATGTTGAATAGGATTTTTGGTCAAGTTGATTGCGCTTGTGTTGTCACACAGCATTGGAATCTCGTGAAGTGTTTGACCATAGTCTTCCAGTTGATGTTTGATCCACAACAGTTGAGTGCAGCAACTTCTAGCTGCAATGTATTCTACTTCTGTTGTGGACAATGCTACTGAATTTTGCTTTCTGGAACACCAAGAAATCAAGCATCCTGCAAGAGTTTGACAAGTACCACTAGTGCTTTTTCTATCTATTTTGCATCCAGCATAGTCAGCATCATTATATCTAATCAACTTAAAATCAAAACATCTGGGACACCATAAACCCAATTTACTTGTGTTTATAAGATATCTAAAAATAAAAATTCTTTTAACAGCATTAACATGTGATTCTTTAGGATCAGCTTGAAATCTAGCACGCAAACATACACTAAACATTATATCTGGTCTACTGGCAGTAAGATAGAGTAATGATCCAATCATGCCTCTATAGATCTTTTGATCTACTTTCTTGCCAAGTGGATCACTATCTAACTTAATTCCTGAGCTCATGGGTGTTCCTAAGGGGTTACACATGTCAAAACCATATTTTGAAAGTAAATTTGAAATGTATTTAGTTTGACAAATGTGAGTACCTTCCTTGGTCTGCTTGATTTGCAACCCAAGAAAGTAATTAAGCTCACCCATCATACTCATCTCAAACACACTTTGCATAAAGTTTTCAAAGAATTTACATAGTGATTCATTAGTAGAACAAAAATAATATCATTAACATATTTTGTACTATCAAGATTCCTTCTGAATTTTTTTTAATAAATAATGTGTTATGTACTTTACCTCTTATGAAATCATGTGATATAAGATAAGCACTTAGTCTTTCATACCAAGCTCTTGGAGCTTGTTTCAGACCATACAATGCTTTCTTTAAAGGAAAACATGATTGGATATTTAGTATCTTCAAAGCCAGGTGGTTGCTCAACATAAACTTCTTCTTTTATGAACCATTCAGAAAAGCACTTTTAACATCCATTTGAAATAGTTAATGTTGAGAGAGCTGCATATGCTAATAAAATTCTAATTGCATCGAATCTAGCAACTGGGGCATAAGTTTCATCAAAATCAATGCCTTACTCTTGGGAATATCCTTGTGCTACCAGTCTGGCCTTGTTCCTAGTGATCACTCCTGATTCATCATTTTGTTTCTGAAGACCCATCTGGTCTCAATAACTGGATGGTCAGAAGGTCTAAGGACAAGAGTCCAAACCTAGATGCGTTGGAACTGGTTAAGTTCCTCTTGCATAACAAGGATCCAAGATTCATCAGTCAGTGCATCATTGATTGTCCTAGGCTCAATTTGAGAGACAAATGCAGAAAAATCACAAGGAATGTTCATACCCCTTGTTCTTACCCTATCTTGAGGATCACCTATAATGTTTTCTCTTGATGATCTCTATGATACCTCAATTCTCTAGGCAGTCCTTCCTGTGGTTCTTCTAGTTGTTGAAGTTCCTCAAGTGGTGGATCTTCCTTTTCTTCTTCTTTCTCTCTTTCTTCAAGAGATGTTTGTTCTAGATCCCTGCACAGGTCTTCAACACAATCTTCTTCTTCTTCTATTCTCTTAATAGAAGGGTTAGTCTCATCAAATAAAATATGTACTGTTTGCTCTACAGTTAAGTTCGTTTATTAAACACTTTATATCCTCTAGGTTTTAAAATATATCCTAACAGAAACCTTCATCACTTTTAGCATCTAACTTTCCTAAGTTATCTTTACCATTATTTAAAATAAAACACTTACAACCAAAAGGTCGAAGATGACTTATGTTGGGCTTTTTCTCCTTGTACAGTTCATAAGGTGTCTTCTTTAGATTGGTCTGATCATGCACTTGTTGATGATGTAGCAGGCTGTGTTGACTGCTTCTGCCCAGAAGTATCTTGGTAAATTATACTCTGTAAGCATAGTTCTGGCCATGTCCAGAAGTGTCCTATTTTTCCTTTCTGCTACTCCATTCTGTTGAGGTGTTCTTGGTGCAGAGAAGTTGTGTTCTATTCCATTTTCTTCACAGAACTTTACAAAATCATCATTCTTGATTCTCCACCATGATCAGATCTGATGCTGATTATCTGAAATATCTGATTCTTCTTGTAACGACCCGACCTCCCGGACCCCCGCCAGGGACCTGAAGTTCGTGCCTCCACCCACGGATCCGAAGACCCGAAAGGGTTATAAGAATAGTCTAGTGAGATATGTACTAAATTAAATAACTATAACAAGATATACAATATACAACGTGTCCCAAGTAAAAGCACAGGTACAAGAAGAAAGGTGCAGTCCTTAAGGGGCATACCCCGAGAACTTGCAAAGCACAACTCTCTACTCACTCAGGTACAAGAGCTCACAACACTCGCTCTCACTGCTGCTGACAACACACGGCACCACAATCGCCTCCGCAACCTGTCCGACACCGAGCTCCCTGTGACGACGAGCCCCTAGCTGAAGGAAGTAGGGGGGGTGAGCCTCGCGAACAAGGCCCAGTAGGGATTACCAGTCCCTCACCGGCCAGAGCAACAGGAACTCTAAAAATAGGAAACTACCCTAGAAAGCTGTAAAGCGAGGAACACCTACAGTAGGGTACTACTAAGCATCGGAACAAAACAATGCAATACCACGACCACCAACCAAGGTCGTGACATGCACACGACTCCCGCAGAAACCAACGGAGTCGAGCACAAAGTGAAAGCAACCCTCGGCACACCCGCCGAGACCACGCAACAACCAGGTGAGAACGACTTCTCACCGCAAGCATGGTCACGTTAGACCTCCGCAAGGTCGAGGGCCCACAAGCATAACCATCTTGGACCTCGGACACACTGCGAGGTCAGGAAGCCACACACGCCGGTGCCACCATGGACTGGTACCCAAGAACGTGACTACGAAACCGAGAGGACACCGAAGTAGAAACCACCAGAAGTACGGGCCAACAAGGCCAAACCAACGATGCCCACGGAAGCTAGACACGACCAGGCTACAACCATCGTGCAGGCTAGGGCAACGAGTCATACTTGGAAACGTCATGAGGAAACACCGTCACAACAACAACAACCAAGCCACCGCACTGGCAGCTAAGAGGAGGACACACCAGCCACTCCCTCTGCTCTCCAGCCAGGCTCCTACCTCCGCCTCCTCGGAAGAGCGAGATAGAGCCGCCACATAAACACACAAACGCACGCAACACCGCAGCCTGGCCAAGCTGCGGCCCTATGCCTAGCGCCACTACGTGGCTCCGGAACCAACGCAGAGAGAGGCAGTGAGACAAAGGACTATCTGGGCTGCGCCGGGAAGAAAACACCTCGACAACCTCGGCGTCCTGCCCCAGACAAGAGAGCTCTACAAACGACTCAGTGCCGCTATCCAAACCTCGTTTTCCCCTCCGCTCTAGAGTCCGCCAACTTGGCTGCGAACTCGAGCACGCTCATAGCCCAGAGCACTCTCTTAACAGGCTCCCGAGGATGGGGGTCCCAGGCAACGGAGACAACCTCTAAACGGGGCAAGCCCTCAAGTGCCAAGCACCGGGCGAACAGGCGGGGCAAGCATAGCAAGAACCACGCTGAACCGCTAGATTGTAACCCACGAGAAGCCCAGCAAGCACAAGGTACACATGAACCCTTGAGAGGGCCAACGGCCAACCAAGGCACGCACGAGCAAGATAGAACTTCGGAACACCACTAGTCAGTACGGAAAACATCGCTATGCTAATAATCGATTGGCCATCGAACAATCGATTATTAAACAGACGTGAGACTCCTAGCACTGTCGTTAGGACACGGCCATGAAGGTGTCACCTTCGGTCATTGAACGCAGGGAGGTAACTTGCCGCGTTCCCCACCAAAAGGTCCTAAGGGCAGAGCCTGCCCTGGGGCACATGCCGACACGCCAACTGGGGCCACGGAAACACCCGAGACAACACGGGTACTGTAATGTCGCGCATTTTCAGATCCTTTTGGATCGTGTGTGATGTGGTTGTGGTGGCCGTTGTGAGGCCAGTGTGGTTTAGTTGTGGAACGTGTGCAGGTTTGGATCTGGATCAGAGCAGGATCTGTTGCATCTGGTTATAGGTCGACGGCCAGATATGGTCGTTTAGTGAGTTAACGTCCATGTAAAGTGATGTTGAGTTGTGAACTTAACGGCATAAGATGTGGACGTTTATGGGTGGCGGTTCTCTAGGCGACAGAAGGGTTGACGCCAACCTGTGCAATCTGCAGGTATAGGGTCACCCGAGGGCAGGTTTTCCACTGGTTCTTTCTCTCCCTTGCCTAGCTTCACGCCCCCGTATCCCTAAAGCTTCCAATAGTCACAGGAGAGTGGTTGGAGGATCGTGGAACGTGTTCGTTGTCGAATCGGACGAGGAAACGCCGTGGCGAAGTGCAATCCCTGTCGGAGTTCGCAGAGAAATCGGTGAGGAACGGTCGGATTTAAGAGGTTAAATAGCGTTCTAAGGTAGGGAATGATCCCTGATAATCCTTTAGGATTGATACTATGCATTTTAAATACATAAATAGGCATGTTAATGCATTTTTGGGTTAAGTTGCACCATGTGGGAATAATGAGTGGTTTGAGCAATTTAAGGAGTGTAGCATGTTATTTAAGCATGTTTAGGGTGCATGCATGTTAGAGGAAGGTCTCCTCACGTTTTTCCGTTGATTTTACGGTTTAGATTGCTCATGGCATCGGTCTAGGGTTTCTGCATGGACTGCATGCCGAGGAGACTGACGTCAATCGATATTGACGTCAGGTTCTTCAGCCAGGAGATAAACGGCCAGATAACTTGCCGTTTACTCACCCTTAGCGGCAATCGATGTGGACGCTAGCATACTACTGTTTAAATATTGCATATTCGGTATTTAGCAATATCAAGTGGTGTGTTGGCACCTATTTTGCACTTGGTGCACGAGGTTTCTGCGGCTAGCGTACTGGGTACGTAGTTGGCTAGTTCTTTACGAGTCTTCGTGGTGTTCACGTGTAGTGGACCACTAGTGCACGCGGTTTACGTGAGACTTCACGTGGTTTGTGTGTGACGTGCACGTGGTTTTGTGTGCATGGCGAGTAGTACGACGCCTACCGTGGTTACCTCTCCAGTTGGATGCCCCAGGTTCTTTGTGAGCCAGGCTGTTAGCTCGGGGCTTTGTCCCGGTACTTGTGTTGTACCGTCGAGGTCTGTGTTGTCTGACCTGGACACCCTCACTCCTGTGTTTGAGTTGTACGTCCGGCTGAGGGAAAGACGACAGTGGGACAGTGACACTTGTGTTTGTCTTTAGTCACTTGTAGCGCGCTCGTAGTTGGGGGTACGAACATCAGTAGTCGACACTGGTCCCCAGCTAGTCCTTTTCCAGTGCCTCACTCTAGCGAGCCCAGGCCAGGGTCTCTGGAGGTGCCAGGCATGGGCCTGCGACCGTGTGGTCCGCAGGTGGTGGTGTTTAGTTGGTCTCCACAGTTGCTTGACCTTTTCACGTGGAGCGGCAGCTGGATCTTTCGTTCGTGGCTGCGAGACTGAGAGGTAGACCTGTGTTAGCTGTCCGAGTCAGTCTCTGGTGTCGCGAACCAGTTTACGTGGCTCGTGTTTGGCTGTCTCTACTTTAGCTCGTACACCTATACTGATTTGCCGTTTAATTATTACAGTTGTTTTTCGTAGTCGGCAGACGGTGAGTACTTTTACAGCTTTCATATCCTGCTTAGCTGTTCTATAAATGTTGGTACTGTATACTGCTTTTGTACCTGTGGTTTTGGTTTGCTCGGTTTTGGGGGAGTTCCCTACTGAGCCAGTGACTAGCGAGGCTCACCCCTACCCCTACAGGTGAGAGCGAGGAGGACATTTCTCGACCGTCGTCCAGTTCAGAGCCGCATCGTAGCTGTGCAGGGTCAGTACCTCCAGCTGTGTAGTAGCAACTCTAGCAGTGTAGTCGTAGCAGTGTAGTTAGTTGTTTTCTTGTTTTCAGTTGTACCTCGGGGTATGCCCCAAGCTCTTGTACTTTCTTTCAGTTTTGTGAAATATGGCTATGTAAACTTGTGAAATATATATATGATATGGTGTGTTCCTTTGTGTTTTCACGGACTGTGGTATGATATCCATTGTGAGGCTTTTGCCCGTTCGCGGGAGGCGGACTCGGATCAAGTACGTTATCGGTTTAACGGGCTTGGTCGAGGTGTTCCGTCACAGTTGGTATCAGAGCGAGGTCCACGTTAACATAAGGGAACTAGTAAGATACATAGCCTTATTTCGGTCTTTGTACACTGCTGGTAGGGACCCTGGTTTTTGATAATTTGTTGTTGTGATTTTGTTTGATGTTTTGTTTGAGCAGAAATTTTTGAAATGGCTGATAGAAGAGATTGGGGTGGTGGAGGAGATGATCCAGAGGAGAGCACTCGGCTTATGATAGAAAGAATCTGGGAGAGCCTCACTGATATCCAGAGGAGGATGGATCAGCAGGCGCCGGTACCACCGGTTGTAGTACCACCTGGGGATAGAGAGGCTGTACCTGTTGCTCCAGTCTTTCCAGGAGTGGAGGTGCCTTTGTAGCACCCTTGCCACCACCACCACCAGTGCTATTAGCAGAGGAACCAGTGATGCAGGTGGAGAAGTTTCTGAGATTGCAGCCGCCTACTTATTCAGGAGGGCCGAATCCAGATACAGCGGAACACTGGGTTCATGAGATTGAAAGGGTCTTTGCGACCATGAGATGTCCGACAGCAGATAAAGTTGTGTTAGCTGCTTACCAGTGAGGGGTTTTGCTTTAGAATGGTGGCGATTAAAGATGCAGACTACCTTCGCAGGTAGAACAGAAGAGGCTATCACTTGGTCGGAATTTTTGATGTATTTAACGATACATTCTTTCCGATTCAAGTACAGCAAGTAAAGAGAGAGCAGTTTCGGACTCTCCAGCAAGGTAACTCTCAGTTTTAGAGTACCAGATGAGGTTTATGGCGCTTAGCCGATATGCACCTTATGTAGTATCAGATAATAATATGATGGTTGAGTATTTCATTAGAGGTTTGAGAGTGGAGTTGCAGGATGCAATAGTACCTCTTATGTGTAAAACAGTAGAAGAAGCAGCTCAGAGGGCAGCTACGTTGGAGAGGTCTATTCGGACTCGTCAGGTGGGCGAGTCAGGTTCAGGTAGTTTTCGGCTACCACAGCAGTCAGTGGGTGCGAGTAAGGGTAAAGCACCAGCAGGACCTTCTTCATCAGGCTTTGGTAAATGGGGTCAGAAATTGAAGCAAGCATTTAAAGGTAAAGGAAGAGGATGGAGAGGTCGACAGCAATTTCAGCAGGGTCGTGGCAGACCAGAGGTGGAAGAGTCACAGCAGAGTACTGCCAGCAGCCTATTATTCCTCCAGGATATAAATGTTATAATTGCAATCAGCCGGGGCATTTGATCCGCAATTGCCCCTATCCGAGAGAGTATGGATATGGAAGAAGTGTGCAGCAGCAGCAACCTCAGCAGTTTCAGCAGCCACAAGCAGGTCGTGGCCGAGGAGCAACGCAGCAGCGAGGAAGAGGCGGGTTATGGCTATCACCCGAGCCCAGGCGGAGGCATCAAATATGATAGAAGGTACTTTACCTCTTTATGATTATTCAGCAAGAGTTCTATTTGATTCGGGTGCCTCTCATTCTTTTATTTCCGAAGAATTTTTGGATTGCGTGGCTCATCCTTTAGAGGAAAAATCTTGTGAGTTGGTAGTGGAGGTCCCTTCGGGTGAGTTTCTGCTCACTTCGAGCTATATAGATGAAGCTCCTATTATGATTGAAGGGAACCAGATGCCGGGTCGGTTGTATGCCTGCAGTTGTCAGATTATGATATTATTTTGGGTATGGATTGGTTGAGACTTATGGAGCAATGTTAGATTGCAGAAAGAAAAGGATCAGGTTTTGTCATCCTAATGGTGCAATATTTGAATATCAAGGTATGCCTTTTTATACCTCTAAGTTTCTAATTTCTGCAATTAAAGCTAGAAAGTTGATAAATGCTGGATGTGTGGCTTATTAGCCTCGGTAAGTCTGGTAGAAGCTAGTCAGTCAATTGAAGCAGTTCCCGTGGTTAGAGAATTTGCTGATGTTTTTCCTGAAGATTTGCCTGGTTTAGCTCCACATAGAGAGGTGGACTTTACTATTGAGTTACTGCCAGGTACCATGCGATTTCTAAAGCCCCATATCGGATGGCACCAGCAGAACTTAAAGAATTGAAAAAGCAATTAGAAGAGCTGTTGCAGAAAGGATTCATTAGATCGAGTCATTCCCCGTGGGGAGCGCGGTATTGTTTGTGAAAAATAAAGATGGAAGTTTTCGGATGTGTATTGATTATAGAAAGTTGAATGATGTGACCATTAAGAATAAGTACCCGTTACCAAGAATAGATGATCTATTTGATCAGTTGCAATCAGCAAAGGTATTTTCTAAAATTGATTTGAGGTCTGGGTACCATCAGTTGAGAATTAAAGAGGAGGATATAGATAAAACAGCTTTCAGAACCAGATATGGTCATTATGAGATTGTGGTGTATGCAGATGCTTCAAGGAGAGGACTTGGCGCAGTGCTTATGCAGCATGGTAAAGTGATAGCTTATGCGTCCAGGCAATTGAAGCCGGCAGAAGAGAATTACCCCACTCATGATTTGGAATTGGCAGCAGTTGTGTTTGCTTTGAAAATGTGGAGGCATTATCTGTATGGCGAGAGATTTGAGATTTTTACAGATCATAAAAGTTTGAAGTATATCTTCTCACAGAAGGATTTAAATCTTCGTCAGCGCAGATGGATTGAATACTTGAAAGATTATGATTTCAGTTTGGCTTACCATCCGGGTAAGGCCAATGTTGTAGCAGATGCCTTAAGCAGAAAGGCATATGGCATATTTAAGGCAAATGATGATAAGAGAATGGAAACTGTATGAAGAGATAGTGGAGAACTCCTTGTATGTGCCAGTAGTCAGCGACGGGCAGTACTAGCCGCTAGTGCTGTAGAGCCGTCTTTGTATTGGCAGATTGTTGAGGCTCAGAGAGCAGATGTAAATTTAGCTGAATTGTAAAAATGGAAGGAGTTACCATTGATGATAATTGTGTGATTAGGCTCAGAGGCAGGTTGTTTGTTCCAGCAGAAAGAGAGGTGAAGCAACGAGTATTGGAAGAAGCTCATAAATCAGGTACACTATCCATCCGGGTAGTACTAAAATGTACCATGATTTGAGGAAGTATTTCTGGTGGCCTCATATGAAAAAGGAAATAGCTGAGTTTGTTGCAAGGTGTGCTATCTGTCAACAGATTAAAGCAGAACATCAAAAGCCTGGAGGTTTATTGCAACCGTTGCCCATTCCACAGTGGAAATGGGATGATATTGCTATGGACTTTGTGGCAAGTTTACCAAGATCGAATTCCGGACATAATGGAATATGGGTATTGTTGATAGGTTGACTAAAGTGTGCAGATTAGTGGCAGTAAGTAGTCTTGGATAGTGGACAGATTAGCAAAGATTTATGTTGAAAGGATTGTTCCATTGCATGGTATTCCGAAGACTATTGTGTCTGATAGAGATCCAAGATTTACTTCTGGTTTCTGGAGAAGTCTGCAGAAAGTAATTGGTACTGAGCTGAGATATAGCTCCGCTTATCATCCCCAAACAGATGGTCAGACAGAGAGGACTATCCAGACTATTGAAGATATGTTAAGGGCTTGTTGTTTAGTTTGGGGAGGTAGCTGGGAGCATCATTTGGGAATGGTTGAATTTGCCTATAATAATAGTTATCATACCAGTCTTGGGATGGCACCGTATGAAGCTTTATATGGAAGGCCATGTAGAACCCCATTGAACTGGCATGAAGTGGGAGAAAGGCAATTAGTGGGTCCTGAACTGATTCAGCAAACCACAGAAGTGGTGAAGCTTATTAAAGAAAATTTGCAAGCAGCCCAAAGTAGGCAAAAGAGTTATGCAGATAATCGAAGGAGACCACTTCAGTTTGAAGTTGGAGATTTTGTTTTCTTGAGAGTTCCCAAGTAAAGGTATTATAAGATTTGTAAAACTGGAAAATTAAGCCCAAGGTATGTGGGACCTTTCCAGGTGATTGAAAGAATTGGGGAAACAGCTTATAGGCTAGATTTGCCAGCAGATTTTGCGGATGTTCATGATATATTTCATGTTTCTATGTTAAGAAAGTGTATTAAAGATCCAGCTCAGATAATCCGTTATCAAGGTAGTGACCTGAGGCCGGATATGACCATGCCAGAGTATCCGGTGCAGATGACGGATCGAAAGATAAAGAAGTTGAGAAATAAAGAAATGAGTTGATTAAAGTAAGATGGGAAAATAGGTTAGGTGGTGAGGATACCTGGGAGTTAGCCAAGGAGATGGCTAAAGGTATCCCTTTCTTTTGAGTAAAGTATGTTGTTTCTTTTTAGATGATAGTACTTGTAAAATGTTTATATAATGTGATGTTGAAGTTTATGTTATGTTATGTTATGAATTTCGAGGTCGAAATTCTTTTTAGATGATAGTAATGTAACGTCGCGCGTTTTCGGATCCTTTTGGATCGTGTGTGATGTGGTTGTGGTGGCCGTTGTGAGGCCAGTGTGGTTTAGTTGTGGAACGTGTGCAGGTTTGGATCTGGATCAGAGCAGGATCTGTTGCATCTGGTTATAGGTCGACGGCCAGATATGGTCGTTTAGTGAGTTAACGTCCATGTAAAGTGACATTGAGTTGTGAACTTAACGGCATAAGATGTGGACGTTTATGGGTGGCGGTTCCCTAGGCGACAGAAGGGTTGACGCCAACCTGTGCAATCTGTAGGTTATAGGGTCACCCGAGGGCAGGTTTTCCACCTGGTTCTTCCTCTCCCTTGCCCTAGCTTCACGCCCCCGTATCCTAAAGCTGTTGGACCGAGCCCTTACCGTTGCACCAAAAGCTCGAGCTGGTAGTGAAGGCGGTAGCCAAATCTTTAAGGCGGAAGCGCAAAGCACCACGTCAACGCTGTGGTCCGCATGAGGGGCTTCGCACAGGGTTTTACCCCTGCGGCGGGTTGGGTTGCCAGCCCCGATGTCACTATGCTGCCCCATAACAGCATAGTGGCAGCGATTCCTAAGGGAGTCGATGGCAGTTAACCAACAAACTCCCCCCAGCGGCACCCGGGGGAATCGAACCCGCAACCTCTCTTTGATACCACTTGTTGGACCGAGCCCTTACCGTTGCACCAAAAGCTCGAGCTGGTAGTGAAGGCGATAGCCAAATCTTTAAGGCGGAAGCGCAAAGCACCACGTCAACGCTATGGTCGGCATGAGGGACTTCGCACAGGGTTTTACCCCTGCGGCGGGTTGGGTTGCCAGCCCCGATGTCACTATGCTGCCCCATAACAGCATAGTGGCAGCGATTCCCTAAGGGAGTCGATGGCAGTTAACCAACAAAAGCTTCCAACAGTCACATGAGAGTGGTTGGAGGATCGTGGAACGTGTGGCGTGTGTCGAATCGGACGAGGAAACGCCGTGGCGAAGTGCAATCCCGTCAGAGTTCGCAGAGAAATCGGTGAGGAACGGTCGGATTTAAGAGGTTAAATAGCGTTCTAAGGTAGGGAACGATCCCTGATAATCCTTTAGGATTGATACTATGCGTTTTAAATACATAAATAGGCATGTTAATGCATTTTCGAGTTAAGTTGCACCATGTGGGAATAATGAGTGGTTTGAGCAATTTAAGGAGTGTAGCATGTTATTTAAGCATGTTTAGGGTGCATGCATGTTAGAGGAAGGGTCTCCTCGCATTTTTCCGTTGATTTTAGGTTTAGATTGCTCATGGCATCGGTCTAGGGTTTCTGCATGGACTGCATGGACTGCATGCTGAGGAGACTGACGTCAATCGATATTGACGTCAGGTTCTTCAGCCAGGAGATAAACGGCCAGATAACTTGCCGTTTACTCACCCTTAGCGGCAATCGATGTGGACGCTACCATATTACTATTAAAATATTGCATATTCGATATTTAGCAATATCAAGTGGTGCGTTGGCACCTATTTTGCACTTGGTGCACGAGGTTTCTGCGGCTAGCGTACTGGGTACGTAGTTGGCTAGTTCTTTACGAGTCTTCGTGGTGTTCACGTGTAGTGGACCACTAGTGCACGCGGTTTACGTGAGACTTCACGTGGTTTGTGTGTGACGTGTACGTGGTTTTGTGTGCATGGCGAGTAGTACGACGCCTACCGTGGTTACCTCTCCAGTTGGATGCCCCAGGTTCTTTGTGAGCCAGGCTGTTAGCTCGGGGCTTTGTCCCGGTACTTGTGTTGTACCGTCGAGGTCTGTGTTGTCTGACCTGGACACCCTCACTCCTGTGTTTGAGTTGTACGTCTGGCTGAGGGAAAGACGACAGTGGACAGTGACACTTGTGTTTGTCTTTAGTCACTTGTAGCGCGCTCGTAGTTGGGGGTACGAACACCAGTAGTCGACACTGGTCCCCAGCTAGTCCTTTTCCAGTGCCTCACTCTAGCGAGCCCGGGCCAGGGTCTCTGGAGGTGCCAGGCATGGGCCTGCGACCGTGTGGTCCGCAGGTGGTGGTGTTTAGTTGGTCTCCACAGTTGCTTGACCTTTTCACGTGGAGCGGCAGCTGGACCTTTCGTTCGTGGCTGCGAGACTGAGAGGTAGACCTGTGTTAGCTTGTCCGAGTCAGTCTCTGGTGTCGCGAACCAGTTTACGTGGCTCGTGTTTGGCTGTCTCTACTTTAGCTCGTACACCTATACTGATTTGCCGTTTAATTATTACAGTTGTTTTTCGTAGTCGGCAGACGGTGAGTACTTTTACAGCTTTCATATCCTGCTTAGCTGTTCTATAAATTGTTGGTACTGTATATGCTTTTGTACCTGTGGTTTTGGTTTGCTCGGTTTTGGGGGAGTTCCCTACTGAGCCAGTGACTAGCGAGGCTCACCCCTACCCCCACAGGTGAGAGCGAGGAGGACGTTTCTCGACCGTCGTCCAGTTCAGAGCCGCGTCGTAGCGGTGTAGGGTCAGTACCTCCAGCTGTGTAGTAGCAGCTCCAGCATTGTAGTTGTAGCAGTGTAGTAGTTGTTTTCTTGTTTTCAGTTGTACCTCGGGGTATGCCCCAGGCTCTTGTACTTTCTTTCAGTTTTGTGAAATATGGATATGTAAACTTGTGAAATATATATATGATATGGTGTTTCCTTTGTGTTTTCACGGACTGTGGTATGATATCCCTTGCGAGGCTTCGGCCCGTTCGCGGGAGGCGGACTCGGATCAAGTACGTTATCGATTTAACGGGCTTGGTCGAGGTGTTCCATCACAGGTACTGTCGCGACCTCCAAGGCCATCGCGATACCATCGCGATGGGGAAAGGCACCGCGATAGCAACCCTGTCGCGATGGGGTGAAGCGTCGCGATAGCAACCCTGTCGCGACAAGAAAATGCATCGCGACAACGATCCTTATCGCGACCGGCAAATGCATTGCGATAAGGTTGCGCCCGACCGGGTAGACGCCTCTTCTAGTGTCGTGACACACGCCGCGGTCGCGACACCAGTAGAGAGGCAGACCCACAGGATACTCCATCCCGGGGCCACCCACAAGCCACGCACATCACCACATTGGGGAGGGGAGCATGGAGAAGTAGTAAACACTAACTACAAACCCCGAGGGGCTCCCAATCCACCCGGATCGAGAAGACTTCAAGCAATCCCTACCTTAAACAAAGAACAAACCCAAATAGGGCCCTTTACGTCGAATTGGCCACCTCCTCCTCTCTCCATGCAAGCTCTACGACGCCGGGACACCACGCACGGCCCTCCTCCTCGCCTGAAACACACAAAGTGGAGAGGGGGAGGGGTGGAGCACTGCCGGAGAGGGAGAAAGAGGAGAAAGAGGGAGAAAGGGGGAAGGGGTCATCGGCCAAGGCCTTATGCTTCGGCACCCAAGACGCGATGGGGAGACGCGTCGCGTTAAAGACCTTAATGCGACGGGTCAATGCACCGCGACAAGAACGCGTCCCCCAGGGACGCCGCGACAACGTGACAGGTCGTACTGACACACCTGCCACCTTGACAGGCGTCAGACGACAAAAGGCACAGAACACTGTCGCGACCCGTTGACGGGCGCGACACGAAGATGCGACGGAGAAGCAAGGACGACAAGACGCGACACACAAGCTTGTCGCGACAAGGATGACTGTCGCGTCGGACACCCACGACGCGACACTAACGTGTCGCCCAACCCAGACGTGTTAGTGGCCAGTCATCCAAGACACCGGATGGAAAGCTGGGAAGTCGGGTCTTACACTTCTGTATTAGTTTGTTGAACTTCAGAAAAGTTGAAAATGTTTCTGATTTGTCTTCCAAAAAGAAACCTAAGTGTACCTTGAGTAGTCATCTACAATTACATAGCCATACACTTTTCTCCAAGACTTACTGTTCTTATAGGTCCAAATTAGTCCATGTGAATGAGCTCCAAAGGCTTGGAAGTTGTAACCACTGTTTGGACTGAAATGATGTCTTGGTTGGCTTTCCTTTACACAAGCTGTACAGATTCCAGACTTCTTCAGTTTCATCTTAGGAAGACTTTCAACTAGATCATGCTTGATTAATTTCTTGATTACTGAAGTGCTTGCATGTCCTAGTCTTCTGTGCCATAAACCAGTTTCTTCACTCTTGGTGGTTGCAAGACATAAGTTTACTTCTTTTAATTCTGCTAACTGTAAGGTGTACATATTTTTGACTCTTTGAGCTTCAAATACTGTTTTTCCATCCTTTTGAATAATGCACTTGTCATTCTAAAATTTTACCAGGTGACCCTTATCACACAGTTGACTGATGCTAATGAGGTTGTGCTTCAATCCTTCTACATACATGACATCTTCTATTAGATTCTTTTCTTTTGTTCCTACTGTTCCACATCCTAAGACCTTCCCTTTTCCATTATCTTCATAGGTGACTTGACCAATCTCATCTCTAAAACTTGTAAATAACTTCCTGTCATCTGTCATATGCCTTGAGCACCCACTATCCAAATACCATTTAGATGCTCTCAGGCGACCCTGCAAACAAACTTAGGTTGTAACTTTGGTCCAAATTTCTTGGGTCCTTGATGGTTAGTCTTAGGAATCCAGCGCAGGTGTCTAGTTGTGCATGTGTTGACAGTGTGTCCTAGCTGGTTACAGTGACTACAACATAGATCAAAAGTATTTTTCATGTGTGTAGTATTGTTATATTTCTGCTTTTGTTTGTAAACATATTGGTTAACTTTTCTAGAATTTTTTATTTCTTTTTCTTTTACAAATTGTGGAGTTGGATATTTTTAGGATACACAATCTTCTTCATTATGTGGAGGTGTATATCCTACTCCCTATTTCTTTTTACCAGTCCTAGAACCTTTTAGTCTTACAAACAGAGATGTTTACAATTAGAGATTTTCTCTATGGTAGCTCTTAAATAGTTATTTTCTTTTCTAATTTTTCTTCATCCTTTAATTCTTTTAGATTTGATCTATTTCCATGATTTTTCTATTTTTAAATCTTCACACAGTAGTTCATTGCTCTTTTAGTTTCATTTAGGTTTTGTCCTAATCTTTCTACTTTATTTTTCAGGAAAGTATTAGATTTTTCTTGTGTAAGTAAATTTAGTTTAACTATTTTCATTTGCTTGACTACTGTTTTATATTTTTCATATAATTCATTGAAGCATCTTCAAGACTATTAGAATCAGATTCAGAACAAGATGTAAAAGAGGTTTCGGAATTTACCTGATCCAGTCTTGCCATGAGGGATTGCCTTTTCTTCTTCTTCAGATTCTGAGCTTGAAGAGTCTGAACTGGTAGCTTCTTCATTATCCCATGCTGCTGCCATTGCCTTTTTCTTATACCTTCTAAATTCTTGTCTTTCTCTTTCTTCTTCTCAGATCTTCTACTTGATCCTTCTTTTTCAGCTTAAGACATTCAGATTTGTAATGTCCTGGTTGATTGCACTCGTAGCAGGTCGGTTCCTTCTTCTTGTCCTTCTTGAAGAATCTCTTTGAACCAAATCCTTTTCTGGCAAGGATTCTTTGCAGTTTCCTTGACAGCATAGCTTCATCATCATGGTCATCTGATTTCTCCTTTGAGTCTTCAGAGGAAGAATCTGCAACTTTCAAAGTATTTGGCATTTTCTTTTTCGATGAACTTTCAGAAAACCTTTCCATGTTAATTTCATGAGCCATTAAGGATCAATTAATTTGTCAATGGAAAGTTGAGTTAGATCATGTGCTTCCTCAATGATAGTGACCTTGGGGGTCCACAACATATGTAATGACCTTAAGATTTTTCTTACAGTTTCTTCATTGTAAGAATTTTTCATAGTGAACTCAAGCCTACTATTATATTTGAAAAATGATTGTACATTTGAGTTATGTTTTCGTTAGGAAGCATTTTAAATTGTTCATACTGAGAGACAAGAATATCTATCCTAGTTTGTTTTACTCTATCAGTTCCTTCATATGTAACTTGCAGTTTATCCCACATTTCTTAAGCAGTTCTACAAGCAGATAGTCTATTGAATTCTCTTTTAGATAAAGCACAACATAGATAATTTTTTGCTTTGTAGTTTAGAGACATGTTTCTCTTATCAGCTATGGAGAGAGCAGAGGTAGCTTCACCGAGTATAGTAAAATCACCTGTTCTATTACCTGCCACAGATCAAAATCTGTGCCTCTAATGAAGCATTCCATCCGCATCTTCTAGTACTGATAGTCCTCACCATCAAAGAATGGTGGCCTTGTAATAGACTGACCTTCATAGTTGTGACTTTCAGCTGCCATCTCTTCTTAAATCTTTCGATTCTTCTGAGAAGACCTCGCTCTGATACCACTTGTTGGATCGAGATGATACTAATGATGTCCTAGAGGGGGTGAAAAGGACTTCTTGCGCTTATATTTTTTTATCTGAAATTAGACAACACTAAATAAAATTGTTAGTGTTTAGTGTAGTGTGTGAAACAAGTGTAAGTTGGCGGAAACAATCACACAAATGCACAAGAAATTTTATCCTGGTTCGGCCCTTCCCACATGGAAGTCCTACGTCCAGTCCTCAAGTAAACCACTTGAGATTTCACTAACTGCCAAGAATACTTGGCCTTTCTCACCCTTGAGAGGTATTACAAGCCCACTTGCTCCCAAGCAAGTCTTCCCTTAACAGGGGTACAAGAACTACTTCAACAAGGTCTTCCCTACACAATAGGGGGACTGCAAGAATAAACCTCCTGCGGGTTGTACAGACAGAATTGAAAAACACTTGTGTGTTTGCTCTGAAGGATGAGCAAACACAGGGAATCCAGAAAGGAAAACAAATAACAAATTACAGCTTTGATCCTTCTAAATCAAGGAGGGTGGACTAGAGAAATGATCTAGTTATACAGATGCCACCCAACACAAACAAGACTTCTGCGAAGGGAAGAGCTTGGAAATTTTCGGACTATGAAAGATCTCTATCTTATAGCTCAGTAGAAGGCTTGTGAAGGCTCTTGCTAGCAGAATGTAGGTGTGAGTTGAATATGTTGCTAACAGGTTTCACACTCTGAGTGTCGTTACTTGTTCAAACTTCAGCTTCTATATATGCTTTAGAAGATATTTCCGTTTGAAACTATCCGTTGGAGATCTAGCCGTTTGAGGAGTGATCTTTGATCCTTTGGATGCTGTTGAGATTTTGTTATCCATTAGTCCTTCAACTTTTTAGCTTTCCAACGGCTTCAGACCATGTTGTAGCTTCACAGCTGGAAGACAGTCTTCAATTAATGTTCTGTGAAAGCTCTATGCTAAAAATGGCCTAATAAATGTTATGCAATGAGGACAAGACAAAAGAAAAGATACCTCCATACTTTCTAAGGTAGGTGAGTCAGAATATGTGTAAAGTATGGAAACCTCGGATAGACAGAAGTTTAGTGCAATAAAAGATAGATAGACGTTGCATCAGATATTAAGGTAAGGTTCTGACAGTGGTAGGTGAGCCTCTGTCAGATATCCCAAGCGCCTGATGGCATTAACTGCTGAGAAAAGAAAACCTGAACTTCTGACATAAAGCAAGAGACCAATTTGTATAAATAATTCAGATCTTTTCAAAGAAATTTTTTGTGGTTATTTTGAGTATAATATATCCTACTTGTCAGAATACATTAAAAAATAGTGTCAAGACAAAGTATTAACCTATAGGATATACAAGCATTATATGTTCTATAAAAGATCTCATAGGCAAATATTAAACAATCAAGATCTCATGAAACTCAAGAAATAATATTTTTCATAGAAAAAGTAAAATACATAAGTTGTCAGAGAAGTCGGAGTTAGAATGATATGTACTTCGACTCTTTTGGAGTCGGAGTCAGAACAAGAGATACAAACTGAAATTCGACTCTACAGAAGTCGCAGTGAGACTGACCATAAAATCGACTTCTTGAAAGTCAGAGTAAAAGCATCAATCGGTCATACTTCGACTTCTGAATGAGTTGGATTGAATACTTCGACTTCCAGGGAGTTGAAACAGAAGTCGGAGTGATGACTTCGACTTCTCAGGAGTTGGAGTTCAGTAGACGATACAATATTAACAAGTTATGTTCTCTGTGATATATACCAGTAGATTTGTTTGTTGAAATGTCTTAAAAAGGTTTGTCATAGCAAAATCACCATGTTAAAATAGTTTAAAATCTTAAACAATTTTCTTAGGGATAGTTGCTCAACACTCTCTATGGCCATTTGACTGATTGTTTAAAGATAATGAACAGGACTAATGCTTGGCAGTATAAAGGGCCCGGTCTAGTCCTAGGAGGTGCACCAAAAGTGCTATTTGCCCACGGGAGTTAATTGACCATAGTGTTTGGCATTACACTCAAGTACTATCTATCTCGATATCTAAATGACAATCAAAGTGCTATACTATACTCGACTCATTGTGCTATTGTGCTATGGCCATCTGCTCTCTATGCTATATTTGAAACTTGTGCTATTTTGAATCATGCTATTGTGCTATCTCTTACTCGACATTACTTGACTCTCTCTCTATCATTAGTGACTCTGCTCTTTAATACATTAATCATGTAAAGCATGCCCGCACCATGAGATATAAATCTTACTAGGCGTTATCGCTCACCCTACGTTATCTGTTATTTGTGTTCTCAGGTGAGACCAAGGAAGACACATACACTCATGAGGATGAGGATGACCAGGAGTGAATCAAGAGTACCCTGGCGTATTAGTATTATGTTAGAGTCTTAGTTTAGTCCTTTACTTTCCTACTTTGTAATGATGTCAATTGGGCCCTATGTAGTGGCTCTAAAATTAGTGGATGTAATAGACATTAGTTGCATTATCAATGAAATATATTTGATTTAGTATTATTCAATTGTTCAATAGTTTGATGTCTATTATACGCTCTATACTCGCTTACTTGCAACTGCCTCACGTTCCGATATTCTGCGTCGGAGCGTGACAACCATCCATCTTGGTGCCACTAAGATGTAGCAACACATGAAGAAGACTTATTGGTGGCTAAACATGAAAAGTGAAGTGGCAGAATTTGTGTCATGCTACTTGACTTGTCAACAGGTCAAGGCAGAGCATCTTAGGCCAGTTGGTGTGCTGCAGCCATTAGACATACTTGAGTGGAAGTGGGAGAGTATAGGTATGGATTTTATCATGGGACTGCCCAAAGCCACTAGAGGACTAGATGCAATATGGGTGATTGTGGACCGATTGACAAAGTTAGCCTACTTTTTACCCATTAAGAGCATGTGGTCGGTAGATGTATTAGTAGCCTTGTATATTAAAGCGGTGGTTAGACTTCATGGAATTCCTTCATCCATTATGTCTAATAGAGTCCCTCGATTTACATCTTACTTTTGGAAAAAATTACAATTTGCACTTAGGACTAAGCTAAAATTCAGTGCTGCTTTTCACCCACAGACTGATGGACAAACGGAAACAAACCAGATTGTTGAAGACATGCTTCAGGCTTGTGTTATTGACTTCAATGGGTATTGGAGTGAGCATCTATCCTTAGTGGAGTTTGCATATAATAACAGTTACCAGGCCAACATTAAAATGACACCATTTGAAGCCTTGTATGGCAGAAATTGCAAGTTGCCGATGTGCTGGGAAGAAGATGGAGAAAGGCAATGGTTGGGTCCTAAAGCGATTACCAGACACCACTAAGAAAATACAGATAATTTGGGAACATCTCAAGATAACGCAGTCAAGATAGAAGAGCTATGCAGACCAAGGGCGAAGAGAGCTAGAGTTTCAAGTCAGAGACCACGTGTTCTTGAAGGTGCCTCCTTCAAGGGGGATTCATAGGTTTGGGGTCAAAGGGAAGTTGAAACCTAGATTTATTGGCCCTTTTGAGATCCTTGAAAGGGTGGGTGAAGTAGCCTACAGATTGCATTGCCCCCATCATTGGCGGGAATGCATAATGTTTTCCATGTGTCAGTGTTGCGGAAGTATATCTATGACGTTGAACATGTGATCCAATACGAGAATCTGAAGCTACAAAAGGACTTGACATATGATGAGAAACCATTAAGATCTTGGATAGAAACCTACAATAGCTCAAGAATTGGGCAATATCTATGGTCAAGGTCTAATGACATAGGAGAGGATGTGAGGAAGCCACTTAGGAATTAGAAGAAAGAATGAGGAATCATCACCCAGAACTATTCCTTGGTAACATCTCTTACACCCTTAACACATTACTTGTGAATTTGGAGGACAAATTCTTTTAAGTGGGGGAGGGTGTAAGAACCTGAATTTTTTTTTAAATCATAATGGATAGAATAAATAAGTAGAAATGATTAAGTAAGGGTTCAATTAGGATCTTTAAGGTAAAAGAACCACGAAAGAAACCTTATTATGTATGGAGTATTGGTATGAAGAGAGCTGGAAATGTCAAGAGTATCTGTCGACAAGCGGGGCCTATCTGTCGACAGACTAGGTTTGTTTGTCAACAGGAAAAGAGATATGGAATGAGATGAAGAAATTTTTTAGTTAAAATTTTTTATAATGGATATGTAGTGGCTTGATTTTATAAAGGAATCAAATAAATAGAGGGCCCATTAATTTGGGTAAATAATTCCTAAGGACTAAAGGGTTGGGAATCTGATCATAACACCAATTGGATGATTACTAGACCTTGTTCAGTAATCAATCCATTACAACTCCAATTGGATGATTCTGGACCTGTTTCAACAACCGGTGTGAATACAAACCAATTAGAAGGGCTACTAACTTTAGTTCAACAATCGATGTGACGGTAGCATCAATCAATCCTTTTGTTCACAATCGATGGTTTTATTATCCAATCGATGCTTTGTTTCACCATCGATGGTTTTATTAACCAATCGATGTTTTTGTTCACCATCGATGCTTTTGTTCACCAATCGATGGTTTTATTAACCAATCTATGTTGTGTACACCAATCGATTGTTTTGATTCACCAATCGATTGGAGGCTTCTATCTTCTAATCATGGTGGTGTCGACACCTGTATGGGTGTTGTCGACACATGTGTATGGAATCAACTTTTGGGGTTGGTAAAAGTACCAGTACAAAGGTATGGCTTAGGTATGGTGAGTCTGTCCTTTCCCAACAAAGTCAACACATGGTATGGGTGGAGATATGGTGTGTGGGTATGACTCCAGTATGGCAGGCCTTGGATATTATTTTTTGCACCATACTCCAGCCAGACACACAATATTACCCTAATTGCCACCCTAAAACTAGACCCTTCTTGTTGCGGAAGGTTGGAGGAACTCTAGAGTGGAGACGACTCTAAAGCTTGGGGTTTCTAGAGCTTCTCTACTCCTTGCCTTTGCTTCAACCAGTGGAAACTAGGGAACTAGAAGCTATCACAGGTAGGTTTTCTCGGGCACCAACCTAACATTTTAAGGTTCTGCTAGTCACTTTCGTTGATCCTGCCACAACCTCCGTTGTATTTATAGAGGACCTTAAGAGCTTAGAATCACTCCTGTTTATCTCCTGAATCTAACACTCATAGTTTTCTTGATCAAGATTAACCTAGAATCCTTTCACCTTTAGTCTCCAACAACTTCCTTATTGGGACCCTAGACTATTTCTTCTCGAAAGCTTCTTTTTCCTCTGTTTAAACTTTGTAATGTGTGTTACTTGTTCTTGATGCGATTTAGAAGACCATCTAGAACCTACTTTTCCTTTGTTCTGTTGGGCCTAGTTTGGTGCATTGTCCTAGATGGCTAGTGTCTTAAGAACTCCTATGGCATACTAAAATCTTTAAAGTTATGAAGACTTATCCAAAAGAATTCTTAACCATCTGGATTAGTTTCCTCAGAATGAGATTGCGAGTTCCACCTTGCTGTTCTTGCCTACTCTAGAAATTTGAACCTTTTACCATAAATGGGACTGAACCGATAGCACTGCCTCTTCTGCCCCTTTAACACTATTAAGTTGGTACCCTTGTTACTCTTGAATTTTTGGGTATTTCTGAATCTATACGGAACCCTACTAAATGTCTATCCTTGGAATTCCATTGGCCACAATATGTTCTCTGCACTATTTGAGACTTCGATCCAATGACCCATGCCTGTGCAATATAGGGCTCTATCTAGTCTTGTTGAGGAGCACCCCGACATACTTATTAACCGCGGAAGTATGGACTTATGGTGGTGGCATGACATTGATATGATATGCAAGATTTGAAAGTTCCTTCGTTTGATATGATATATTTGATCATTTGTACATGTGTTAATCTGAAATGTGACCAAATCTTGGTATTTATTCTTTGTGACGTACAATTTCTGAATTTTTGAAATATAATCTCGTAATTTGTTCATTTGATTTGTATATGATATGAAATCCTTGAAAGATGAACATTTCTGACACATTTTGCTTTGATATGCATCTATCCTGAAATTTCCTGCCATTATTTTCTCATCAATCAGTATTTTGAATCATTGGGAATCCCACCAATTTGTTACCTTGATCTGTCCCATGACCAAGTTATTGTTACATCATTACTCTCCTAATACTCCTTAGAATTTTACTTAATAACACATTAATCATTTATATTTTGCCACACCTTGAGATGTAAATCCTACTAGGCGTAAGCTCATTAATTTGTTTAATGCTTTTAGGTAGTGAAGATGAATCCTTGGTGATGGAAGGGGCGGGCAAGAGTGATTAAGCATTCCAATCCTTTAGAAGAAAGGGTATATGGTCTTTTGATGTTTAGCAAACTTCCCCTTTTGGGGCTTTTGTGTAGTTAAGAGTGGGCCCGATGTTTGGCCTTGTGAACCAGTAGACGTTATATGGAGTTAACAATGGGGATATAATGATAAGATTGAAGTCTGATGTCCCTGTCTTTAATTGAGCTTTGAATTTTTACTTAAAACCTCTGGCGACACTTGTTAAAGCTGGTCGCGGTCGAAAACCAATCCTGGAGTCTGTCCAGCTGTAACATGTCTGTTGGTTGCCATGCCTTTGTTTGTTGACC
Source organism: Colocasia esculenta (assembly GCA_014218235.1). Classification (NCBI taxonomy): domain Eukaryota; kingdom Viridiplantae; phylum Streptophyta; class Magnoliopsida; order Alismatales; family Araceae; genus Colocasia; species Colocasia esculenta. The sequence goes on from CM024756.1 coordinate 133,793,609, forward strand.
TGAGGCTTGGTCTGTCAAAAGCTATGGCCTTGTATGTCGACTGAAACTGTCCCCAAGGCTCATCTAGAAGCCTGAATCTAGGGTGTGCGTTCTTCGGTCTACCGATAGCTGAGGTCTGTCGACTTGGGCTGCTTGGGAGTTGAGAGTCATTATTTAATTTGACATTGGAAGTCAAAACTTTTATTTACGAATGATTGTAGTTCAGATTGGACTTTAGGGTTCGTGCCCTTCTTGTATAATTATTGTCTTTTGCTTTTGATTAAGCACATGTTCGCGTCCCTCTATTTAGCTTAATTTTGGGGGCACGACACTTTCCCTTCCCTTTAGTTGTGGTTTTTAGATTGGGGAACATGGGATGACTTGATCCCTTGGTTCAGTCTTTAGACTGATAAAACGACAAGCTTGGTGTAGCGATATCAGACTGAAGATGACGGGTCCATGGTCGCATTCTGGTCGTGACTTGTTAGCCATCGCGTTCACCCTGCCATCACTGTTCACCGTTTCTGTAAGGGTGGACTTTGATTTTCATGAAGATAGAAGGAATTTCAGGCATGGAGATAATGGCCAGTTAATACAATGTCCATGCAAAAATTGTGACGGCCCTGAATATTTATGCCCAGTAAGCCTCCATATCCAAGTCTGCTTTCCGTGATCGGACCGAAGACTTGCAAGAGATATCTCCACACAATTGTCCAGTAGGAATATAAAAGACAATCACAATAATATAGACAACAAGAAAGTACATGTTCTTATATCCATTCACAACACATTACACTGTCCTAATACATTATTACATGTCTAAGAGAAAAGTACAACTACCTGGGGCATACCCCGAGGGAGCAAAGCTCACACAACACTAACTACAACTGAATTGCTGGTGGTACAAGTCTGCTACAATGTCACTGCGAGCCCACACACGGCTAACACCTGAAAAGAACTGTAAGGGAGTGAGCCTCAACAAGTCACTAGCTCAGCAGGGACCTCCCAAAAACAACACCTAAAAAGGAAGAGACCTCAACAACAAAGGGTCTCACTGGCAACACCGATGGCCAAACCATAACATAGTCACATTAGACATAATTGAACTGCAATTAAATAAAATCACTATCTAGCACAATATGCAAAAACTATAGAAATCGGGAGGGCTGGTATAGAAACACCAGACCACAACAACAACAGCAATGCCTAGGCCACAAGCCTCACATACAACCTACCCATATAGGGTAACAGGACTGGCATCAGCAAGCCAATTCACGACACATTAACCACACTTTGAAGCTTACCCAAAGAAGGTAAAACACAACGAGTGGAAGATCACACCACATGACCTCCACGAAAAACAAATTCACCTCAACCCTGAAGAGGCTGTACACGACGTACCACAACACAAAGCTACCCATGAAGGGTAAGGGTACCTACCACCATGAGGTACCACCACAGAGCCACAACCACAATGGTAAAACCTCAACCAGCGAGTCACTACACACAAGCCACAACCAGTGGCAAAGTACGAGTCGGAAAGGAATGACGCCACCACACGGGAATGAACTACTAGTTCATGACGCTAGTATCCAACATGGACAAAACAGCACAAGAACTACCTCTCAGTCTCGTAGCCACGGACACTCCAGTCCAGCTACCGCTCCACAAACACACAGAGTAAGCCAACCAATAGTGGAGACCAACCAACACCACACCTGCAGACCACACAGCTGCAAGCCCATGCCTAGAACCTTTAGGGACTCTGGCCTAAGCTCCCTAAAGTGAGGCACTGGAAAACAGGACTAGCTGGGGCCCAGTACGACTACTGATGTCCGTACCCCCAACCACGAGCGCGCTACAAGCGACTACACACCCACAAACACAAGTCGCTGCCCTCTGTCGTCTTTCCCTCAGCTGGATGTACAACTCAAACACAGGAGTGAGGGCGTCTAGGAAGACGACATAGACTTCAATGGTACACACAGTATCGGGACACGCCCCGAGCATAACGTGCCTAGCTCACACAGAACCTGGGGTACCCGACTGGAGAGGCATTCCGGAATAGGCGCCGGACCACCAAACTCGGCAAACACATAAACCACACCAGTCATTTAACATTACCATAAAACTTATATCATGGTACATATACCACAATTAGCTCCTCACTAGTCACCATGTGACCTCCAAGCACCCATACACTTAAATAGACGTGAACCACATAAACACCTAATAACCTTGCATGTCATTGTCATCTCATGACCTCCATAGCAACACACTAAACCATAATGCACATTAACCACATAATTAACCTAATTAACTTAACTCACTAACCATTCAAAATCTAAATCACTAAGCCTATAACATGCTTTACTAATTATGGAGACAACTAAACACCTTAACAACATCTTAGAAAACCAGGGATAGGTCAACCACCAGACCATCACAGCCCAACCATCACAAACACACCTCGAAAGCCAAATCACGACAAACACAGATGTCGCCTTTAAGAATGTGATGACCTACCCTGACGCGATTCAAAGCCTAACGCGACAGGGCCCAGTGTCGCGACCATTCGCGACGGCCCAATACATCACCTTCAGGCAAAATGGTCAACCTAACAGTCAAAGAGCAAATCGTTCGCAACGATACGTCGCGACAAAGACCACACTAAACCGTACACAAAATCGCGACGGACCCACCGACGCGTTCAACAAGAACACGACGAGTCAAGTGGTCGCGTCCAAGACCATTCGGTCCAACCCAATCGGAACACATGACGCGATGGCCCAAGGCATCGCATTCCAAACCAAACACACGGTTCAGTCCGTCGCCTTCTCAGTCAGGCGGCTGACCCTCCTTCCTCCTCCAGAAACCCATTCCACACACCATAACCATTCATACATAAGCTTATAAAATGGAAGCTAAACTACCACATGCCATTCTATCATGCTTGAAAAAGTTGTAAGCCAATTAAATGAGACAAAATAAAAGAGGAAGTCTCCCTACCAACTCGGAGAGCCCGCAAAACATGAAGAACACCACACCACCGGTGCACCCACACTCCGGACATCCTTCTCGCATGGAAACCACGCCGCACGAACCACCTGGAAGTCAAAATCGCCAAAACGCCGCACAACAACTCCCCCTCATGCCGAACAGAGCTCCTCTGCTCTGTCTGGCCAAAATAGAGCAATTAACACTCAGTCAAAATTGCGACAGAGGCAGACGTTGCCTCTATCGCGTTTAAAACACATTAAACATGACAGACCTGACCGTCGCCAATCGCGCCGCTCATCGGAAAGGCGGTGGTGAATCGCGACGTAAGAAGCCGTCGCGTTCAAAACACGACGACACACCCCGTTGCCTTCTTCACTAGAAAACCTGCGGGCTAAATGGGCTGAGAGCTAAAGCCCACTACGCCCACGCAAGGCACAAAGGCCACGAACAAGGCTCTATGACCCCACATTGGTCATTAGCACCACACTCACAACCCGTTAAACCGGATTCGAACGATCGCGCCGTTACATTACTATCACCTAAAAATAAATGTTGTCCTCGACATTCAGAACAAAACCATGGCAAGCCAGACTATCACCTAAAAAGAAATAAAACCATATACAGAACAAGTAGGATACACTTTCTCTGCGCTTGCTTTTCAAACATTCTGTGCTAACTGACTCATCTATTCATTTCCGTGCCGGTTCTACTTTTTCCTTTTTCTCTAATTCATTTCACACTGCTCTACTCTATTGATCAATCTGCCTTTCTTTACCTTTCGACTAGGCGATTCTACCTTGCTGTTGGCGCTTTATATCTCCTTGGACTCAACCTATTTCCACATTTTCTTGGTTGTGTTTGCAACATTCTTTTCTATGCCGCTTCACTTACTTAAACTCTTTACCATAGACTTCCACCCTTAAGTGCTCTGCCATATTAAACCATCTTCAAATTTCTGATTTCTTAGTGCTATTCCTTTCTCGGCCTATCACGGTCAACTGTTACTCTGCCTTACCCTTACTCATACTCTCAACTGTCATTCCTTGAAGAAAATCAAGATACTATATCTAAATTTTATGCCTCTGTATATCAATCTGGTTATGCCTCTTAACTCATATCTTATTAAGAACCTCTGCCTCTTTAATTACTTCTGCAAAAACCTCATATTCATTTTTCAAACAATCAAACTTCTGACGACCTGGGAGTCTTGAATCTTCTATGCTTTCGCTACGCTACTCTGATTATATCAGATATTTGCTAAAATGTTCCATAAATTCAGCTTTCACTATTGCCTTTAATTCTCTTTATTTCCACGACTACTCTAACTCTAACTGAGCTAACTTCACTTACTTATCAAATCATCTTACCCAATTAATTACCACTGAAAGAAAAGACCTGAATTCCTGTGCTGCTTTCTTAATGCTTCACTTTATCTGTGCCACACTTAATTTTGACATACTGCTACTGATATGCTTTACTTTTTACATACTTACCTTACTTTAAATAATTTCTCTAACTGACTCAACAAACCAAAATCATAACTCTTCACAATTTCCATTCTCATTGCAGTGACACTGTACTCTCTGATCGAGAAATAAAACTGCTCAACTAACTCTGCACGTATTCTTCCTTCAACTATACCAAACTCTTTCTCAGTTAGGTGCCATATGACTCAAAATGCTTTACTGCTTAATTCATCACACTTTTCCTTTCGATATTCTACAAACTACTTACTTTAAAAAATTCCAATTCCATACATTTCCTACTCTCTCTGCTCTATTCTGTTATACTTTAATCTGCTCATTATTCTTTAACTGATCTGCTGTAACTTCTACATCAAACTCTGGAAATACCTTTATAGCAAAAGCTCCTCTGTTCACTTAAATCTTTTACTGTACACTACCACATAAACTCTTACTGCACATTTCTTAAAACCATCTATCATCATTCTATAATCTGCCACATTCTTCTTCCTTTAATCAATAACACAGGCTTTAATTTTACGGACATTATATTGAATATAATACCATCTCTGCAAAAGGGCTTTCCTTTAATTATTCCATTATCTGGCTAATCTCATTGTACCACTTGCACTATATCTTTTCTTAACACACAATACCTTTCACTATAACACTGCTAAAACCAGAATCTGAATACCCTTTTCTTTGACACAATAATCTGCTCTGCCTGATTCCTCTGTTCCACACTGCTGCTTTACAATCTCAGCATCTGCCTTTCCAATTACCTTACCATAACTACTTTATTCTTAGCACCGGAAACACCACTATTTCAACTTACTCATTAATATCCTTTCATTCAAACATTTACTTTAATTCTTTCACAATATGCCTTTCTGTCCTACTCACTTGACATTTCCTTTCAGCTTCTTAACTAATTCGCCTCTCTTTTTCCTCATACTGTCCACAACTACTAAACATTATTGATCTAGTCTTTAACACTGCAATCTTCAAAGAAATCCTTCTGTTGAATCCTCACAAATTGCTACTTATCTATTAAATATTTGTGCTTTAAAATTCTCAGAAAACTTAACTGAATACTGCTCTCCCTCTACTCTCTCTATTCCCAGCGGTTCACCTCTGCACATATTTATATTAAGCTTTATATCAAACTTTCTATTACCACCATCACTTATAGTAGCATTACTCTCAAACTTTCTCTGCTATAACCATTTCTGATCACAAAACACATTTAACCTTACTGCCACAAATCACTACTCCTCTGTTTACTGATACCTTATCTGAAACTGATCTGACTCACTTAATTATTCAAAATCTTCCATATCACTAACCACATTATTATCCAAATTACTTCTTAACACTTACTGACACAAATATCAAACATATCAATTACCTCTGCTGATTTTCTCAATCACAATCCTTTCATCTAACAATCTTTAACACCCACTATTCCACACTACAGTACTGTTCCTGTTGTAACTCTATTATACAACTACCTCTGCAATAACGTCTTGCTACACATATTCATAACCATTAACTTATACCTGTCTCTGCTGATTCTCTATCTTGCTAAAAGCACCTTCATCACACTAAATCATATCCTTCTCAGAACATAGATCTATCTTTCTGAATGTCACAACTGAACTGACCAATTCCCTCACATCTTTACAACTGAAAAAATTCTACACAATCATACCTTTCTACAATAAATCAACTTACTAGCGTAACTCAACAAGCTATACCATTACCAACCACCCCATGCCTCTGCCCACGAGCAACTGCCACTCTGACAAACATAAACACAAATTCACATACAAAAACTCACGTGGAAACCCCAAAAATCAAACACAAAACTGCAGACTTACTACCAGCAGTGGACATTAAAACCATGTCTTGGGACATTGTAACTTAATGTCTTTTCAATTTCTCACTGGGCCATGCTCTGATACCAACTGTGACGGCCCTGAATATTTATGGCCAGTAAGCTTCATATCCAAGTCCGCCTCCCGCGATCGGACCGAAGTCTTGCAAGGGATATCTCACACAAGTATCCAATAGAATATAAAAGACATCACAAGAATATAAGACACATGAAAGTACATGTTCTTATATTCATTCACAACACATTACACTGTCCCAATAAATTATTACATATCCAAGAGAAAAGTACAACTACCTAGGGCATACCCCGAGAGAGCAAAGCTCATACAACACTAACTACAACTCAACTGCTGGTGGTACAAGTCTACCACAATGCCGCCGTGAGCCCACACACGGCTAACACCTGAAAAGAACTGTAAGGGAGTGAGTCTCAACAAGTCACTGGCTCAGTAGGGACCTCCCAAAAACAACACCTAAAAAGGAAGAGACCACAACCACAAAGGGTCTCACTGGCAACACCGATGGTCAAACCCCACATAGTTGCATTAAACACAATTTAACTGCAATTAAATAAAATTCACTATCTAGCACAATCTACAGAAACTACAGAAACCGGGAGGGCTGGTACAGAAACACCAGACACAACAACAACAGTAATGCCTAGGCCACAAGCCTCACAGGCACCTACCCATATAGGGTAACAGGACTGGCATCAGCAAGCCAATTCACGACACATTAAACCACACTCTAAAGCTTACTCAACGAAGGGTAAAACACAACGAGTGGAAGGTCACACCACATGACCTCCATGAAGCACAAATTCACCTCAACACCTGAAGAGCCTGGTACACAACGTACCACAACACAAAGCTACCCACGAAGGGTAAGGGTACCTACCACCACGAGGTACCACCACGGAGCCACAACCACAACGGTAAAACCTCAACCAGCAAGTCACTACACACAAGCCACAACCAGTGGCAAAGCACCAGTCGGAAAGGAACGACGCCACCACACGGAACGAACTACTAGTTCATGTTGCCAGTATCCAACCCGGACAACACAGCACAAGACTACCTCTCAGTCTTGTAGCCACAGACACTCCAGTCTAGCTACCACTCCACAACACAAAAAGTAAGCAACCACAGTGGAGACCAACCAACACCACACCTGCAGACCACACAGCTGTAGACCCATGCCTAGCACCTTTAAGGACTCTAGCCTAAGCTCCCTAAAGTGATGCAGTGGAAAACAGGACTAGATGTGGCCCAGTACGTCTACTGGTGTCCGTACCCCCAACCAAAGCAGCGCGCTACAAGCAACCGCACACCCACAAACACGAGTAGCTGCCCTCTGTTATATTTTCCTCAGCCGATGTACAACTCAAACACGGGAGTGAGGATGTCCAGGAAGACGACACAGACCTCAAATGGTCACATAGTACCGGGACATGCCCCGAGCACAATGGGCCTGGCTGGCTCACAATACCTGGGGTATCCGACTGGAGAGGCATTCCAGAATAGGCGCGGGACCACCAAACTCGGCAAACACATAAACCACACCGTCATTTAACATTACTATAAACATTATATCACGGTACATATACCACAATTAGCTCGTCACTGGTCACCATGTGACCTCCAAGCACCCTACACTTAAACAGATGTGAACCACATAAACACCTAATAACCTTGCCTGTCATTGGTCATCTCATGATCTCCATAGCAACACACTAAACCATAATGCCATTAACCACATAATTAACCTATTAACTTAACTCACTAACCATTCATAATCTAAATCACTAAGCCTATACCATACTTTACTAATATAGAGACAACTTAAACACCTTAACAACATCTTAGAAAACCAGGGCTAGTCAACACTAGACCATCACAGCCCACCATCACAAACACACTCGGAAGCCAAATTGCGACGAACACAGACGCCGCTTTAAGAACGCAATGACCTACCCCGACGCAATTCAAAGCCTAACGTGATAGGGCCCAGTGTTGCGACCATATCGCGACGGCCCAATACGTCGCTTTCAGGCAAAACGGTCAACACTGACAGTCAAAGAGAAAATCACGACGCAATGTTACGTCGCGACAAAGACCACACTAACCGTACACAAAATCGCGATGGACCACCCGACGCGTTCAACAAGAACGCGCGGGTCAAGTGGTCACGTCCAGACCAGTCGGTCCAACCCAATCAGAACACATGAACGCGACGACCCAAGGCGTCGCGTTCCAAACCAAAACGCAACGGTTCAGTCCGTCGCCTTCTCAGGCAGGCGGCTGAACCCTCCTTCCTCCTCCAGAAACCCATTCCACACACCATACCATTCATACATAAGCTTATAAAATGGAAGCTAAGCTACCACATGCCATTCTATCATGTTTAAAAGCTGTAAGCCAATTAAATGACACAAAATAAAAGAGGAAGTCTTCCTACCAACTCGGAGAGCCCACAAAACATGAAGAACACCACACCACTGGCGCATCCACGCTCTGGACACCCTTCTCGCATGGAAACCGCGCCACACGGACCACTTGGAAGTCAAAATCACCAAAATGCCGCGCAGCAACCTCCCCCTCATGCCGACAGAGCTCCTCTGCTCTGTCTTGCCAAACAGAGCAATTAACACTCAGTCAAAATCGCGACGGAGGCAGACGTCATGCTTAAAACCTAAAACACGACAGACCTGACCGTCGCCAATCGCGCCACTCACGGAAAAGGAGGTTAGTGAATCACGATGTAGGAAGCCTTCGCGTTTCAAAACGCGACGACACACCCCGTCGCTTCTTCACCAGAAACCTGCGGGCTAAATGGGCTGAGAACTAAAGCCCACAATGCCCACGCAAGGCACAAAGGCCATGAACAAGGTTCTATGACCCCACATTGGTCATGAGCACCACACTCACAAACGTTAAACCCGATTCAAACGATCACGCCGTTACAAAAATTATCATAATAGAGTGAAGTGAGTCGGTATGAAGTGAAAACGCATTTGATATGCGATGGTGTATGGTTCAATATACCTATTGTGTGATCGATGGAGAGGAACCAGTTGGTGACATATCTTTAGTGGAGATGCAGAGCAAGAACATCAGATGACTATTGTTATTACGGTTCAGATGTTTCATGAGTCGCAAGATGCTCAAAATAACCATTCAGAGAGATGAAGATAAACCAAATGCAAATGCAAAGGAATTTTATAAATGACTAGATGATGCAGAAATGCCTTTGTGTCCTAGTTGTTAAAAAGTGTCTAGATTAACATTTCTTCTAAAACTGCTACACATTAAGACAATGATCAGTCGACAGACAATTGTATGGGCATGTTCCTTGATCTTCTGTGCGAAATATTGTCACAAAGAGCCTATGTCCCTGAATCATGGCATTAAGCAAAAGATAGTTAGAGATTTGGGGTTAAATCATATGGATAGATGCATGTGAGAATGATTATATATTATTTTGGAAGGAAAATGAAAGATAAGACCAATGTCTGCAATGTCAGACACCAAGATATAAAGAAAGTGCCAATCATGGAAATGAATCTTCTGTACACAAACGAGTACCTAAGAAGTCTTGCATTATTTTCTTCTAAAAGGCAAATTACAAAGAATGTTTATGTCTTCTATGGTACTAAAGTGGATGACATGGCATAAGTATGGTCAAGCTCTTCAAGAAAATGGGGAGATGTGGCATCCTACTGATTCTTAGGCATGGATACATTTTGATAATATGTATCCAAATTTTATCGCTGAAGCTCCTAATGTTAAACTCAGTTTGACATGTGATGGGTTTAACCCATTTGTAAACATGAGTGGAAGGTATAGTACATGTGTTGTGGTGATAGTTGTCCACAACTTATCACCGTGGATGTATTTAAAGTAAACATACACGATGATGTCCTTACTCATTCCTAGTACTAAAGAGCCAGGAAATGACATTAACATGTACTTACAACCATTGATAGATGATTTAAAGGAGTTATGGTATAATGGTGTGCAAACATATGATGCAACAAAGAAAGAACTTCAACATGTGAGCTTCCCTCCTCTGGACACTCAATAACTTTCCTGCATATATATGCTAATATGTTAGGATGGAGCACCAGAGGAACATATGCTTGTCCAATATGTAACTACAGTACACATTCAATAAAACTAAAAAATTATCAAAAAATTTACTATCTCAGACATTGTCGTTTTTTTCCAGTGCATCATAGATAGAGGAAAAACACATATAAGAACAAATTTGATGGCAAAGTTGAATTTAGAAAAGCTCCAAAAATTTTGAATGTCCATGACTTGTGGGAGCAACAAAAGAGTACTACGGCAAGATTTGGGAAGACATTTAAGAAAGATATTGAGAAACTAAAAGGATGGAGAAAATACAATTTTTTTTTAGGGAGTTACCATATTGGCGAACTTGCTTATCCGTCATAACTTAGAAGTCATGCATATCAAAAAAAATATATGTGACAAATCTATTCGGCACTTTGAATCTTGTTGGACTTAGTTACAGTAAGGACACTATCAAGGCACGAATGAACTTAGAGGATTGGGGATACATCCGCAACTTCATGTGCCGAAAGACCATAAAGGGAAACCCCCTGCACATTGAACAGAACACAACAGTTATAGATTTATGACTTTCTAAGGAACATTAAAGTTCCCGATATGTACTCATCTAATTTATCATAGTGTGTGGACTTTGTAAATGGGAAGCTCATAGGGTTGAAGAGTCACGATTCTCATGTTTATATGCAAATGTTGCTACCTTTGGCACTTTGCGACATTGTTTATATAGATGTGACTGACCTAATTACTGAGTTGAGTATGTACTTTATGTTGACTGTTTTATCTCCATTTATGTGAATTTTGGTGATAAACAAAAACTCTGAAATTATGTGATTAAATATTGTTTTCATTAAGTCTGTCAAACAAGAAATATAGGTGAAATTATGACTCTAAGAACCTCCAAAGTAAGTACCTCCAAAATTCTGCATCAAAGTACTTCATATATTTTTATAAGTCCATACCGATTATAGAACAAACCATGTTCAGATTAGAGAACAAAGCTCACATCAATTGTTGTTCTATATTGATTATAGAAGAAACAGTATTCTGATTAGAGAACAAAGCTCACATCGATTGTTGATCAATCTGTCTCCGATTACTTAACACTTTCGATAAATTGTGTTTTTGTTCTGATTACTGAATCGATTAGTATTGTTCACATATCAACTAGTGTATATCATATCAATTGGTGACCACCATTCTGATTAGTGTTATGAGCATTTTGATAAATGTTTCTTATTGATGAACATCATTTCAATTAGTATTATATCGTACCAATTAGTGTTATATCATATCGATTGATGAACAACATATCGATTAGTGTTATTCATTCTAATTAGTAAACACTTACTCTATATCGTTCTGATTACCGTTGTTCACTCATCGATTATTAAATACGAGTCATATGTTATTCCGATTAGTGAACACTTGACTTATGTACTTTCGATCAGTAACTAAATTGATTCCGATTAGTGAATGACCTCTTTATTTATACCAATTACTGAAGACTAATTTCAATATAATTCACTTATCTTCATAGTTGTACTAATTATCCAGTAAAATGTCTTTGGCACGCAAACTTGATTTATTTCAAAACCTGGTTCATGTGTTTTCCATAATATCTCATGCGTATCTCAAACATAAAATGCAACACGTAATACTTTTCGAACTTAGACTATATGTTCTCACCTTGTGTGTGTTTTGAATGTCCTTTCTTTCTTGGTAGATAGAAAGGCAACTCCTAGAGTAGCAAGCTGTCAGCCGAAAATGCGGACTTCTACTCAAGAGGTATGGGTGTTGACTGACGTATGTTTTCTCTTGGCTAATATCCCCCTTTGTGCATTAAATGCTTGCCAATTTTTGGTACTCACATGAAGCATATGTTAGACACTTCTAACACCTTAGAAACATGCACATGCTGATAAGGAACGAGACACAATAGATTCTCAACGGATATCTTCCATGGAGTCTATAAAAGATGAAGGTTGCGGAACATGAAGTGATTTTGTTTTTGGGGGGCGATAATTCTTCTGATCTAGTTCTTTTCAAAGAGGCTCCAATGCAAGCATTCTTAAAAGCTTTTGAGTGAAGAAGATACTGAGCACTGAAGCAACTCTTTGAAACCTTCATCGGTCCATCTCTCTCCTTTCTCTGGGTTCATGTTGTTTCCTTTTTTAAGAGAGATTGTTGTTTGTCTAAGAGTGGGCTAGTCTGTAATCTCTGATCCTCTTAGACACTATCTTAGATCAAGCCTAGTCATTGCGTATCTTGAGCTTGGTCTAGGGACACCTATCTCTTATGAGATCTAAGTTGTGCTTCTATTGAAGAGAATGCTTGTATGTACAAGTGTTGATCCCCTTGGTAGAAGGGATGACCCGTGACATGGGGTGTTGTATGTTCCTCTTAAGACCAACTGAGCTGGTGTGCAAGTGTCTTTGAGGGGGACTGTCCTCGGTTAATAAAATTCCAAGTTGTTCTTGGAGACTAGATGTAGGGCTGAGGAGAGACTTAGTGCCAAAATAGGATAAAACCGTGCGCATTGTGTGTGATTGTCTGTGTGTGTATTTTCCACTATTAGCTAACACTAACAATTTTGTTTAAGATTTATTTGAGTTGCCATTCAAAGCAATCTATTCAAACCCCCACCCCACCCTTCTAGGCTTGCTGATTGGGCAACACTTTAAAGATGTATGTTTCAAAGTTTTGGGGTGATCATCTACTTAAGTTAGAATCCGATGTAGCAGTAACACTGCAAGTTTGAACAAAATTTTCCACTATTCTTCTTTACTATCATGATTTATTTGATAATGCATTTGGCATATGAAGCCAAAATTACCGGTTATATTCAATATCGGTGGATGTATCCTATAGACAAATACCTGAAAAAATTGAAAAACTATGTCTTCAATAAAACATGCTTGGAAGTTTCAATTGTGAAGGTTATCTTCTAGAGGAGATCATTTCATTCCGTTCCTTATAACTGCCCAACATAATCACTGATTTAATCGTATAGAAAGAAATTATGATGGTGCTCCTAGTGACAGTGATGATGTCAATCCTTATCAATCTTCAATCTTCCCAGACATTTTTTAAAGGGTAAAGTTGAGAATCATTTTTGTTTGAGGAATAAGTATAGTTAGCACACATTATATTTGAAACAAATTGAAGAGATTGATCTTTTTTTTGTTGAACACAAGTGAAGACTAGAAACTTTTAGAGTGGTTGAGAAAAATTTCAGAAAATGGTTTCTTAATAATAAATGTGATGGCTATTATGGATATCTAAGGATGTTGTTGAAATATTTTTGACCATAACAAATGTGTAATATATTGTTTAAGTGTGATTGGTGGGATGTTTACTATAAAGACTGGGGATTCTAGGTTCACAAATATGAGATCATCAGTCTCAACACCAGTCATAATTTGGGGACAAATGAATTATTTGCACTTGCCCAACAAGTAGAGCAAGTGTTTTATATGGATGATAACAGTAGAACATGATAGATCATTCCTATTAGAGTGTAGTCTCAAGACTATTATAACATGCAAGATGAAGTGCTCGAGGATGAAATTATTGAAGCTTATTAAGAAAATTTAATTGATGTTCCTATTACTAGAGAAATATTTAATGTGGATGTAACTCAAGGAATTAATGTAAGAGTTGGAGAAATATATGGAGACTTAAGTGGGATTGTAATTCTACATTTATGTTTTGTAAATATTCAATTTTTATAGTGAATATAGTCATGTTAATCTATATGCTTTTGATATGAATGTGAATGTGTATGCATGATGTGGATAGAAAATTATATTTTTTTGCAGGATGTGAATGTGTGGATGCAAATGTGTTTTTTTCATAGGATGTGAATATATCTTTTGCAGGATGTGTACACATGTGGATATAGAATTAAAATTTTTTTACAGGATGTGGATGTGTGGATATAGATGTATTTTTTTACAGGATGTGAATATGTCTTGCAGGATGTGTATGCATGTGGATATGCTCTTAGTATAGGCGAGGTGCTGTCGATTTTTTTTTTTGAATTATACATTATGTATTAACATCAATGTTTTCACACATGAGTTCATGCAGAGGATCACGTGTTCGAGATCACAGACTATGGACGGTGTGGGAGATCATTCATCTCGGGACTCTATTGCTCGAGATCATCCTAGTCCTCCTCAGGCCTTGTTCTTGCCTCTTAGGGGGCATCTTCTGTTGTATCTGCATCTTCTTCTATAGTAGGTATATTTTAACATTCAATAGTATTGTAATTTATATTTATTTTATTCTTAAAATCTAATCTCTTTCCTTATGTATATATGTTCACACAGAGGCACATACATGGGGTCGGGGGACTAGTCATCAGGGTCCCTCTAGAGGTGCCATAGAAAGGAGGTTAGAGCTTGGATATAGGTGGAATGTGACAGTGGTCGGTGAATATGACATAGGTGAACAAGGGCAAATTTTGTGAGCTATATGGACATCGTCAGCAGGTTGCATTGCAAATTATGTAGAATAATTTTGTAAAACTTCTTGAAGAGACGAAGAATGCAATATTTAGAGATCTTGAGGTAACAAAATAAATATTTAAAGTGTAAAATGAATATTTATGAGATATTTAAATTGGGTGACAATATATGTGTAGATAATCTATGATGGGATAAAATACCTCAGACAAACAAGAAGATGTTATAGCATATGGCAGCCATGCACAAAGGTTACCATGGGATGTTGATATCGAAAGTAAGTCATTTTTTAAAGTATATTTGATTAAGACTTCTTTTTATGTTTTGACAATGAACTTTTTTTAAAAACTTTGTAATCATCATTTCCTAGCATTACAAGGGTAAGAGTGTTGAGGATGCTATTGCCTCTGTTTTGGTCGGTGTTGATTCGTCAGATTTACGGATGATGTGAGAAAAGGGAACATAAGGGAAGAGCAAGTAAGATAATATGATTTAATTTTATATATTACTTCTGATTTTATCTATGAATGTGATCAAATATATGTATTATATTCTTCTGTATAGGATATTGTTCAGCGTAACAAGCAGAATTGCTCTTAGTAGATTATGACATATAGATGAGGCCGAACAAGTATATATCAATTAAGAGATGAGTTTATTAGTTTTTTAATGTACTGAATATAATTTTAGCAATCTGTATGTATTGTTTACTTTTCCTACGTGATGATTTAACATTGTTTTGAACAGCTAAGACTCATCAACGTGAGCCTGATGCATCGATATTTTTAGGATGGGGAGATGTAAAAACTTTCCATATGGTACCCAACGGTGGGTTGATAATGAAAGTAGCAGTCATTATGTAACTGTATTTGTCTATATAAAATACTTTTAATAATTAGTATTTAATTGAAGATTATTTTTCTTGTCAATTAAATGATTTTTTATACAAGAGAGGATGACTCAGATGACAACCCCTGACCTCCAAAGTGATACCCATACCGCTCTGTTGCCCAGCTAGCAAGCCCAGAGGGGGGATGAATGGGATTCTTAAAAATATTGAGTACCTTAAACCTGTTCACAAAACAGTCACACAAAACACACTTCGATGGGTGTTAGAGTTAGTGAAGAAGGATAGTAAACACAAAGCAAGCACACAGACAACGCAGGAAATTTATCCTGGTTCGGACCTCCTTTCTATAGAGTCCTACGTCCAGTCCCTGAGCAACAACTCAGGCTTTCACTACCCAAGAGTACAGTCCCCCTTATGGACCCTTACACACCAACCGCAAAATGGTCTTCTCTTCACAACCTGAAGAGGATTACAACACCCTGGATACCACCAGGTCTTCCTTCTACTCGAAGGGAACACAAAACACAAGAATGTGAAATGAGATCAAGTCCTAGATCAAGCTTATACAATGCTAGAACTGAAGCTAAGACTGAGAGGGAAAGTTCTACAGTCAGGGACACTCTCAATTTACAGAAGCTCTCAAGAATAACACAATGAATGCAGAGAGCTAAGAGCTAAACAATCAGAGGAGTGAGGCTTGGCTCTTCGAGATGCTCGCAGAAAAACTTGTGAAAGATTGTAGTTGGTATTCTCAATCTCAAAGTTATATTCTTCTGGAGCTTCAGTCTTCTTTATATATCTTCTATTTGAAATTTGAACGTTGAAGTGCCCGTTGTCTCTAAGCTTTTGTTTACGTTAGACTGCTTGGTCCTGTAGAGCTTTCCGTTCAACGGTCTTCATGCACGCACAGAGAGAAGATCTTCTATAATATCCTTTGGCTTCTATTTTGTCCAACATTGTATGACGAGTGCTGTTAGAGACCTGCACGCATTACAAGCTTAAACAATAGACAACTAAGCTGTCTCTTGTTGTCAGTCAACGTTAGATTGATTTTATACAGAAATAGAAGTTCTATTCTGTTCTTCTAAAAAGATGTTTACAGAATAAGCATGAGAATAGAAGATATCGTTTGCATGCACTGCAGTGATACGTTCAGTCATAATAAATGCATGGTTGTCAAAAAGATATACGTGAAGACTTTGACTTTTCAAAGTATTCAAAATGAGCTCGAAAATCAAATCATTATTTTCACATGGAATCGTTATATGCAAGACTTATGAAATCGTTGTGCACTCATAAGCAAACTGATGCACATATAAATCGTTATGCATTAATAACCAAATCGTTGTAGAGAGACAAATCGTTGTGACTCCATAAGCAAATCATTATGCACAAGTCGTTATAATCAATTGTTAAGACAATGTGAATGAATCGTTGTTTGCTGTATCGAATCGTTACAGCGACCAAGTCGTTATGTAACTTGATGAATTGTTACAGTAACAGAGTCGTTATGTGACTTATCAAATCGTTACAGGGATCAAATCGTTTTGAAACTTGATGAGTCGTTGTGACACTGAAATCGTTGTTCTCACTTATCAAATCAATGTGAGAGAAATCGTTGTTCTTTTCTTAAGAAATCGATGTGATCATTTATCGAATCGTTATGGAAGCAAATCGTTATGAATACTTAACGAATCGTTTGAAAGCAAATCGTTATGATCACTTACAAAATCGTTACGAAAGCAAGTTGTTATGAATACTTAGCAAATCGTTGCGATCACTTAACGAATCATTGTGAGGGAAAATTGTTGCGATCACTTACGTATTGTTGTGACCGCAAATCGTTGCGATCACTTACTGAAAAACTGTGAGGCAAATCGTTGTGACCACTTAACGAATCGTTGTGAGGGCAAATCGTTGCGATCACTTAACGAATCGTTGTGAGGGCAAATCATTGCGATCACTTAACGAATTGTTGTGAGGGAAAATCGTTGCGATCACTTAACGAATCATTGTGAGGCAAAATTGTTACGATCACTTAACAAATTATTGTGAGGGCAAATCATTACGATCACTTAACAAATCTTTGTGAGGGCAAATCGTTGCGATCACTTACCGAATCATTGAAGCTTTATTGAAATCGTTATGACATAAGTGAAAGCAAGTTGTTATGAATACTTAGCAATCGTTATGAAAGCAAATCGTTGCGATCACTTAACGAATCATTGTGAGGGCAAATCGTTGCGATTACTTAACGAATTGTTGTGAGGGCAAATCGTTGCGATCACTTACTGAAACATTGTGAGGGCAAATCGTTGCGACACTTAACGAATCGTTGTGAGGGCAAATCGTTGCGATCACTTAACGAATCGTTGTGAGGGCAAATCGTTGCGATCACTTAACGAATTGTTGTGAGGGCAAAACGTTGCGATCACTTACGAATCGTTGTGAGGGTAAATCATTGCGATCACTTAACGAATCATTGTGAGGGCAAATTGTTACGATCACTTAACGAATTGTTGTGAGGGCAAATCATTACGATCACTTAACAAATCGTTGTGAGGGAAAATCATTGCGATCGCTTACCGAATCGTTGAAGCTTTATTGAAATCGTTATGACATAGTGAAATCGTTATGAGCAAGAAGGGAGTCGATCTGTACTTAGAGAGATTTCATGCTTGAATTTTGAAATAGCTACAGTGTGATGAATACTTACTTGAATGGCTTATTTTTCCTTGGTTTATTTCCTGTGCTCAAATCTTGTAGAAAGTATGTTAGATTTTACCATATCTGAGTTTTGTTAATCACCAAAATGGATATGTAATTTATTTAAATTACATGGGGATAACTGATCATCAATCTCCCCCTTTTTGGTGATGACAAACTTAACAGTAAGCATACAGATTTGAAATAAAACTTAGTAAAAAATGAGGAATTTGCATAAGCATAGATGTGTTTCAGAATGTTATATTTCTCTCCCCCTTTTTGTCATTAAGCAAAAAGATACAAGAGTGAGACAAAGAAGAGAGAAAAGAGCACGAATAGAGAAACAAAGAGATTTATTGAGCATTGGAGGGTTCAGAGAGATAGAAGGCAGAGACAAGAGAGATGCAAAGCGCCTAATGATAGGTAGCGCTTGGCGTTCCTGCTTTTCAAATATGGCTTGAAATGCTCCAAGCTCAATGCAATAGGAGGGTCCCATGGTGGGAGCCATCCTCTTGATGTGAAGCTGTCTCTGATCCGATATGAAATCCCAATATTATCATTGCCAAGAGCTGCCTTGTAATAGGTGAAGGAACCGAAACTGGCAAACTGAAGAAACTGATCAATTTTAAAGGGATAGAAGATATGATGCTGCCGAAGTTCCTTCTTCAAGTCTAGAAAGACCCTGTATCGACCTTCCCATTTCATGAAGGAGTCCCGGACAAGTGAAGAGAGTTGGCATCCAAAAAGTCACCGAGTCAGAAGAGGTTGATTAGAACGGCCTAAGAAGCATTTAGCTCTTGAAGCTGTTGAGCTGATAATGGATAGAGCTTTTCCCAATCACAGGTGACAGCCTTTCACACTCAGATAGAATAGGAGCAAGGATATATGCTTTGAGATACCCCTGAAGATACTGGTTGAATACAAATCGATGAAAGGAAGGTTACAACCTTCTTGCACAGAGAGCCTGGCCATAACCCGAGCAGCTTGCTCAAACATGAGTGTGCCCACAGAGGAATCCATGATCAGGAGTGAAGAGGAGGAAGGAACACCACATCAGGATTATCAGGTGGCAAAATCAACTCGGAGAGGTTCAGTGTGAGCAAACCCTGGAACTGAGAGCACGAATAGCTTGCCTAACTGGCCCAGCTACACTTCTGGAATGCTATTAAGATAGCAGTAATCGCAGTACATTTTGTAGTGCCGGATGAACTTGATTTCCTTCTGAATGAAGGTCCAAAAAGATTTTTATGGTGAATCTGAAACCATTCGGAGAGAGGGAGAGGAGCTTCTCTGGGTGGATATCTGTCTGCCATTTGAACATGACGAAATTGATTGTACAGATCTCTGTTGCTCTGAGCCCACTGCTCTTCAGTTTTTGGCTTCAATCATGGAGAAAATTTTTGACTGTTGAGCCTTGGAAAGAAAGGCATAAGGAAAAATGGTATTGATATGAGCCGAAAGATTTTGGAAGGGAAGGCCAAAGAGGTGAGCAAAAACTACCTTTTGAAGATATTCCTCATAGATAGATTGTTTCTTATTGGTGATAGAAAGGGAAAACCAAAGTGGAGGATAACAAGGTTCAGAAGAGATAGGATGGGTGGAAGTGAGTCTTCTCTTCTTAAGAACAGGACTGGAAGAGCCTATCCTGTGAGAATGGGTCCCAACAGCCAGGACTGAACGAAGTATTGCTACTTCAAATTCATCCTTGATGTCCTAGATTTCTGTGAGAGCTAATTGGGCACCCTCAGGAATAATAGCAATAAAGAAGGAGGTGTACGGGATGGAAGAGGGATTTAGGGGTGATGGAAGGGAGATCAGATGGTCCTGAAGAAGAAGGACCAGTAGAAGAGGCTCCAGCTGAAGAAGATGCAGGAGGAACCTCAGCAGAAGATAAGGGTGGAGGAATGATGGTGGAGGAGGTAGGAGATGGAGGAGTTTGGGAAGAGAAAGGTGCAGGTGAGGAAATGGTTCTAGAGCGGGGTCGTTTGAAGGTGGTAGGAGCTGGAGGAGCAGTGATGAAGTGGGTGAGAAGGGGGCTAGAGTTGGAAGAGAGGAAAAGACAGAGGGCTCTGGAGCTACAGCCGGTTCTTCTTCTCTTACAGCCACAGATTCCTTTTGAGGTGAAGCATCCTCCGCCGGCCCCGCTGGCCCAGTTCCCTTAGCAACAAGCACTTCTTCAATGTGCTCATTCTCAACATGAATTGGCCCTGGTGGCCCTGCTGGTTTTCAGACAAAGGCCCTGATGGCCGCTCTTCCTCTTGCTGCTGCTCTGCAATGACAGGCCCTGATGGCCTAGCTTCATCATCCCCAGAAGCCCTTGAAGGTTCAGACTGATCAGCATTAATTTGCCCTGATGGCCTATTACTCTCTTCACTTGGTCCTGATGGCCCTGCACTACAAGAAGGAGGGGCATGAGATGGTAAGAGCTCCCTCACAAAGCTGACAAATCCACAAGCATTTTGCTCATACTGTCATAATCTTTCAGAAAGCTTTCAAGTTCAGATGACAATGCCCCTAATTCACGGGCAGATGAGCTTTGACAGATAAAAATGGAAGCTATATCTGACCTCACAGAACACAAAATTTTTCCTTGCTCATCCAGCGCTCAACAATAGTTTCAAATTGATTTTCAACTTCTTTTTCCCAGACCTCCTTGTTGACTTACTGGTGAGGAGAAGGACTTCTTTAGCCACACCTTTTCCTTTGACTTTTCTAGCCCTAACAACGGGCTCCACAACATCATCATTGTCTTCTGAAGCACTCCCACGAGTCCTTCTCTGAGATGATCATCAATGGGGGCACTAGCATTGTGCTCCCCTGAGCTGATGCCTGCTCATTAATAGATTGCTCCCCTCAATAGGAGCATCTTCCCCAATTATGTTATCATGAGCAATTTCTTGCTCCCCCTGACTGGGAGCCTCCTCCATGGTGATTGCTTCAGTGTGGCCTGGAGCCACATCTTCTGCCACTAGATCACTACCAATTACTGGCTCCTCCTGAGTGTCTTGGATGGAGTCCAGCACATTTCTGAGTACAGATGCGACTCGGGAAGAAGGAGGAATATCCTCTGAACTATGCCCAATGGGCTCAATGTCCTCTGGGGGAATATCCTCAATCCTGCTGCTAGATTCTACTGCTGCTGCTGCTGCTTCCACAGATGGTGCTGCTGCTCTTTCTACTAGTGCTGTTGCTACTTCTTCTACAGATGGTGCTTCTATTGCTGCTGCTCCTAGTTCTGCTGCTGCCAGAATGACTTGTTCCTCTTGAATCACAGGAGTTGCTCCTGCAGCTTCCTGGTCTTCTTGGGCTTTGCCAATGATGGCTTCACCCTCAGCCACAGAAGTTTTTGACCACACACCATCAACAGAAAATCCACTTTTCCTTAAGTTCCTGCTGCAGATTGTCCTGCCCCATCTTTTCTGAAATATCTCCCACCACACTAATGCCATGATGCTGAAAAATTTTGGTCAGGAGATGGGCATAGGGTAGAGATACATTCAGCTTACTTTGTATCCCATACCTGAGCACTTGCAAATTTCATCCTTCCATATTACTTCTGCCGTGTTGATACTTTGATTCTGGATAGCCCAGAACATCAGGTCGGAGTTCGCCTTGGTGGAAGTGGAGAAGGTGGCACTCTAGGGACTACTATTTGGCACACAATGAAATGTAATAGGCGATTAAATGCACTCAACTGGTTGATATCTAGTTTACCATCCTTCAATCTATTTCGGGACCAACAATCCCTAATCCTTTCGCCTGGATATCCACAGTGTGAACTCCACTGTGTCCAGAGTAGTCACACCAAAGAGTGATGCCAATAGATCTCGTGTGACCCTAATCTGAGTTCCTTTAACCATAGAAGTCAAGGTCCCATCTTCCTCTGTCTTCAGACATACATAGAAAGCTTTTACAAGGTCTGGATAACTTACTTCTGATAGGGTGAAATCTTTGTCCACTTCAATCTTCCATGGCTATGACGATACTACTGCCCATTCCGTTCTTCTGCAAGTCAGCCACATCCACTGCTTTGTGTCCGCAAAGCTTGGTCTTTACTGAAGCAAATCTTTCCTGCTGCTCTCGGCCGTAAGAAATGCAGTTCCGTAGCCCCTGACGCTACCGGAAACACCAGAAGAGGCCATGTTTTTGGATGGAAAGAGTTTCTGGAGGACTGGAAAGAGAAATGTAACAAGAACCCTCAAGAAATTTCAGGCGGGAAGCAGTTGGAAGCTTGAAATCGCAGGGAGTCAGGCCGGAGGGGGAGTCGATAGGGTATCGCCTCAGGCAGAAGGATAAGATGATGAAGGGATGCAAATCGTTGCCACACAGATTTTTGAAAAAAAAATTGACCTTTAGAATTTGAGCGCCATGATGGCAGAGAAACGACAAAATGACTGTTCGATAGGAATAAACTCTTATAAAATAACGAACCGTCAAGAAAATTTAAAAGGATAGGTAATAATTGGAATTTTGCTCAAATTTGGGAGGAAAAATAATTTAAATTCTGAAAATTAATATTTCAGTTTTAAACAGATAATTCTTTCACAATTTACACATGTCTAATTCCCTTCTAAGAGAAGTAAATCTCTCTTAAGGTAAGGCCTTTGTGAAGATATCTACTAACTGATATTTGTATCAATAAATGAAATATCTATGTTGTTGCCATTTGCTAATGATCACGAATGAAATGATATCTAACCTCAATGTGTTAGTCCTTGAGTGCTGACTGGATTCTTGGTTAGATTTATAGCACTGGTGTTGTCGTATAACAATGGAATGTCTTGATATGTAG
Organism: Colocasia esculenta; assembly: GCA_014218235.1. NCBI lineage: Eukaryota > Viridiplantae > Streptophyta > Magnoliopsida > Alismatales > Araceae > Colocasia > Colocasia esculenta. Next base: position 133,816,855 of record CM024756.1, read on the forward strand.
CCCATAATCCTCAAGTTGTTGCTTGATCCATAGGAGTTGTGTACAACAACTTCCAACAGCTACGTACTCAGCTTCAGCTATTGACAAAGCTACTTAATTTTGTTTCTTTGAGGACCATGATAGCAGACAACCTGCAAGGAATTGACAACAACCACTAGTACTTTTTCTGTCTATTTTGCATCCAGCGTGTCAGCATCAGAGTATCCTACCAAATTATTTGACATGATTTGGGATACATAAATCTAAGTCATAGGTTCTAACTATGTATCTAAATATTCTTTTGACATTAATTAAATGGGACTCTTTAGGATCTGCCTGATACCTAGCGCACATACATACACTAAAACAATATTAGGTCTACTAGCAGTTAAGTACAATAAAGATCCATCATACCTCTGTAGATTTTTTGATCTACTTTCTTACCATCCTTATCACTGTCCAATCTTGTTGAGGGCTCATTGGTGTGGACAGTGGCTTGGAGCTTTCAAATCCAAACTTTTTAAGAGATCCTTGGTATATTTGGCTTGACAGATGTGGGTGCCATCTTTTCCTTGCTTGATTTGCAATCCAAGGAAGTAGTTAAGCTCCCCCATCATAATCATCTCGAATTCTCCCTGCATAAGCTTCTCAAAATACTTGCAAAGAGATTCATCAGTAGAACCAAATATTATATCATCAACATATATTTGAACAAGCAAAATATGTTTGACCTTAGATTTGACAAATAATGTTACGTCTACTTGACCTCTAGTGAAATCATGATCTAATAGAAATGCACTTAGCCGTTCATACCATGCTCTTGGTGCTTGTTTTAATCCATATAGTGCTTTGTGCAATTTAAATACATGATTTGGAAAATCAATGTCATCAAAACCTGGAGTTGTTCCACATAAACCTCCTCTTTTATGAAACCGTTTAGAAGGTAGACTTTTTAATCCATTGAAATAATTTTATATCTAATGCAGATGGATATGCAAGTAATATTCTAATAGCTCAAGTCGAGCTACTGGTGCATAGGTTTCATCGAAATCTATGCCTTCCTTTTGGGAATAGCTTGAGCTACCAATCTGGCCTATTTCTTATGATCACCACTTCATCCAATTTATTCTGAACACCCATTTAGTGCCAATCACTGGATGATCTGATGGTCTAGGAATAAGTGACCATACCTGGTTTCTCTTGAACTGATTCAGTTCATCTTGCATGGCTAAAATCCAAGATTCATCAGTGAGAGCTTCATT
>CM024756.1:133818195-133940958 GCA_014218235.1 Colocasia esculenta
CAGTAGTTATATAAGAGTTCAAAGTCATTAAAATATGTGTGATAGTGAATTAAAATATGTGAGATTTAAAATCACTGATGACATGACTTAAGATCCTAATTTGAAGGTGTTAAAGTAAGAATTCAAAGAAATTTGAAGTTGTTAAAATATATGTGGTAGTGAATTAAAGTATAATTGTTGATATGATTTAACGTATAACTTCGAAGACGTTAAATATGAGTTTAAAATTTTTAAGATAACAGTTGTTTATAGTCGAAGACAGGAAACATAGTTAGAGATTGTTAGCACAGATTTTAATAAAATAGTAACTAAAAAAGAAATTAGCATATCTAAAAATACTTGAATTGTTTTCGGTAGATATTTTTGACAAAGACTTATAATTAAAGTCTCCCACTAACAAAAAGACCTATTAACGAATTTGCTAAAGAAAAAAAAAGGGTCAAAAGTCCCGTTGGTGGGGAAGAGATCCATGCAGCGGGTACTTGCGCATATACGAGCATATAATTGAAGGGAAGGGGAGGAATATATAGGAAAGGGATGCGGAAAATATGGGAGGGTTTCCGATCGAATGTCTCCACTACTTTCCAAAAACGCATGGACGAAGTCCGTATTTATACGCTAATCTTTCCCCATGGAGACCCATACCCTCCTCTCCAATCCTCCGTCGTCGTCGTCGCCGCCGCCGCTGCTCTTCTTCACCGAGCGCATCCGATTCCAATCATGACCATGGCCGTTGTTTCTCTTACTCTGTTGTTGCAACTTCTGTTACTGGTGACAGGTAGGGAGACATAAACACACACACGCACAGAGAGAGGAAGAGAGCGAGACACAGATAGAGAGAGAGAGAGAGGGCTCCACCATACATGGTGCTAGCTAGCTCCTGCACCATATATATGAGAAAACTTCTTACATATCGTCTCTCCCCATGTCATGGAATACTTGCAGGTGCCCAATCTGCGGCGGTGCTGACGGTGGTGAACAACTGCAACCATATGATCTGGCCGGCGCTTTTCGGCAGCAACGTTGCCCTCTCCACCACCGGTTTTGCACTCTCCCCTGGCGAGTCCATGGTTGTTCAAGGGCCCGCGGGCATGTCCGGCCGCGTGTGGGCTCGCACCCTCTGCAATGTTGATCCTTCGACGAACACCTTCGCCTGCGCCACGGGAGATTGCGGCACGGGCGCTGTGGAGTGCTCTGGCAGGACGGGGGCGGCGCCTGCGACGCTGGTCGAGTTCAAGCTTGACGGCGACGGCGGGAAGGACTTCTTCGATGTCAGCTTGGTCGACGGGTTCAACCTGCCGGTGGAGGCGCTGCCTCAGGCGTTGGCTGGTGGCGACAACAGCGGGGCCAAGTGCGAAGTGACCAACTGTCCGGTGGACTTAAACAATAGATGCCCGCCGGAGCTGGCCATGCATGACATGTCCTCCGGGCAGGTGGTAGCGTGCAAGAGCGCGTGCTTGGCGTTGGGCAAGGACGAGTACTGCTGCACGGGGGAGTACGCGAATCCCCAGATCTGCCACGAGACCTCCTACTCGAGGTGTTCAAGGACGCGTGCCCGAGAGCTTACAGCTACGCCTACGACGACGCCACCAGCACCTTCACCTGCGCATCCGGGAGCACAAACTACCTCATCACCTTCTGCCCCGGCACCTGATCTGCCTCTGCAGGTATGCATCGATCTTCTAGTTTTATAACTACATGCATGCATGCTGTAGTACTCCGTAATCAGAGTGATGATGTATTCACAGAAGATATATAGCGACATGCAGGAGGTCTGCATGCAGAAAGGGGTTTAATCTTCATTTGTTTTTCTACGTTCTTATTAAATAATATTAATTTGTTGCTCAACGTCGTCATATATATTCTTGTCTCTTCATTAATTAATTTGAACTTTTCAACAGATGATGGTGCACATTATAAGAGGAAGTGCCGCTTCGAGGGTTAAACCAGCAACACGTAATACGGGTTTAAAATATAGAAATCCCTGCAGGCTGCAGGGCCTGTGTCCTGATTCCGCCGGTTAATATTTATATAATTAAACTTATTTCTGTTTTAATTACTTAGCTTGGAGTTTGATCCCACATTCCTTCTGTCCGTAGTTCTTTATTGTTACCATTAATTAGTAATTGGTTGGTTTCTTCTATCCGGCCCGTACTAGCAGTTTCTTTTATAGCTAGATGTAGTTAATCTTCATAAGAAGACATATGCAACGATGTAACGTACGCCTTTATCTTAGGCGAAATTTTGCAATAGGTATTGACATGCTCGTTCGTATATTCCTCCTGTCTCATGCTCTCTGTTAATGTGAAGTAATTTTGCCGCATGAATCAGTTGTCTAATTCGATCGTCTTTCGTGGATGGAAGTCTAACTACGTACACATATCATCTGGCTATGTGCGCATCCTAGCTTTAGAGTTCTTCTCCAATTCTATCTCCGCTATGAGTTATTAAATCGACAAGGCCACAAATTATAAGAACCCTTTGAAATTATATAATGACCAATCGTGAGATTTTAATTTTAAATTATCTCTAAAAAGTGGTTTTTTTCCTCTTCTGAATTTCATATTTGTAAAGGGAGAGATGCTCTTTTTTTTTTCCTAACATAATACCTGAACTAGATCCTCGTCCTGTTATCCAGAATATATTTTTTCAATCCAAATATATGTCAGTTAATTCTTAACATATCGAAATAAAGTAAAGAAAGTATGATGTCATATAGGCTAGACTCAAAATAAAAAATGACCTTTTCGTCCTTATACAAAGTAGGCTTATATATATATATATCCGATTATTGGGATAAAATATGTTTATTCAAAACTTTTGATGTACTCTCGTGAACTGCATGTGGGACATTGAAATGATATTTGAGGTGCAATAGCGAGAGACATTTTTTATGTTTTACGTATTTTTTGCCTTGTAAAGGTACTTAAAGTTCATATGATATAAGTTATATATTAATAAAAAGTATTTACGGGATTGTCGAGGGTAATATATATAGCTTGGTAAATTTACCTCTTACAAATATAAAATGGGGAATAAAGATTCCTTTTAGATATTTTAATATTTAGAGTTACTTCCTTCATTATTGACCTTATTAAATGTTCTAAAAATTGTCTTTTCTATTAACTTTTCCAATTTTAAAATAAAAAAATCTCGTGGTGTTATATCCGGAGGAAAAATGCTTTTAAAATAGAAACAACTTTAACTATCAGAACTAATTATATTATATGAAGGCTTATGAAATGTAAGAATCAAAAGAGTATAAAATTTAAAAGTAGAAAAAGAGGAGGTAATATTTTTTTGGATTCTCAAAATCAGATATATAGAATTTGTAATACAGATTTACACCTTCAAAAGTTGGTATACCAAAACACTCTTCTAACACCTGTAATGAAAATATATAGATCTGTTGGCCACACAATAGATCCGGAGGGCAGTTGAATGGGTCACTATCTCTCTAGATGGATATATAAAAATATTGTAGCGATTAAGAATCTGAATAACAAGGGAACGAGAAATGAAAGAGGAAAGTGCATAAAACAATCACATGAATGACATAATAGATTTTATCATGGTTCGAATATGAGCGCATCAGACTTTTACTTCTAGTCCTCAGAAAAAATCTATCATCGAGCTCTCACTAATAGCCCTAATCAGACAACCTATTTGCTGTAAAATACGCAGTCAAATCTTCCTCCCGTGGAGGGAACAACTGTCTGGCTTTGTCGGTCCTCCACACAATAGAGATCACAATTGTTTGGTGCCGCATATGCAGACCTTCTTCGCAATAGAAGGTCAAGTCCCAACCACGTCGATCCTCCTCTCAACAGAGGGCACATGGGGTCACAGCCTAAAACTTATGAAGGCATCTGCCATTTGTACCTTCTTAGATGATTGAGATGGAAATAGTGAAAGCTCTAATAGCCATAGCTTGATAGAGAAGAAGGATAAGAAAGTTGAAGTTTGTTGTCGATGGATGGCTCAAACGATTCAGCGACGAAGAATAGCATATGCTTTTTACCAATCGAAGCTCTCCTTGATGATCACACAATAACTACTCTTGGAGAGACATTGAGTGAAGGAGTGTTGGGTCAGTCCATTCTCTCTCTCTCTCTTTTGGAATGATGGTTCACAAAAGTGTTTTCTTTTGCACTGATCTTCACTATTGTAATCCTCGTCTTGGTCACAAATTTATAGATGCTGGAAAACTTCACCATTGTGAGGTATGAGTTGTTCTTTCTTCGGTTTTCTTGATGGGTTTGTCCATATGTGGCTCTTCTTGTCCTTTGAGATATGATGGTATTGCGTTGGTGTGAGAGCACTTGATATCTTTTAACCTTTGAATCCCAGATTGGCTTGACCGGTCTTTTTTTCCTTTTACTGCAATATATGGTTCAAAGAAAAAGGTAGATTTTCTAACAATAGGTTTTATGTTCCCGTTGTTGGCCATTAGCATAAAGATAATGAAACTATACTGTAAATATGAAAAGATCTCATTTTTCACTCGTGTTGTAGCCTAATGAAATTATTTGCATGGCTACCATGAGCATGAGATCTGTATCTATGCTCTATCCTGAGATGATCTCCTTTTCTACTACATAAAAATTTTGATTGTATACTCAAACAATGGTTAGTTTCAAGATATCTTTTAGAACATTTGTCATTTCTAGTAGATATGGTGTGCAAAGTGCTTGTGCTTTACATGCGTCACTTTCATATAAAGATATTCAACTGAATATTTGATCTGCTTTATCTCAAGGTCTGAAGATATAAAAGTCATATATCCTGAGAGAAGATATTGTAGATATATGGACTGGAAATGGGTGCAAGTGAACATTGCTCAGTAGAATGATAGATAAAGATGGGTGTAGAGATCATTTCTTGTCTCCTAGGCCCATAGACCCATTACGACCCATCAAGGACTCAGAATGGCGGCTATTCAACCACATGTCCTCGGATGTCTTGTAGGCCTCGCCTTTCAAACGCCTCTGGTCAATGTTGAACAAGATAGAACCACCGAGCACTAAACAAGTCTTCGAGCTCCGTTAGCTCTCCCGAACTCCGTCGAGCAAGCCTCTGGGCCTCTATTTGGTGCCTTCAAAAAGCAATCATTATGGACAACTCCTGGCCTTCCAGTCACGTTTAACATGCACTACAACAAAACTGGGCAACACTTACGGAAAGTCCGTTACGGTTTCTGGTTTCGTAAGTATATTAGCTGCTGTACTTACGGTTAGTATAACATTTATTAATATTTTAATATGATATCTCCAAGGCCGTAACTACACCGTAAGCATAGGTTGTGTGCTAAACGTAAAAAATAACAACCGTAAGTATAGACCCAAAAATTCTGGCGGTCTTCACTCACACAAATCCCGCCCTCTGAAAAAACAAACCCCAAAACCCTCGAGCCCCCGAACCCATCACTCACACAAATCCCGTCCCCTCTCCTCTCCTGCGCTTGCGTCCCCCATCTCCCCCCCTGCGCTTTGCCGTCCCCCATCGCTCTCTCTCTCTCTCTCTCTCTGTCTCTCTCTTCCGAAGGCCGGCGACGCCTTCCTCTCCCCCCCTTCGGCGACGCCTCCTCTCCCTCCGGCGACCACCGACGACGGACGAGGGTCCGGCAACGCCTCATCTCCGGCCGGCTGGCCCCACCACCCCCCCCGTGAGTCCCTCTGGCTGCCGGCTCCCTTCCCTCCGGCTGCCGACCTCCCTCCCCAGCTGCCTTCGATCCCTCCGGCGACCCCATCCCTCCCTCCCCCCCCCCTCCGGCAGCCCCCACCCTCCCTCCCCGGCCCCATTCCCTCCGTCGGCCCCTATCCCTCGGTGAGTCCCTCCGCTGCCGGCTCCCTTCCCTCCGGCGGCCCCCCTCCCTCCCGCCCCTTCGATCCCTCCGGCGGCCCCCATCCCTCCCTCCCCCCCCCCCCAGACTCTCTTCTGTCGCTTACCAGACTTCTTCTTCTCTCCGATTTCACTACTTTTTTGCTCTCTCTTTTTTGTTAAGCTAGTCATCATTTTCCTCCGCCTTCACCTCAAATCCATATTCCGCCCTCATCCGACCCCCCCCCTCCTTCCATCCTCTCCAGTATGATATCCTCTCTACCTTTGACTGCAGCCCCTCTTCCCCCACTGCTATTTCAGCATCCTCCTATGACCCCTCTTCACCACCCGTCTCAAATTTGTTTTGGAATCTTCTATTGCCATGACTGTTCCCAAATGTTGTGTAGTTGTTGCAATGCATTCAGTTCTAAAATTAACGGAACAAAAAATTTCTTCCATTGTCTCCATAGTTCCATTCAGTAGCTTAATTTTTTCTATAAATCTTGCAGGGAACTGATTCATGTGTTGATACGTACTTTGGCCTTTGCACATATCCAGTTAGAGAGCAGCGGCATCAAATTGATTTAAGGTGGAGTATCCTACAACATAAGTAGGTTTCAAGAACTCATAATGCAATACATGCATGACTTTTCATGTAATCTTCTATGATGAGGGTTTGGATTTCTCTGAATGAAAGAGATGCATAAACAACTAATAACTTCATCTAATATCACCTCCCTGCATAGTATCATATTATTGCACCTCCACTCAAATGTCTGACATGTGTGCTGTGAAATAGAGGCTGGTTTGGTTTAGATATAGTCTACAATGCTTGTCAGTATTTCTGATCTTGGTAATCTCTTGCTGCCATTTTCTTGTTTTATCTTGCTACAAACTGCAACTAAGTATGTATGACTTATAAGAATGATCATTATACATGTAGAAATCTTTGGGGATTTAAAATTTTTTTGTAATTTTTTTTGTCAATGAGTATATGATGAGATTTTTTTTTTGTTAGAGTAAAGTAATCATTACGAAAATGGATTGGAGTTGGATGGACAAGCCAAAGCACTCAAAGGAATATCTAGATGGAGTGGACTTGTTCATTGATTTTGCATGTGGGTATTCTGATATGTTGTCAACTATCAAGTGCCCTTGTGTTCATTGTGCATGTATGTGTAAATGGGACAAGAACGTAGTTAGGGAACATTTATACTTCAATGGAGTCATCAAAGACAAAAAATTTTGGGAGTTTCATGGGCCTAATTCATCTTGCAGTAGGCCGACATCCCTAGATTCTGCCTGTGAAGATGTCTCAAAGGATGGTGGTATGCGTTCAATGTTGCGAGATGTTTGGCTTGGAAAATAAAATATACATGGAAAACATCTCTGCCAATCAGAATAAAGGGGACAATGGTACATTCGAAAATCTACAGGAAGATGTTGAACAACCATTGTATCCAGGATGCAAGACTTTCAACAAACTATCATTTATAATCCGATTGTTCAACATAAAATGTATGGGTAAAATGAGTAACAAATCCTTCAACATGCTATTGAAGTTGTTGAAAGAAGCTCTTCCAGAAGGTGAGGTATTGCCAAGTACATTTTATGAATTGAAAAAAATCATTAGTAAGTTGGGATACAGTTATCATAGAATTGATGCATGCCCAAATGATTGCATTTTATTGGAAAGACTATGAGTCTCATGAGCAATGTCCCAAATGTGGAGAATCTAGATGGACTACAAGGGAAAAGAGTGGGTATAAAAAAAAAAGATAGCCAAGAAGGTTCTTCGGCACTTTCCCTTAATTCCAAGGTTGAAAAGATTATATATGTGTAGCAAATTTTCAGCAAACATGAGATGGCATAGCGATGAGCGGCAAGAAGATGGTATATTGAGACATCCAGCTGATTCCCCTTGTTGGAAAGCTTTAGATGCCATAGATGAGTTTGGTTTAGAATCTCGCAATGTACGTTTAGGTTTGGCAAGTGATGGTTTCAATCCTTTTGGAACAATGAGTACGAGTCATAGTACATGGCCTGTGGTATTGACACCATACAACCTACCTCCATGGCAGTGTATGAAGCCACAAAATATTTTTGTATCTTTAATCATTCCTGGCCCTAATGGACCTGGAAATGATATTGATGTGTATCTTCAACCACTAGTAGAGGAATTGCAAATACTATGGCATGGAGTTGAAACATATGATGCTTCTAAAGGTGAAACCTTTTGTATGCGTGCTGCATTACTGTGGACCATTAATGATTTTCCTGCATATGCTTATCTGTCTGGTTGGAGCACCAAGGGTCGACTAGCTTGTCCTACATGTAATGTAGAGACAAGTTCACAATGGTTGAAAGCAAGTGGGAAGTTCTGTTACACAAATCATCGTCGATGGCTGAAACATGATCACAAATTTCGTTCTTTAAAACGGCGGTTTGATGGAAAAGAAGAACTGAGAAGTAGACCAATTTCATTATCTGGGAGTGATATATTGGAGCAGTTACATGGACTGACGTTTAATTTTGGCAAGGTTCCTAAAACGAAAAAAAAGGTAAAGGGAAAACATAAGGAAGACACATCTATGAGTAATGTTGAAGGTTCTACCAACTTATCATGGAAGAAAAAAAGCATCTTTTTTGAATTGCCATATTGGAAGTTGTTACTTCTCCGACATAATCTTGATGTAATGCATATTGAAAAAAATATTTGTGATAGTATTCTTGGTACTCTTTTGGACATTGATGGAAAAAGTAAGGATGGCTTGAAAGCTCGTAATGATCTACAACATTTGGGTATAAGGACTGCACTTCAGCCACAAACTTTGAGCTCGAATAGATTGTTGTTGCCGCCTGCCATGTTTACATTGAGCAACATTGAGAGACAAACCATTTGTAAAGTCTTTAAAAATGTGAAAGTTCCAGATGGTTATGCATCTAACATATCAAGGCATGTGAACCCCAACGATCGCAAGAAGATTTGGGGTTTGAAGAGTCACGATTGTCATGTGCTCATCCAACAATTACTTCCTGTGGCAATGAGGGGAGTGGCACAAAAGGAATTGAGGTCTGTAATTATTGATCTTTGCAATTTTTTTCACAAGTATGTTCAAAGACATCATCTTCAAATGATTTCTATACTCTACGGCAAGAAGTTGCAAACATTTTGTGTCGCTTGGAGATGATTTTCCTACCAAGTTTCTTTGATATCATGGTACATCTTCTCATCCACTTACCTGATGAAGCAAGAGTTGCTGGCCCTGTACATTATAGGTGGATGTACCCCATTGAAAGGTATGTGTGTAGCCTAAATTTATAAAATATTTATTGCTATTAATAATCTGATTTCTGTCTAATATTAATTTGTTAGGTTTCTGGTGAGACTTAAGTCCTATGTTCGAAATAGGGCATGCCCAGAAGGTTCAATGGCCGAAGGCTATATCGCGGAGGAGACACTTACATTTGCTGCTAGGTATTTAGATGATGATGTTCAGACATGGCTTAATCAACCCTTAAGAAATGAAGATGATGGTAACATTCCAATTGAAAAGGGATGGGAGATATTTTCTGAAGGAGGCCGACCTTTAGGCGCCGGCACCAATTGTTATCTAAGTGATGAAGAGTTGAACCAAGCTCATCAATATGTCTTGTTCAATTGTGAGGCAATTGCTCCTTTATTGAGTAAGTAAGATGATCACTTGTATATTATATGTTTCCCTAATTGATAGTCTTTATATGTATATCTCATAACAAGTGTTTTATATAGTATGCACCTTGCTTTTATACGGAGTGGAAGACCACAATCAACAGAAATGGAGATCGAGAGGTGTCATACATTAGAATTTCGGCAATGGTTTAAATTTAAAGTGAGTGATGTAGACCATTCTCATTTTACTTATGGTTTTCACCCACGTGTATTCATTTTCGTGATGATAACCCACATGCATCATGTTATGTAGGTTGACACTTTGCAAGCACAATGTGGAGATGGGTGGATAGAAATGTGCGTTGCATAAAGGATCGACCAATAAATATGGTGAAGAAGTTTGACTCTTGTTTAGTAAATGGGTTTCGCTTTCAAACTCAACATGTGGAACGACATAGGGTCACACAAAATAGTGGAGTTGTCATGTCTGCAAAAACCTCAAGTTTCTCAAGTTCAAAAGATAAATCTCCTATTCGAGGGCAAGTGACATATTACGGCATTTTAGATGAAATTCTGGAGTTGAACTATTATGGTACCAGAACAGTGTTGCTCTTCAAATGTGACTGGGTGGATATTCAGCGAGGAGTGAGAGAAGAACAAGACTTCACAATGGTCAACTTTAAATATAAGTTACGTACCACTGAGCCATATGTTTTAGCCTCTCAAGTGGAGCAAGTATGGTACATAGATGATCCAAAAGAGCAAGGATGGTGTGTGGTGAGGAAGACAAAGCCAAGAAAATATTTTGATTTGCAAATTGAGGAGAGCATTGAGAATGATGTAGAAAACAAAATACTGGGCATTCATGATGTTGATAGTGATAATTTAGATGATATCCATGTTACATGGGAAAGGGTGGGAATTGATGGGCAAGAGATTTTTATTTGAAATGTTTTTGTATAGATATTTTTTTTTACAATTCTGGTGATGATATTGAGTGTGGTATGCTTTCAGTGGGACAAGGATAGAATCAGCCAATGGGGAATTGTAAGTGGTTTTTTGGGTTCTCATTGTTGTAAGTGGGTCTCCATAACTCCTCATTCTTTTTTGTCTGTGTTCTTGTCAAAGGGTCTTTACTGTCATGTTTTCTTGGAGATTTTTATTTAACTTTAAAAAGTGTGCACTGTCACCTCAACTTTACTGTCATTAATTATGGAACCTGGGGTGTTGAGATTTTTTTTTTTTGTATATGCTTTCAGTATTATTTAACTTGATCTTAACCATTCTTCAAATTTGATCTCAATTTCAGATATTGCTGATAAAGAGACATGTAAGTCTTATTTCTGTCTTCATTTTAATGTTGAGAAAGAGGATTAAATTGTGTCTATAATATTCAGTATTATATTGTTTGCATGTAACAGGGGGAGAAAAAGAAGTGTGGACTATGTAGGTGAGTCTGATAAAAGTCAGGCTGTAATGAAGACGAGCAAGCCTTCTGGCCCTATTGCAAGTGCAGATATTTTGAAGGCAAAGAAGAAAGACTTGTCAGAATGTTATGGGGTTTCTCAAGCAGATGGAGAAAGCCAAGAAACTGGCGGAACTGGAGCATCTGAAAAGTTGGATACAAATACCTTCCAACAACATATTGAGTGAGTTTCTATTTTTTTTTTTAACTTGAAGCCTTCCATTATAATTGATATAATTTCTAACAATAAATGGAATTGTAGTTATCTATGGAGTATTCTGTCAGCTGAGCATTTGAAAAAGTTTGATTGTTGGGATTGCTTATGGTTTCCATATTATAAGTCCAATGCTTTCAACGGAAAAAGATGTTGACATGGGTCAAAGATAAAGAGGTATTTTTAAAGAAGTACTCATTCGTGCCGATATGCATGTGGTAAGTTAAAAAAAAATAGCATGAGGAAGTTGTTAAAAAAAATAGGCCTTATAATTTTGTTGTTATGTAGGGGGCATTGGAGCCTTGTAATATTGTGTCATGAGGAAGAAGATGATTTGCCATTCATCATGCTTCTTGATTCTCTCCATAGTATTGACCCAACAAAACTTGTTCGGCCAATTCAAAGGTTAGTGTTACATTAGTTCTATGATTCATAGGTAATATATTGGCGACCTATCTCTAATATATTGATTCTTTTTTTTAGATTTTGAAGGACATATATGCTACAAAGAACAAGGCAGTGATTGCTGATGCAATGTGTTCTATAGATATTTCAATTCCATCGGTAAATGATTAGAGACATATATGCTACATGATCATGATATATATTTTATTTCTACCACTTGTTTATGTCTTTTTTTTTCATAGGTTCCACAACAAACCAATGGCACTGAGTGTGGGTTTTTTGTATTATACTTCATCTACCACTTCATACAAAATGATCCACCCACATTTTCCTTGGATGATTACCCATCATTTGTGAGTTATGCTCCTCTTTCAAATTACATGTCTTGTTTTTTCATCCAACATACTAATTTCCTGTAATGTTTTCAGCTTACATGTGATTGGTTCAGTAGAGCAGAATTTGAGAAATTTGTGCATGACTTGATCATAAGAAAAATAGAGGTGCAAGAGGTGGTGGTGGAAGTTTCTAAAAAGAAGCACAGAGGATCAACAAAACTAAGTTCTGTGCATGGTTTAGATAATGGTAAACGAATTGTTGTCCAGATAAATGAACTTGGACAACCAGTTGGAGAGGGTGGCCATTCTTTGAAATTATTTTTAGGAACAATTGCCCGTCTTGGTGATAAAATGCCAATTGATGCTCCAACTTGGAGGGCAATGTCTGCCACCCATAAGGATGATGTGTGGGAGTATGTCCAGGTGATTTCTAGAATACATATGTTACTTTTCTATGTTCAATCTATTACATATTAATTATATGAGTATGTATTGTAGAGAAAATATGATATTCCAGCATATTTGAAAGAGTGGGTGATGAAGGACTTGGATCAAAAGTGGAGGTCTTGGAAATATGAATTGAGAAACAAATACTTCAACCCAACTTTGAAGCAAAATGAACAACAAATACCACCTGATCCAAGAGTTAATGCGGAACAATGGGCAAGAGTTGTTCAAACATGGTCTTCTAATAGTTGGAAGGTAAAATGCTTAAAATGTTTTTCTTATAGAAGGTAATTTTTTTTTTGCTGAAGACATGTTCATCATATTTTTTTGCTAAGAGTTATGTTTGTGCTTTATAGAGGTATAGTGACATAAACAAGAAAAGTAAAAGTCATCATAAGTATTTTCATTGTGCTGGGACAAAGAGCTTTGCAGACATCAATGAGGAGGAGGTAATCCTATTTTTTTCCTAAGTTTTATGTCTGTGCTTTCTGTTCTCATTTTTTTCTAACACTTATTTCATAGATTCTCATTTTTTTCTGTTCTACAATTTGTCTTCTAGTATGTAAAAAACGGAGTGAAACTTGATCGCGGGGACCTGTTTATAAGGACCCGTGTGAAAAAAAGTGGGCAACCTGTTAATGAAGAGACTGCTGCCATGATTGTATGACATAGATTGTTGTTTTCCAATTTTATGTTATGTCCACTATGTGTTTATTTCATTAATACTATATATGTGTTATTGTAGACAAAACTTCAAGAAGTAAAAATCACACAACCATCATCATCCTCAAGTTCATCAATTGCAAGTGCAGATGATATTTACTCACAAGTATTTGGGAAAGAAAGGCCTGGCCGAGTACGTGGAGTGGGCACAGGTCCGACACCAACAAGTTTGTGGGGTACTTCAAGCCAATGCCAAGCCCAATTAAGAGCAGAAAATGCTCAACTCAATGCTATGGTTAAAGAATTGGCAGAGAGATTGGGTAAAGTTGAGTCTATCGTTGTTGAGGTAATTCTAAAATGTTTTCATTTCATCCATGTAAAATGTGATTAGCAAGTACTTTAGATGGATTTGCATAATACATTTCAAATTTCTCAAGAATGCCTTCTTGTCATGCTTACTTTTTGTCTTATTGATTATTAACTCTTTGGAAATTGAATAATCTCTTCACTGCCTGACTTCTATTTTATGTTATCTACCTATATTACTCTTTCCCCATTTAGATGACATAGGCAGTTGCCTAGAGTTTCTCCTGAAGTGGCTCGGGAGGGGTGGTGGGTAGATACGCATGTCTTTGGATCTTATTGGTGCTGTCCTCGGTGGCTAGGTAGTCTGAGCAGTCTTTCTGATAGGCAGGAATGTTTCTAGGCTTCAGGGTGGTCCGACCCAACTTGGGAAACTAAGTGGATGCCTGGTCAACAATGGTCTCATGTTACAATCAATGATTACAAAATTAGGAATAAGACCATAAGATATTTAAATAATAAGGTTCTGACTGGTTACAGTCCAGGAATCAGTGACAGTTTTGTTTTTCCTGATTAACTCTTGGATCAGGTGGTAGATTACCTGATTACCTGATTATTCTGATGTTATGAAGTCTTGTTTGTGAAAAAAAAATTTCTTACTAGTCTTCTTCTGTCTTGATAGTCAAAACAGGTAGAAAGTACTCCCAATATGGAAAGATGCGTGCAATCATCTGCAAGTGTAATAGAACCTAAAGGAAAAGAGGTAAATATGTTCATATCTCATTATGTTCTATATTCTCATTAGAAACTCAATTGTGTCTTGATGTGTGATCTATATAATGAATTGAATAACAGAGTTTGATGTTGGGCAAGAAAGTGAAGTTGTGTGACATGACAGGACAGCCGGTAGCCAATGCCATAATCATGTCGTTAGATAAATCTAAGATGGTTATGGGTAAGAGTTTGGGCGAGGAGTATTATGAGGTAGCTATTTTGTTTGCTTACAAACCCAATGCACCTCTATTTGTCAAATAATGAACGAAAAAACCGTCCAAGATGCTGTTGGAAGTCACATTGTGTGGTTCAGAGACTTTGTAAGTTTATGACACCTGAAGTTTTATTTTACAGAATTATTTTGGAAATATATGAACTTGTTTATATGTATACTAATTGAATGATTTATTTTGCAGGTTGAGTTAGATGAGACTTGAAGTTTTTATTGTGACAACAGAACAGCTCTCCTCCCTTGAGAACTTTCTCCACTTTTACATTATGAAACAATTATGGTCATTGGATTTATGTTATGACCAAAACAATTATGATTGTCTTATCCTCAGGACAAACAATGGTGTATGTGATGTTTAAATTTTATGTTGTACATTTGTAATGTGATATAAATCAGTGCTATATGCACTAGTTTTGGCGGTGTAATTATGTGAATATTTCTTTTTAAACAGTGTAAGTTGTGTAATGTAAATATGCAAGTTGTGGGTTATGTGTGTGGATTGTGTATGTAAATCTGCAGGTTGTGTGCTATGTGTGTGGATTGTGTTGTAAATATGCAGGTTGTGTGCTATGTGTGTGGATGTATGTTAATATGTAGGTTATATTTTTAGTCAAATTATGGATTATATATGTTTGTACTGGGAGTTTTCTTACGGTTCAGAGGTGCGTAACTACAGATAATAGCTACGGTTTCTAACGTAGTGATTAATTTTCGTATGTCATCTTCTATTTGGATATTTCTTACGGTCTTTCATATGTATACTTACGCTTTATAAAAGTAGGCCAAGTCTATATTATTACGGTTTATAAACGAATGTATTTATTACGTATTCTTAACCGTAAGTAAGGCTATAGCCACGCTTGCTGTACTTACGAAAACGAACCGTAGGAAGTTCCGTAAGTATAGGTCTATTCTTACGGTTTTGACACTTACACTTACGCTTTTTCGACGTAAGTGTTGCCCAGTTTGTTGTAGTGATGGTGGCATGACACGTATCTTTACCAAGATCTGGACAACACTGCATGAAGCCCTAGGAGCGTCTTGGGCAGAGGTCTCGGTTTGGGAACCCAAACATAGTCTCTCCAGAAACCAATTATAAGGACGTTCCAAGTCTCTTCAGGCCCAACACCTATATAGGAACGATAACCTAATACAAATGTATGAGAGGACTGAACATCCTATCACCCTACGCACAAAGGCACACACAAGCAGAGCGCTTTTCCTTGATCCTTTTCAAGTCCATTTGACTTTGGTTTAGATGGTTCTCCTGTTCATCAATCGGGTCCCCTTGATGCTGTTTGGTTTTTCAGGCAATCATCTCCATCGGTTAGGTTCTTCCCCTTCTCTTCAGGAGGGCCTACTCGGTCAGTCACCGAACAGGGAACCCCTTAAATTTTGGCGCCATCTATGGGAACGGCAATCGCCATGGCTCGTGGACGATCCACTCACCAGCACCAGGGAAGCCACGCCACACACTCTCACCAGATTGACGAAGAAGCTCTTCCTGTCGAGGGTACTGCCCTCCCTACTATAGCTATCGCTGTCGTCAGAGCAGTCGCCATCACGCCTCCCACCAATAACACTCCAACATTGGCACAGGAAGTGGCAGAACTCAGGGAAGAGCTACAACAATTGGTCGAGATCTATCAAGGGCTTCAAGCCCAATTCACAAGGTAGCCAGCCCCGACGGTCCCCCGCGCGTCAGAACAGCACACCGAATCTGCTCGGCAATCACAGCCAACTCCGTCAGCCCACCGGGTTCCAGAATGTCACGATCCACCTGCAGATCGCGATGAGCCTCACCAACCTGCCATGCACTAGAGCGGCGGGAGGAATCGGTCCACAGGTCCGTTGTGGTCCCATCTCCCTCGCGTTCAGTTGTATGAGCCAATTCCCATGGCTCCCGATGGGAGGCATCCGTGCATTCCGATTCAGAGCTTGCTCGACGACTTAAGCGCGTGGTTGACCTGGAGCAACGGATGCTGGACCGCACTTGCCGAATAGACGGTATAATCCATAAGGCAGAAGGCAAGGCGAAAGCAGACAAAGACTTGGACTTCTGCTCCCCCTTCATGGTGGAGATATTGGGAGCATGAGTACTGCTAAAAATGTTGCTGCCCTCCGTCGCCTCCTATGATGGAACTACCGACTTGGAGGACCACATCCATGGGTTTGAATCACACATGATGTTCGATGGAGCATCAGACGCAGCAAAATGCAAGGCCTTCCCTGCCACATCGAAAGAAACTGCCAGGGCTTAGTTCTATTGGCCCACTTACGGTTGGCAGCAAGACTAATCTAGAGGGGAGATTAATATGAAATCTGAAAATTGAAACAAAAATTCACCACTTAAAAATATTTGGTTAGTATAGATAAACAAAAATTAATCTGGCTATGTGCACATCCTAGCTAGAGAACAAATTAATATTCCTTGAAGGCTATATTATTTCTCCATTTGTTTCACAAATTTCGGCGAAAATGCCCTTGTTATATCTTTTTTAAGATTTTGAGGATCAAACCTAGCTAAGGTAGTTTACCCCACTGATATTAAGGTTTCTTATTACAGATGAGTCAAATCCAAGGTTAAATCAACGAGGACAACGCCATATCAATAGGCGGAGATATGTGCAACATTTTATTTGCAAGTGGCATATTCGAACAAAAAAACCTATTTAAACTAGGGTATGTCGCAGTTCAAATAAGAACGGAAAAGAAAAAAGAGAAAATTAATTACAAGTCTATGTGAGAGGAGGGACTTATTTCTTGGTCCCCATAAAAAAGGGGCCCAAATAATTATTTCTACTATTAGTGTACTTTAACAATCAGTCACTTAAATGATAATTTTTGTCTTTGATTTTTTTCTCCCATTTTACCCCTCCGTCAATATGTACTTTTATTTTTTGTCATCAGACATGTATAACCACTGAATTTGTACTTTAATTGATTTTCTCGTCTACTTTAATTGCAACTATATGATCTGGCCGACGCTCTTCAGCAGCAACGTGGCCCTCTCCACCACCGGTTTTGCACTCTCCCCTGGCGAGTCCATGGTCATCCAAGGGCCCGCGGGCACGTCCGGCCGCGTGTGGGCTCGCACCCTCTGCAATGTTGATCCTTCGACGAACATCTTTGCCTGCGCCACGGGAGATTACGGCACGAGCACTATGGAGTGCTCTGCAGGACGGGGGCAGCGCCTGCAACGCTGGTCGAGTTCACGCTTGACGGCGACGGCGATAGCGGGAAGGACTTCTTCGATGTCAGCTTGGTCGACGGGTTCAACCTGCCGGTGGAGGCGCTGCCTCAGGCGTTGGCTGGTGGCGACAACAGTGGGGGCAAGTACGAAGTGACCAACTGTCCGGTGGACTTAAACAATAGATGCCCGCCGGAGCTGGCCATGCATGACATGTCCTCCAGGCAGGTGGTAGCATTCAAGAGCGCGTGCTTGGCGTTGGGCAAGGACGAGTACTACTGCACGGGAAAGTATGCGAATCCCTAGATCTACCACGAGACCTCCTACTCAAGGGTGTTCAAGGATGCGTGCCCGAGAGCTTACAGCTACGCCTACGACGACGCCACCAGCACCTTCACCTGCGCATCCGGGAGCACAAACTACCTCGTCACCTTCTGCTCCAGCACCTAATCTGCCTCCTCATATATGCATCGATCTTCTAGTTTTATAACTACATGCATGCATGTTGTAGTACTCCGTAATCAGAGTGATGATGTATTCACAGAAGATATATAGCGACATGTAGGAGGTCTGTATGCAGAAAGGGGTTTAATCTTCGTGTCTGGCTCACACAAAACCTGGGGTATCCGACTAGAGAGGCATTCCGGAATAGGCGCCAGACCACCAAACTCGGTAAACACATAAACCACACCAGTCATTTAACATTACCATAAAACTTATATCACAGTACATATACCACAATTAGCTCGTCACTGGTCACCATGTGACCTCCAAGCACCCATACACTTAAACAGATGTGAACCACATAAACACCTAATAACCTTGCCTATCATTGGTCATCTCATGATCTCCATAGCAACACACTAAACCATAATGCACATTAACCACATAATTAACCTAATTAACTTAACTCACTAACCATTCATAATCTAAATCACTAAGCCTATAACATGCTTTACTAATTCTAGAGACAACTTAAACACCTTAACAACATCTTAGAAAACTAGGGCTAGGTCAACACCAGGCCATCACAGCCCAACCATTACAAACATACCTCGGAAGCCAAACTGCAACGAACACATACGTCGCCTTTAAGAATGCGATGACCTACCCCGACGCGATTCAAAGCCTAACGTGACAGGGCCCAGTGTTGTGACCATATCGCAACGGCCCGATACGTCGCCTTCCGGCAAAACGGTCAACACTGAAAGTCAAAGAGCAAATCACGACGCAACGATATGTCGCGACAAAGACACACTAAACCGTACACAAAATCATGACGGACCACACCGACACGTTCAACAAGAACGCGGCGGGTCAGGTGGTCGCGTCCAGACCAGTCGATCCAACCCAATCGGAACACATGAACGTGACGGCCCAAGGCGTCGCGTTCCAAACCAAAAGGTGACGGTTCAGTCTGTCGCCTTCTCAGGCAGGCGGTTGAACCCTCCTTCCTCCTCCAAAAACCCATTCCACACACCATACCATTCATACATAAGCTTATAAAATGGAAGCTAAGCTACCACATGCCATTCTATCATGGTTTAAAAGTTGTAAGCTAATTAAATGACACAAAATAAAAGAGGAAGTCTCTCTACCAACTCGGAGAGCCTGCAAAATGCAAAGAACACCATACCACCGGCGCATCCACGCTCTGGACACCCTTCTCGTGTGGAAACCATGCCACACGGACCACCTGGAAGTCAAAATTGCCAAAACGCCACGCAACAACCTCCCCCTCACGCTGGACAGAGCTCCTCTGCTCTGTCTGGCCAAAATAGAGCAATTAAACACTTAGTCAAAATCGCGAAGGAGGTTGACGTCACGTTTAAAACACCTTAAACACGATAGACCTGACCGTCGCCAATCGCGCCACTCACCGAAAAGGAGGTTGGTGAATCGCGACGTAGGAAGCCGTCGCGTTCGAAACGCGACAACACACCCCGTCGCCTTCTTCACCAGAAAACCTGCGGGCTAAATGGGCTAAGAGCTAAAGCCCACAACGCCCACGCAAGGCACAAAGGCCACGAACAAGGCTCTATGACCCCACATTGGTCATGAGCACCACACTCACAACCCGTTAAACTGGATTCGAACGATCGCGACGTTACAAAAATTATCATAATAGAGTGAAGTAGAGTCGGTATGAAGTGAAAACTCATTTGATATGCGATGGTGTATGGGTTCAATATACCTATTGTGTATCTATGGAGGGGAACCAGTTGGTGACATATCTTTAGTGGGGATGCATAAGCAAGAACATCAGATGACTGTTGTTATTACGGTTCAGATGTTTCATGAGTCACAAGATGCAAAAAACAACCATTCAGAGAGATGAAGATGAACCAAATGCAAATGCAAAGGAATTTTATAAACGACTAGATGATGCAGAAATGCCTTTATGTCCTAGTTGTTAAAAAGTGTCTAGATTAACATTTCTTCTAAAACTGCTACACATTAAGACAATGAATCAATCGACAGACAACTGTATGGGCATGTTCCTTGATCTTCTATGCGAAATATTGTCACAAAGAGCCTATGTCCCTGAATCATGGCATGAAGCTAAGAAGATAGTAAGAGATTTGGGGTTAAATCATATGGAGATAGATGCATGTAAGAATGATTATATATTATTTTGGAAGGAAAATGAAGATAAAGAAAAATGTTTGCAATGTCAGACACCAAGATATAAAGAAAGTGCCAATCATGGAAATGAATCTTCTGTACACAAACGAGTACCTAAGAAAGTCTTGCATTATTTTCTTCTAAAAGGCAAATTGCAAAGAATGTTTATGTCTTCTGTGGTACTAAAGTGGATGACATGGCATAAGGATGGTCAGGCTCTTCAAGAAAATGGGGAGATGTGGCATCCTACTGATTCTTAGGCATGGATACATTTTGATAATGTGTATCCAAATTTTGTCATGAAGCTCCTAATGTTAAACTCAGTTTGACATGTGATGGGTTTAACCATTTGTAAACATGAGTGGAAGGTATAGTACATGTGTTGTGGTGATAGTTGTCCACAACTTACCACCGTGGATGTATTTAAAGTAAACATACACGATGATGTCCTTACTCATTCCTAGTATTAAAGAGCCAGGAAATGACATTAACATGTACTTAAACCATTGATAGATGATTTAAGGAGTTATGGTATAATGGTGTGCAAACATATGATGCAACAAAGAAAGAACTTCAACATGTGAGCTTCCCTCCTCTGGACACTCAATAACTTCTTGTATATATATGCTAATCTGTTAGGATGGAGCACCAGAGGAACATATGCTTGTCCAATATGTAACTACAGTACACATTCAATAAAACTAAAAAATTATGAAAAAATTTTACTATCTCAGACATTGTCGTTTTTTTCCAGTGCATCATAGATAGAGGGAAAACATATAAAAACAAATTCGATGGCAAAGTTGAATTTAGAAAAGCTCCAAAAATTTTGATGTCTATAACTTGTGGGAGCAACAAAAGAGAGTACTACGACAAGATTTGGGAAGACATTTAAGAAAGATATGAGAAACTAAAAGGATGGAGAAATTACAATATTTTTTCGGGGATACCATATTGGCGAACTTGCTTATCCGTCATAACTTAGAAGTCATGCATATCAAGAAAAATATATGTGACAATCTATTGGGCACTTTGAATCTCGTTGGACTTGGTTATAGTAAGGACACTATCAAGGCACGAATGAACTTAGAGGATTGGGGATACATCCGCAACTTCATGTGCGGAAAGACCATAATGGGAAACCCCCTACACATTGAACTAAACGCAGCAGTTATAGATTTATAACTCTCTAAGGAACATTAAGTTCCCGATGTGTACTCATCTAATTATCATAGGTGTGGACTTGTAAATGGGAAGCTCATAGGGTTGAAGAGTCACGATTCTCATGTTTGTACGCAAATGTTGCTACCTTTGGCACTTTGCGACATTGTTTATAGATGTGACTGACCTAATTCTGAGTTGAGTATGACTTTATGTTGACTCTTTTATCTCCATTATGGAATTTTGGTGATAAACAAAAACTGTAACGACCCTCCTCATACCAATACGATTATACCAACCCCCATCGGTATAAAGAGCGTCATTACAGTGGGATAAAACAACACTAGCCGATAGGTTGAAAAGTACGTGAATAGCAATTTACTACAGCGGAGTTTAAAGTAAACAATTCAACTTAGTCCATCACCATCACATATTCCACAGTCTATATAGCAAAATAAATTGACAACATCCACAGGTTACATGATAACGGAACTACATTGTCCAAAATAATTGTCCATGGACATATTGTTCAAGCTGAGGAAAGTACAACTAAAATCTACTCCTCGCGAGCTACTCCTTCAATAGATCGACCTTCGCTATGCCTTCCTCCAAGTAGTAACACCTGTCTCACCTGTACGCCGAAGTAAGGGTGAGTCCACAGACTCAGCAAGTAAAACAAAGACTAATCTCAAACATGCCACATTCACATTTAGCTATTAAACACTAGGAAATACACACTATCTTTCAAATTACAAGAAAAGACATGGATCATACTTTTAGCTATCAACACATTTCCAAGTCATTTAACCATGCTTTGTTCTATCACATATTCATTCTAAATCATGGATGCTAATGTTATACACTTATGCATACTCTCCACACCTAACATGTAACATGAAACATTCATCCACACATCAATCCGTTTCATGGTGAAATTTTACAACTAGAACATGGAAGTTGACATAAGGAAATGAACAACTTAACATGATGACTATTGACTCTTCACATCTACTTTTCATATTTAATCTCACATTTTGCTTGCTGTTTTTCGTCATTACATTTCATACACATGATTTCTTATTGTATAGCATGAATTAAAAGGGTCTAATACACATTCAATCCATTATTCACGTATGAGGTTTTCAAACATGGATTTATACATTAGGTGGACATCGTATCTAACATGGAACCTAACGATTTTCTCTTATGTTTTTCACATTCCTAACCATACTTTACTTGCTGTTTTAACATGAATTAAATGTAGTTGCATGGAGTTAGATTTATTCGCACACAATCTCATTCATTAGGTAGTTTCTCATACTTATTGTTCGTAGTACACGAATAACATGGTCAAATATGTTTATTTACATGCACTATCACATGAATGGAATAATTTACATGACATGATGCTAAACATGATATTGAAATGAAGGTAACCAATACATGAAACTTCATGAACATATCGCATTAACATATTAGTTTTTCCACATGCAAGCACATTCTTATTAACACTAACTTTTCCTTTACTTAACTTTTCACATAATCCTCACATTACTTACTCTTTCATTTCCATATATCACATGTTCTGTCATTTGTACTCATCACATGTCACTTTTGCATATCATTATGCACTTACTTATATTCCATAATTTAAGGATGCCATGACACATAGTCCTAACTACCTATTAGAGGACACAAACAAATGTCTCATACTCATAACTCATCGCATCTCATAACACACAACTCATAACACAAACTCATATCACATAACTCATATCACATACTCACCACCTAGGCAATGTAGTGGTGAATCTTGGTAGCTGCGCAGACCGGGAGAAGCACTCTCCACCCTGTCTAGTGGTACTTGTCCACCTCCAGTTTTCCCCAATGCCTTGGGACAAACTTTTCACACATAGAGCCTTCCATAGGGACTTTTCTATGTACAGCTCTCGAGGCCTCTAGGGTAGCAGTGTCATTCTTGGCCCAATTATTACACATTTACTTATTCACATTTTTCTCTCATTATCCACACACTTTTCATAAGTCACTTAATCACTTTGCATGCACTATTGATTATACATAAACTTCAGTAAACCTAATCATGATACTACCATTAACAGAGTTTAAACACTCAGTAAATTTACGCTAATCAGGTTGAAAACACATTATTAATCAACCTCATAATAGCATGCTTTAAGGACTCATTTTCGCATGGAAATTTCACAACATACACTACTATTATCTAAATCACGCGAAATTTTGTCCACACACTGCTTGCAGGGTCAGATTACTCATGCAAATCTTCATATTTTTCTGAACTACATAGAATTTACAGAAAATGAATACTCATTCACATGCCGTTAATAACTCAATTATCATGAAGGAACAACATAAATGTTGGATTTGACAATTTACAGACCTATACCTAACATGCATATTATCACCTGAATTTTCCCCGGATTTACGACACATCATATGATTTACGGTGATCTTTACAAACCTATGCATGCTTTCTATTTTCAAGACAGAAATTTGCAATAAATCTCATGAGCATGGGAAAATTCCCAAAATTTCAGAACATAGACTGACATACCTACACCTGGTCTAGCTAAATTTTGGCATTCAAATTCCTCACGAATTATGCAACAGTAAACTAACATGGCCAATGTCTTATCTAACATGCATTTTCCATGAATGAAACCATTCACACTATTTACAGAAATTCACCCTATTTCCACAACACATTCTATTATCTATATTATATAACACATAACATTTACATTATATCCTCATGCGTCAAATTTCGGAAATAATCATATAGGGCAGAACAGTTCTCTATTCTGTCTAGATGAACTAGACGGCAAGGTCTGGCCGTTCACATGAGTTAACGGCAACATCGTCTGCCGCCGGATGAGATCTTAACGGCAAGGGATCTTGCCGTTAAGTTCCTGTCTGTGCAGAAACACAGACCGAGCTCCAAAGATGGGTGAATGTGGGGTTCCAGGACTCGAGGAAAAATCCGCAAAAATACTAAAACTCAATGGGACATGTGGGGGATCAGGGTCTAGGTTTACTTGCCTCTCTAAAAACCTCCAAGGGGATCAAAATAGGCGGTGAAGCTCTCCTTGGGCAGTCCCAAGAAGCCTCCAAAACCCTTCACTCCGTCATCTGTGGTTTGTAGCTTCCAGTCCGAGGTCGGGGAAGCCTTCTCCTATGTCCAAGCTAGCTTCTAGTTGCTGTAGATCACCGGATGAAGCTCCAATCCGCCGGATCTGAGCTCTCAAAGTTCAGGTTTTCTCACAGGGCTTAGGGTTTCTCTCCTTCTCCTTGCCAAGAGCCAAGAGAGGGTCTTGTGGTTGCAAAAGGGGTTTGTTTATAGGAGAGAGACCTCTTGTCTCACGCAGAAGGTGATGTGAAGGGCTCAGAGCCATTGGGGACATCTCCCCAATGGCTGAGCTTGCTTCTTCGAAATTCCAGGGTCTGCAGCGCACTGAGATTCAGTGATATTAACGTCCACATACATGGCCGTTTATTTAAGTATTAACGTCCAACGATGTTGACGTTGACTATCATGGACGTCCACCATGTTGACGCCAACTGCTCTTCGGCCAGAGCTCAAAACATGCAGAAAATCCATGCGTACGATGTATGTATTACATGCAATATGTATATGATATGATGTACACACTACCACACATGCAAACATACAATATTTATAATCTATTATCACATGCGCACATAAGTATAACTAGCTAATACGTACGTAGATATTTACATACATGCATTCAAAAGCATGAATTCACACAACATAATTAAAGCAACAAAATTCGAGGGCCTTACACCCTCTACATATGCATGCATGACATTTACACACAAGCACGATTCCACACACACACACAACAAAATAAGGACAATTCGAGGGCCTTACAAAATTAGATAGGCAAATATCGCATGCGTAAGATAACGTACATATATATGCATACATGTATATACATATGTACTTCATATATTCACACACAATATCCATGAAATAGGTAGTATAGGATATTCTTCAATACTTAGATAGTACATGCATAACATGCATAGTATTATTCAAGTATTCTAAGTCTTAAGATTCTTAGTATTCATAATACACCTCAATTTTAGCTAATTGCTCATTTCCACATGAATTATCATATATATATATATATATATATATATATATATATATATATTATACATGCATATGCTCAAGAGAAGTATAAAACTTATAGTAGACACAAGGAACTACATATGCTATGCACACAACAAGTGAATACCCAACACACCATATAAAAGAATAAAATTCGGGGTCTAACACTCTCCCCTCTTGAAAAAGATCTTCGTCCTCGAAGATCGAATCGAGTACCCGTAATGACGTCGCCGAGGTCATCTCCAGCTATTCCTTGCTCCTTTATGGTTACTGATGAAGCATCCCTTGGAATGAACTTCGTCTTCAGGTTCGGACACTCCTTAAGCCTATGATCCTTGCTGCCACATCTAAGACACTTCCCTTCCTTTCTCCAACATGCATTTCCACCATGACGCTTCCCGCAATGGATACACTTTGGCTTCCCGCTGCCTGATGCTACAGTTGATTTCTGACCATCCATTAGTTCCTTCATCTTCCTATCTTGCCTTTGGAATGGCTTTGTGGTCCCTCCTTCTTTCCCCGATACGCTTCCACCTTATTCTCTCGCTCAGTCGCCACGCCAAGAGTTTCCTCCAAGGTACGGGAGTCAAGCTCCAGAAGCCTAGCCTTCACCGATGGTTTGAGCCCTCTCACGAACTTCTTTATTTTGCGGTTCTGCTCATACCTCCTAGACTGAGCACTACGCCTACCACGTCCCGCCATATCCTGCAAAATAATTAATCTAATTAGAATCTAGATTACTAAATCCTGACTACTTCCTTAACTATTTCTCCTTCGCTATTAATAAATTCCTACATATATGGACAATTTCCTATAAAGACTTTGCAATAGGGTGGTGATGATGGTCTATCCCTGTACAATGTCAACCTCGGGCTCTGATACCAATCTCTATAATGACCCTCCTCATACCGGTACGATTATACCAACCCCCATCGGTATAAAGAGCGTCATTACAGTGGGATAAAACCCAACACTAGCCGATAGGTTGAAAAGTACGTGAATAGCAATTTACTACAGCGGAGTTTAAAGTAAACAATTCAACTTAGTCCATCACCATCACATATTCCACAGTCTATATAGCAAAATAAATTGACAACATCCACATTGTTACATGATAACGGAACTACATTGTCCAAAATAATTGTCCATACGACATATTGTTCAAGCTGAGGAAAGTACAACTAAAATCTACTCCTCGCGAGCTACTCCTTCAATAGATCGACCTTCGCTATGCCTTCCTCCAAAGTAGTAACACATGTCTCACCTGTACGCCGAAGCAAGGGTGAGTCCACAGACTCAGCAAGTAAAACAAAGACTTAATCTCAACATGCCACATTCACATTTAGCTATTAAACACTAGGAAATACACACTATCTTTCAAATTACAAGAAAAGACATGGATCATACTTTTAGCTATCAACACATTTCCAAGTCATTTAACCATGCTTTGTTCTATCACATATTCATTCTAAATCATGGATGCTAATGTTATACACTTATGCATACTCTCCACACCTAACATGTAACATGAAACATTCATCCACACATCAATCCGTTTCATGGTGAAATTTTACAACTAGAACATGGAAGTTGACATAAGGAAATGAACAACTTAACATGATGACTATTGACTCTTCACATCTACTTTTCATATTTAATCTCACATTTTGCTTGCTGTTTTATCGTCATTACATTTCATACACATGATTTCTTATTGTATAGCATGAATTAAAAGGGTCTAATACACATTCAATCCATTATTCACGTATGAGGTTTTCAAACATGGATTTATACATTAGGTGGACATCGTATCTAACATGGAACCTAACGATTTTCTCTTATGTTTTTCACATTCCTAACCATACTTTACTTGCTGTTTTAACATGAATTAAATGTAGTTGCATGGAGTTAGATTTATTCGCACACAATCTCATTCATTAGGTAGTTTCTCATACTTATTGTTCGTAGTACACGAATAACATGGTCAAATATTTTATTTACATGCACTATCACATGAATGGAATAATTTACATGACATGATGCTAAACATGATATTGAAATGAAGGTAACCAATACATGAAACTTCATGAACATATCGCATTAACATATTAGTTTTTCCACATGCAAGCACATTCTTATTAACACTAACTTTTCCCTTTACTTAACTTTTCACATAATCCTCACATTACTTACTCTTTCATTTCCATATATCACATGTTCTGTCATTTGTACTCATCACATGTCACTTTTGCATATCATTATGCACTTACTTATATTCCAATAATTTAAGGATGCCATGACACATAGTCCTAACTACCTATTAGAGGACACAAACAAATGTCTCATACTCATAACTCTCATCGCATCTCATAACACACAACTCATAACACATAACTCATATCACATACTCACCACCTAGGCAATGTAGTGGTGAATCTTGGTAGCTGCGCAGACCGGGAGAAGCACTCTCCACCCTGTCTAGTGGTACTTGTCCACCTCCAGGTTTTCCCCAATGCCCTTGGGACAAACTTTTCACACATAGAGCCTTCCATAGGGACTTTTCTATGTACAGCTCTCGAGGCCTCTAGGGTAGCAGTGTCATTCTTGGCCCAATTATTACACTTTTCATAATTCACTTAATCACTTTGCATGCACTATTGATTATACATAACTTCAGTAACCTAATCATGATACTACCATTAACAGAGTTTAAACACTCAGTAAATTTACGCTAATCAGGTTGGAAAACACATTATTAATCAACCTCATAATAGCATGCTTTAAGGACTCATTTTCGCATGGAAATTTCACAACATACACTACTATTATCTAAATCATGCGAAAATTTGTCCACACACTGCTTGCAGGGTTCAGATTACTCATGCAAATCTTCATATTTTTCTGAACTACATAGAATTTACAGAAAATGAAATACTCATTCACATGCCGTTAATAACTCAATTATCATGAAGGAACAACATAAATGTTGGATTTGACAATTTACAGACCTATACCTAACATGCATATTATCACCTGAATTTTTCTCCGATTTACGGCACATCATATGATTTACGGTGATCTTTACAAACCTATGCATGCTTTCTATTTTCAAGACAGAAATTTGCAATAAATCTCATGAGCATGGGAAAATTCCCAAAATTTCATAACATAGACTGACATACCTACACCTAGTCTAGCTAAATTTTGGCATTCAAATTCCTCACGAATTATGCAAACAGTAAACTAACATGGCCAATGTCTTATCTAACATGCATTTTCCATGAATGAAACCATTCACACTATTTACAGAAATTCACCCTATTTCCACAACACATTCTATTATCTATATATATAACACATAACATTTACATTATATCCTCATGCGTCAAATTCCGGAAATAATCATATAGGGCAGAACAGTTCTGTTTCTGTCTAGATGAACTAGACGGCAAGGTCTGGCCGTTCACATGAGTTAACGGCAACATCGTCTGCCGCTGGATGGAGATCTTAACGGCAAGGGATCTTGCCGTTAAGTTCCTGTCTGTGCAGAAACACAGACCGAACTCCAAAGATGGGTGAATGTGGGGTTCCAGGACTCGAGGAAAAATCCGCAAAAACTAAAACTCAATGGGACATGTGGGGGATCAGGGTCTAGGTTTACTTGCCTCTCTAAAAACCTCCAAGGGGATCAAAATAGGCGGTGAAGCTCTCCTTGGGCAGTCCCAAGAAGCCTCCAAAACACCTTCACTCCGTCTCTGTGGTGTTGTAGCTTCCAGTCCGAGGTCGGGGAAGCCTTCTCCTATGTCCAAGCTAGCTTCTAGTTGCTGTAGATCACCGGATGAAGCTCCAATCCGCCGGATCTGAGCTCTCAAAGTTCAGGTTTTCTCACAGGGCTTAGGGTTTCTCTCCTTCTCCTGGCCAAGAGCCAAGAGAGGGTCTTGTGGTTGCAAAAGAGGTTTATTATAGGAGAGAGACCTCTTGTCTCACGCAGAAGGTGATGTGAAGGGCTCAGAGCCGTTGGGGACATCTCCCCAATGGCTGAGCTTGCTTCTTCCGAAATTCGGGGTCTGCAGCGCACTGAGATTCAGTGATATTAACGTCCACATACAT
The DNA here is from genome assembly GCA_014218235.1 of Colocasia esculenta. Classification (NCBI taxonomy): domain Eukaryota; kingdom Viridiplantae; phylum Streptophyta; class Magnoliopsida; order Alismatales; family Araceae; genus Colocasia; species Colocasia esculenta. Next base: position 133,847,763 of record CM024756.1, read on the forward strand.
GGTCGTTTATTTAAGTATTAACGTCCAACGATGTTGACGTTGACTATCATGGACGTCCACCATGTTGACGCCAACTGCTCTTCGGCCAGAGCTCAAAACATGCAGAAAATCCATGCGTACATGTATATATATACATGCAATATGTATATGATATGATGTACACACTACCACACATGCAAACATACAATATTTATAATCTAATTATACACATGCGCACATAAGTATAACTAGCTAATACGTACGTAGATATTTACATACATGCATTCACAAGCATGAATTCACACAACATAATTAAAGCAACAAAATTCGAGGGCCTTACACCCTCTACATATGCATGCATGACATTTACACACAAGCACGATTCCACACACACACCACAAAATAAAAGGACATTCGAGGGCCTTACAAAATTAGATAGGCAAATATCACATGCGTAAGATAACGTACATATATATGCATACATGTATATACATATGTACTTCATATATTCACACACAATATCTATGAAATAGGTAGTATAGGATATTCTTCAATACTTAGATAGTACATGCATAACATGCATAGTATTATTCAAGTATTCTAAGTCTTAAGATTCTTAGTATTCATAATACACCTCAATTTTAGCTAATTGCTCATTTCCACATGAATTATCATATATATATATATATATGTATATATATACATGCATATGCTCAAGAGAAGTATAAAACTTATAGTAGACACAAGGAACTACATATGCTATGCACACAACAAGTGAATACCCAACACACCATATAAAAGAATAAAAATTCGGGGTCTAACAAAAACTCTGAAATTATGTGATTAAATATTTTTCATTAAGTCTGTCAAACAGAAATTAGGTGAAATTATGACTCTAAGAACCTCCAAAGTAAGTACCTCCAAAACTCTGTATCAAAGTACTTCATATATTTTTATAAGTCCATACTGATTATAGAACGAACCATGTTCAGATTAGAGAACAAAGTTCACATCAATTGTTGATCCATATTGATTATAGAAGAAACAGTATTCCGATTAGTGAACAAAGCTCACATCGATTGTTGATCATATGTACACTGATTACTTAACACTTTCGATTACTTGTGTTTCGTTCTGATTACTGAATCGATTAGTATTGTTCACATATCAACTAGTGTTATATCATATCAATTGTGACCACCATTCTGATTAGTGTTATGAGCATTCTGATTGATGAACATCATTTCAATTAGTATTATATCGTACCAATTAATGTTATATCATATCGATTGATGAACAACATATCGATTAGTGTTATTCATTATAATTAGTAAACACTTACTCTATATCGTTCTCATTAGCGTTGTTCACTCATCAATTATTAAATACGAGTCATATGTTATTCCGATTAGTGAACACTTGACTTATGTACTTTCGATCAGTAACTAAATTGATTCTGATTAGTGAATGAACTCTTTATTTTACCAATTACTGAAGACTGATTTCAATATAATTCACTTATCTTCATAGTTGTACTAATTATCCAGCAAAATGTCTTTAGCATGAAAACTTGATTTATTTCAAAACCTGGTTCATGTGTTTTCCACAATATCTCATGCGTATCTCAAACATAAAATGCAACACATAATACTTTTCAAACTTAGACTATATGTTTCACCTTGTGTGTGTTTTGAATGTCCTTTCTTTCCTGGCAGACAGAAAGGCAACTCCTAGAATAGCAAGCTGTCAGCCGGAAATGCGGACTTCTACTCAAGAGGTATGGGTGTTGACGGACATATGATTTCTCTTGGCTAACATCCCCCTCTGTGCATTAAATGCTTGCAGACTTTTGGTACTCACATGAAACATACGTTAGACACTACTAACGCCTTAGAAACATGCACATGCTGACAAGGAACAAGACTCAACAGTTTTCTCAATGGATATCTTCCATGGAGTCTATAAAAGATGAAGGTTGCGGAACATGAAGTGATTTTTTTTTGGGGGGGGCGATAGTTCTTCTGATCTAGTTCTTTTCAAAGAGGTTCCAATGCAAGCATTCTTAAAAGCTTTTGAGTGAAGAAGATATTGAGCATCGAAGCAACTCTCTGAAACCTCCAGCGGTCCATCTCTCTCCTTTCTCTGGGTTCATGTTGTTTCCTTTTTTAGAGAGATTGTTGTTTGTCTAAGAGTGGGCTAGTCTGTAATCTCTAATCCTCTTAGACACTATCTTAGATCAAGCCTAGTCAATGCGTATCTTGAGCTTGGTCTAGGACTCTCCTAATCTCTTATGAGATCTAAGTTGTGCCTCTTCTATTGAAGAGAATGCTTGTATGTACAAGTGTTGATCCCCTTGGTAGAAGGGATGACCCGTGACATCGGGGTGTTGTATGTTCCTCTTAAGACCAACTGAGCTGGTGTGCAAGCGTCTTTGAGGGGGACTGTACCCTTAGTTAATGAAATCCCAAGTTGTTCTTGGAGACTGGACGTAGGGCTGAGGAGAGACTTAGTGCCAAACTAGGATAAACCGTGCGCATTGTGTGTGATTGTCTATGTGTGTATTTTCCACTATTAGCTAACACTAACAATTTTGTATAAGATTTATTTGAGCTGCCATTCAAAGCAATCTATTCACCCCCCACCCCACCCTTCTAGGCTTGCTAATTGGGAAACACTTTAAAGATGTATGTTTCAAAGTTTTGGGGCTTGATCATCTACTTAAGTTAGAATCCGATGTAGCAGTAACACTATGCAAGTTTGAACAAATTTTTCCACTATTATTCTTACTATCATGATTTATTTGATAATGCATTTGGCATATGAAGCCAAAATTACCGGTTATATTCAATATCGTGGATGTATCCTATAGAAAGATACCTGAAGAAATTGAAAGACTATGTCTTCAATAAAGCATGCTTGGAAGTGTCAATTGTGAAAGGTTATCTTCTAGAGGAGATCATTTCATTCTGTTCCTTATAACTACCCACCATAGTCACTCGATTTAATCGTATAGAAAGAAATTATGATGGTGCTCCTAGTGACAGTGATGATGTCAAATCCTTATCAATCTTCAATCCTCCCAGACATTTTTTAAAGGTAAAGTTGAGAATCATTTTTGTTTGAGGAATAAGTATAGTTAGCACACATGTATATTTTGAAACAAATTGAAGAGATTGATCCTTTTTTGTTGAACACAAGTGAAGACTAGAAACTTTTAGAGTGGTTGAGAAAATTTCAGAAAGGTTTCTTAATAATAAATGTGATGGCTATTATGGATATCTTAAGGATGTTGTTGAAATTTTTTTGACCATAACAGATGTGTTATATTGTTTAAGTGTGATTGGTGGGAAGTTTACTATAAAGACAGGGGATTCTAGGTTCACAAATATGAGATCATCAGTCTCAACACCAGTCATAAATTGGGGACAAATAAATCATTTGCACTTGCCCAACAAGTAGAGCAAGTGTTTTATATGGATGATAACAGTAGAACATGATAGATCATTCCTATTAGAGTGTAGTCTCAAGACTATTATAACATGCAAAATAAGTGCTCGAGGATGAAATTATTGAAGCTTATTAAGAAAATTTAATTGATGTTCCTATTACTAGAGAAATATTTAATGTGGATGTAACTCAAGGAATTAATGTAAGAGTTGGAGAATATATGGAGACTTAAGTGGGATTGTAATTCTATTACATTTATGTTTTGTAAATATTCATTTTTATAGTGAATATAGTCATGTTAATCTATATGCTTTTGATATGAATGTGAATGTGTATGCATGATGTGGATATAAAATTATAATTTTTTGCAGGATGTGAATGTGTGGATGCAAATGTGTTTTTTTCATAGGATGTGAATATATCTTTTGTAGGATGTGTACACATGTGGATATAGAATTAAAAAAATTTTATAGGATGTGAATGTGTGGATATAGATGTATTTTTTTTACAGGATGTGAATATGTCTTGCAAGATGTGTATGCATGTGGATGTGCTCTCAGTATAGGAGAGGTGCTGTCATTTTGTTTTTTGAATTATACATTATGTATTAACATCAATGTTTTCAGACATGAGTTCACGCAGAGGATCACATGTTCGGAGATCACAGACTATGGACGGTGTGGGAGATCATTCATCTCGGGACTCTATTGCTCGAGATCATCCTAGTCCTCCTCAGGCCTTTGTTCTTGCCTCTTAGGGGGCATCTTCTGTTGTATCTGCATCTTCTTCTATAGTAGGTATATTTTAACATTCAATAGTATTGTAATTTATATTTATTTTATTCTTAAAATCTAATCTCTTTCCTTATGTATATATGTTCACACAGAGGCACATACATGGGGTCGGGGGACTAGTCATCAGGGTCCCTCTAGAGGTGCCACAGAAAGGAGGTTAGAGCTTGGACATAGGTGGAATGTGATAGTGGTCGGTGGATATGACATAGGTGAGCAAGGGAAAATTTTGTGAGCCGTATGGACATCGTCAGCAGGTTGCATTGCAAATTTATGGTAGAAGAATTTTGTAAAACTTCTTGAAGAGATGAAGAATGCAATATTTAGAGATCTTGAGGTAACAAAATAAATATTTAAAGTGGACAATGAATATTTGTAAGATATTTAAATTGGGTGACAATATATGTGTAGATAATCTATGATGGGATTGAATTCCTCAGACAAACAAGAAGATGTTATAGCATATGGCAGCCATGCACAAAGGTTACCATGGGATGTTGATATCAAAAGTAAGTCATTTTTTAAAATAATATTTGATTAAGACTTCTTTTTATGTTTTGAAAATGAACTTTTTTTAAAAAACTTTGTAATCATCATTTCCTAGCATTACAAGGGTAAGAGATTTGAGGATGCTATTGCCTCTGTTTTGGTCTGTGTTGATCCGTCAGATTTGCGGATGATGTGAGAAAAGGGAACATAAGGGAAGAGCAAGTAAGATAATATGATTTAATTTTATATATTACTTCTGATTTTATCTATGAAATGTGATCAAATATATGTATTATCTTCTTCTATATAGGATAGTGTTCAGCGTAACAAGCAGAATTGCTCCTAGCAGATTATGACATATAGATGAGGCCGAACAAGTATATATCAATTAAGAGATGAGTTTGTTAGTTTTTTAATGTACTGAATATAATTTTAGCAATCTGTATTATCATTTACTTTTCCTACGTGATGATTATACAATTGTTTTGAATAGCTAAGACTCATCAACGTGAGCCTAATTGCATCGATATTTTTAGGATGGGGAGATGTAAAAACTTTCCATATGGTACCCAACGGTGGGATGATAATGAAAGTAACAGTCATTATGTAACTGTATTTGTCTTATATAAAATACTTTTAATAAATTAGTATTTAATTGAAGATTATTTTTTTGTCAATTAAATGATTTTTTTATACAACAGAGGATGACTCAGATGACAACCCCTGACCTCCAAAGTGATACCCATACCACTCCCATTCTAGTCAAGGATGCCTTTATAGCTGTCATGGGACAAGACAGGTCTGGCTCTGCTCACTATGTGGGCAGAGCCGAGATGCTTGACAGTTGGTACAACATGGGAGAGGGATCAAGCTCCTCAAGAGACTACCACACTCAGGTGCAATAGTTGTATCAGCAAGTACAAGATTAGAACAAATAGATGGTGGAGTTGCATGTGGAGAGGAGCAGAGATATGTAGGAAATGGATGATATGCGTGTAGAGAGGAGTAGAGACCAACATGAGTTTGAGAATATGGGCGATCAAATGGCACAGATGCGAGCCCTTGTGGAGTGATTGCCTGGTCAGACATCAGATGTGCCTACTTCTGCACATGAGCGGACTGATGACTTCGGTGATAATTATGATAATGATGAGCAGGACTAGACATTATATTGTTATTTCTTGAGAAACTTTGTATTTGTTTTGGATGATTTGTATATGATAACTTATGCTTATTTTTGGATGATTTGTGTATGATAATTTATGTTTTTAGATGGTTTGTGCAAACTTTTTACAAAATTGTACGGAATTAACAGGTTTAATGCATAAATTAAATGAATTCATTTTTCTTAACCCCTCCTTTAGGTTACTTGGTTTCCACTATAGCCCTTATTTGCTCACTGAGTCCCTTCCAATAGTCAATGAGTTTCGTTCTCTGGCTGAAAACTTGAATTGAGTTTACTTACTGAGAAACTTTAGATTTTGCACGTTTATCCTATAATCTTTTAAAAGATTGTTAGCTTCATCTTCATTTTTTACTTGACTCATATGGTCCATGTGATTGCTAATTTATTCGTTTGTAGTACTTGCCTATTTATCTGACATGCACATTGTGATGATATCTTAATCCTTCAACTAGGAAAATGGTAAAACAGGTTTTCGTGAATACCATCCTATACAACACCTTTCTGTCAGGAATGCTAATACATGTGTTGATATTTAGAAGTTCCGTTGATGTATGATTTCTCTCTTTGGTGACCCTGACATTGGGCTTTTGCTTAGGGTCCGTTTGATTGCATGTAAAACCCCAATGAGTAAAAGTTTTTCAAGGAAAATTTCATTTGTTGGGTCATTTGATATCCCCAAAAAGTAAAATCTAAGAAACTTTATCCTAAAAATTCCGAATTTTGACATATGTAGTAAAAGTCCGGAGGCTATTTTCCCGCCTACTATAACCTGCCGTCTTCACGTTCTTCCTTGCTTATTAGCTAACTACAGTGCCAACTTTTTTGGCACTATATATTCATCTATGTTGTATATTTATTTTCTTTCCCCTCATTTAACTGTCTTTGTCAAATCTAATTATTTTTCATTAGTTTTTTTAATTTTGAACTTTTTTTTATTAAAATATCCATAGAACACTATTTATTCAAGTTGTGTTTTTATTATATTTCTCCTAGTTTAAATTGTCTTTGTCAAAGTTAATTGTTTTCATTAGTTGTCTTATTATTATTTTTAAAAATATTAAAAATAAAAAATAAAGTAAAATAAAATTTTTGATGGACTGGACCATAAGGTCCCATGCAACTCTCCTACATAATAAAAGTTTGCATTTAATGCTATTGACCTTTCATATTTTTTCTCTTCTATTTGCACAAATACCCAGTGAAAACATTTACTTGAGAAGCAAATAGACAATTAAGTTTTTAATTTTCATGTAAAAACTATTCCATAAAAAATCTTTTCTCTAAGAAAATATTTTACATGCAACCATACAGACCTTTAATGTTACTTGGCAGATAGGCTGGGCTCTTATACAATTGGAGGCTCTAGTGTTGAACATGGGATTTCTCCATACTTGTTAGGTATAATTTCGAATTTTTTTCCCCCCATTGCAGTAGTGTAGTATATGTTGTAATCAATCGTGGGTCTTGGATAGAATACTATTCTGGCATGCCTACAAGAGTAGAAGAGTTGGATATTTGCTAAACATTGAAACATGATAATTGAATTTGGTTCATATATATATACATCGTGTTCTTCTTCTGAATAGATGATTTGTTCATTTTTCCACTCAAGAAGCGCATAGGAATGGCCGACTTGATTGAGTTTATTTCCCATTTTCCAAATATCTTAGGTGCTTTTCTTTGGTGGTCCAGACAGTTTGCTTGCAGCCAAATACCTGGGCTTCATATTATGATCGACCCCTCCACTACATTTCTTATATATCTTGATTTGTCATTACAGTACTTTTGTGTGTGGGAATAAAGGAGGTAATGTTCCCCTTCCTAGCTATAATTAAGGTGTTTATCAATGCAAGGACTAAATCATTCTTAGATTACAATGTATATGATGGTTATCAATGTAAGGACTAAATCATTCAGGTTTTCTTTTGGCTTCCACATACTGCCCTTATGGTGTAGTTGTTACCTACTTTTGACGTAAGTAAAAAATCCCCAACATGATTTGCCTTTGGGTATTGGGTTGGCTAATTGTGTCCATTGTTGTTGTTGGCCTCACTCGTGCCATATTTTGTTATGGATCCAGATACTACTATTTCTTATGCATTTTCTAGTCATTGACAGCTCCATTTCTGGATAATATAAATAGAGCAGATGCAGAATTACCTTATCGGCTTCTATTTTTCTCCTTTATTTCTAATGATTTTTACACAAAAATTATTGGTATACGAAGAATTATAAATATGTCTAAAATATTATCAATTATATCATTAGTAATGAAAAATGTTATGGATATGTCGTTGCAGTAAACTTCTATTCCAAGAAAACAAATATTCCTTCAAGGTTATGTTATTTCTCCATTTGTTTAATAAATTTAGGCGAAAATGCCCTTGTTATATATTTTTTAAGATTTTGAGGATCAGATCTAGCTACATGCTAAGGTAGTAGTTTACCCCACTGATATTAAGGTTTCTTATTACGGATGATTCAAATGCAAGGTTAAATCAACGAGGAGTCGAGGACAACGCCATATCAATAGGCGAAGATATGTGCAACATTTTATTTGCAAGTGGCATATTCGAACAAAAAAACCTATTTAAACTAGGGTATGTCGCAGTTCAAATAAGAACGGAAAAGAAAAAAGAGAAAATTAATTACAAGTCTATGTGAGAGGAGGGACTTATTTCTTGGTCCCCATAAAAAAGGGGCGCAAATAATTTCTCCTCTTAGTGTACTTTAACAATCAGTCACTGAAAAGATAATTTTCTGTCTTGTTTTTTTTTTTTTCCCGTTTTACCCTTCCGTCAATATGTACTTTTATTTTTTGTCATCAGATATGTATGACCACTGAATTTATACTTTAACTGATTTTCTCATCTACTTTAACTAATTTTTTCGTCAACTTTAACTAATTCTCCATTTATTTTAATTGGATTCTACATCTACTTTAACTTATTTATGTTCTTATTATCTATTATTGGACTTTAACAATATTTTTTTTCTACTTTAACTCATACACAGTATTACTTTAATAGATCCATACATGTACTTTAACAGAGAGGTTGGTCTTGTTGGTAATTTTAACTATTTATGCATCTTATAGTAGACGAGGATATCGGTTAATGTAGAAGAGTTAATCGGTTAAAGTAGAAGAGGAAATTAAACCACTTAAAATAGAAGAGGAAACATGTTAAAGATGAAGATGAAATCTATTAAAAAGGAAGAGAAAATTAGTTAAAGTATCGATCTATTAAAGTAGTAGTTATAGTGTGTTAAAACATAGTTCTAATCTATTAGTGTAAAAGTTCAAGATAGTTAAAAGTATGTGTGATCATGGTGAATTAAAGTGCGTAAGATTTAAAGTCACTGATGACATACCTTAAAATCTTAGTTTGAAGGTATTAAAATAAGAGTTCTAAGACGTTAAAATAAGAATTAGAATTTATTAAAATATATGTGATAATGAGATAAAATATATGAGATTTAAAATAATTATTAATATGATTTAAGGTATAACTTGAAAGGTGTTGAAAAGTTTTAAAATATTAGTTATTCATAGTCAGAAAATAGAAAATGTTAGTAAAAAATATGTAAGAATTAGAAATTCACATCTCTACCAATATCTGGACTTTTTTATGCAATTATTTCCGACAGGATCTACACTCTACAGTTGAGGTCCCCTTATAATTAATTTGTTAAAAAAAAAAGGTCGAAAGTCCCGTTGGTGAGGAAGAGATCCATGCAGGGGGATGAGCATCTAATTGAAGGGAAGGGGAGGAATATATAGGAAACGAGGGTTTCCGATCGAATGTCTCCACTACTTTTCAAAAACGCACAACACACAATTCACTGCCCCACTGTCGTCTTTCCCTTAGTCAGACATACAACTCAAACACAGGAGTGAGGGTGTCCAGGAAGACGACACAGACCTTGACAGTGCACACAGTACCGGAAAAATCCCGAGCACAAGAAACCACAACGTGCCTGGCTCACACAGAACCTGGGGTACCTGACTAAAGAGGCATTCCAGACTAGGCGTCGGACCACCACACTTGGAAAACACACAAGCCACGTCACAATCATTTACCACATGCATAAAACTTATACTGCGGTACACATATCATAACTAGCTCGTCACTGGTCACCATGTGGCCTCCAAGCAACTACACACTATCATGCACATGAACCACATGACCATATTATAGCATTGCCTGTCATTGGTCATCTCATGACCTCTATAGCAACACACCTCCATGCACACAAACCACACATATGCATCACATAACCTTCATAACAAAATTAGCATGATTAACATAATCATCATAACTAACACAACTCATTACTAATCATAAACCAAACCATTAACCTAAACATGCTTTACTAATATGGAAACAACTTAAACATCTTAATAGCACCCTAGAAAACTAGGACAAGGTCAACACAAGACCCTCATTGCCCAACCACCACAGCACAACACAAACCTCAGAAGCTAAAATGCGACAGACACAGTCGTCGCCTTCAAAATCTTTCCACTATAGCCCATATTGGCTCACTGAGTCCCTTCTGTTGGGTTGAGTGTGTTTTGGAATTTCTTAAAGTTGTATTTTAATGATGACCAATGAACATCACTCATACTTTGATTTTGATGATGACATATTGTGATTTTAATGATGAGATATTATGATTTTAATGATGACATGTTGTGATTTTAATGATGACATGTTGTGATTTTAATGATGACATGTTGTGATTTTAATGATGACATGTTGTGATTTTAATGATGACATATTGTGATTTTAATGATGACATATTGTGATTTTGATGATGATATGTTGAACATGTTATACATTTTATACATATCACAATAATGCTTAAACAACATGTTTTTGATGTTTAATATCTCATATTTTAATGATAATATCTTGTACTAATGGCTTATGTGTTAAATTTTCAGGTTCACACATTTTTGTCTTGGTAGTGTCGACACTAGATCAAGTCAGGTCGACACTAGACCCAGTTTCCAGCAGATCAGTTTGCCTGACTGGGACAGCAGGTCGACACTAGATCAAAGCAGATCGACACTAGATCAAAGCAGGTCGACACTAGATCAAAGCAGGTCGACACTAGATTAAGTCAGGTCGACAATAGATCAGGGCAGGTCGACACTAGACCCAGTTTCCAGCAGATCAGTTTGCCTGACTGGGACAACAGGTCGACACTAGATCAGGGCAGGTCGACACACTCCGGTTGAAACTCAAAAACGTGAATTTCTCTGTACACGTGGCTGCTTGGGATTTAGGGGATTTGACCTAGGTTTCCGTGCCCATGCACCCCAAAGCACTTTATGGACATATGGGGCTATAAATACCCATGTTCCTTGTACCCCAAAGGTAAGAGAGCCCATACACTTCCAGAAGAAGCCTTTTGGTGGCCAAAGGGGGTTTTCCAGATCTGTCTCCATCTCCAGAAGCTGCAAGCCATCCTTTCAAGAGGAAGGACAAGGGAATCAAGGGGAATCCCTGGAGAGAAGGTTGTTGTGCAAGGCAAGGGAGCAGATCCAACTGAAGAGCCTCAGGAGAAGAAGGATTTCTGGCATTTGAGATGCCATCAAAGCAGAGCATCGCCAATTGAGGAGAATCTCCATCGATTTCCATCAAGGCTCCTCAATTGAAGCGTCTGCAAGGCCTCTTCATCGAAGAACACTCTTTCTACATCTATTTGCCTTATTCCTGAGTTTGTTCTTCCTTATTTCGTCAATGAGATTTATGCATAAAATTCTGCACAAATTTCTGTGTACGAAACTATCTTGAATCAGATCATTGCTAGAGGATCTGATCTCTTTTGTGTTTGATCTAGCTTTTATACTGTGAGCCGTCGAGCTCTGGTTTGTGTGTCATCACACTCACGGTGTGGTTTCAGCCGTCGTGCTCAATTTGGATTCGTCGTACTCCGATTGTTGTTTGAGCCGTTGCGCTCAGTTTGTGAGTCGTTGAACTCAAGGTTGTGTGTTGAGCCGTCGTGCTCAAGGGTGTTTGGAGTCGTCATGCTCCAGTGTGAGTTGTACTCAAGGTTTTGAGTAGTGTGGCCTCACTGTGTGAGGGGTGGACGTAGGAGTCACTGGAGGTGATTTCCGAACCACCTAAAAATCCTCTGTGCAGTGGTTTGAATTGTGGTTTGCCTTTATATCTCGCTAGATGCATGCATAGGGATTTCTCTCACACTACTAATTGATCTACTCACACACTAATCACACTTCAGATCAGTAAATTGTTTAGGTGAATTGATCTCTGATTCGAAGTAATTTTGAATTGCTTAAGCTTCCGCATTAATTGGTGTTAGATCTATTCAACCCCCCCTTCTAGATCTGATCCATCCACCCATCCGATCCTAACAATTGGTATCAGAGCGGGTTAATGCTTGTTACTGATCTGATTTGATTGCTTCTGTTTGATCTCTGTGTTAATTGCTTGAACTGTTTGCTTGATCTTTCACTGTCTCTGTGTGCTTAATCGCTTTGATTCCTACCTTTGGTATTAGAGCAGGTTAACCACTCTAATTGTTAGATCTAATTCCTTGCTACATTGATTCTCTGTGATTAGATCTAATAGTCCTTTGAGTTTTGGTATAATGGAAAATTGTCTTAATCTACATGAATTTCCTGTTATAATTTCAGAGAAATCCCCAAGCTCATTTTCATTGGATTTCTCAAAGGACTCACAAAGACAAAGAGCAAAAGAAATTCACAAGCACTTAATGGCAAAGAAGAGCATCAATGAATCCAGAAAATCAACAATTCAGAAGGTTGTGGCTCTCACTGCACATTCCAAGAGCTCAGAGCATTCTGCATCCTCTCCAGAAATCAAGGGTTCAAATGGGTCTATAAGATCAGGTAAATCATTTCCAGATCCATTTATGAATTCTAATTCTGATTCTGATACAGATGAAGGCATGTCTTATGCTGAATTGGTTGAGTTCTGTGAGAAGATACAAAATCTTAATGCAAAGCTGAACACTAAGAATAAAGATTTGAAAAAGACTTTAAAACATTGCCATAAAGTAATTGAAAATTTGACAAATACACTTGAATTGCTCCAGAACAATCATAAAGATTTTTCAGAAGAAAATGAGAATTTGAAAAATGAAGTTGAAAAATTAAATTCTGAGAAAGAGAATTTGGAAGATGAAGTCCAAATCTGTGAAAATAAACTGAATGGATTGAAAGAAAACCATGAGCTATTGAAATCAAAAGTTATTGATCTGGAAAATGAAAATGGAAAATTGATTAATCTCAATGAAAACTTCAAATTTGATAATGATCAATTAAACAAACAGATTTCTAACATGGCTCATGATCATCAAATAAATGAGAGATGCAAACAACTTGTTGAAGAAAATCATCACTTAAAGAGGAAGATTGAATGCTTATTGAATGACAAACCATTGGACAATGATTGTAGCAATTTGAGTAACAAAATTGCTGATTTGGAAAAACAAATTGCTCAATTTGAAAGTGAAAAGAACAAGATGAAAAATGGTTTGGATGTCATGCTAAATAAGCTTCAAAATTCAGAAAAAGAAGTTGTTGCATTAAAAGCTGAAAAACAGAAGCTTGGACATGAATTGAAAAATACTAAATACACAAGTCTTGCTTCTGTGAGAGATAAGAAAAATGAAAATAAAATAAAACTAACATTTGTTAAAGCTGATGTAAACAAGAACTCTGCTAATTCTAATGAAAAACTAGTAAAAGTTCTTGTTCAGAAACAGACAGAGAAAAAGGAGAATACTACTGTCAAGAAGATTCATCTACCTTCTCCATCAGTTCAAAAAGCTCCAAGGCAAGTTCCAAATTCACATCATGCCAAGAGCCACCAAAAAGTACCTCCTTCTCCTCATGGTAAGCCTCCTCACATGAAAAAGGAGATTCCAGCAAATGCACACATGCCAAGGTAAGTACAAGGTAAAAAATGCTCTCATTTGCTTTAACTGTAATAAACCTGGTCATCTTGCCAAACATTGCTGGAATATAAATCAAAATTTCAATAAACATGCCAAATCAGTCCAATGCTTCACATGTCATAAATTTGGGCATACTTCTAGGGAATGTTGGCATAGAATTGATAATTTTGTGCATGCTCCCATGTTTCATGTCAATGTACATAAGAATAAAGATCATGTTCATGCTGAAAACACTCAGAATTCTATGTACATGAAAAAGAACTGTTGCACGAAAGATCTCTTCTGAATTCCATGTTAAAAATCTCAATGATAAAAATCTGAAAAATAGAAAACAAAATGTTCAGTATGTTAGTGGTGCATTCTATACCAATAGCTCTAAGATTAGAAACCAAGATTCCAGTGTTTCTAGTCTTCAGAAAAATGCACCCAATATCAAATCCTTTTGGATTCAAAAATCATTGTTGCAAATTCATGGAAGATCCTTAGGACTCAAACAAGTTGGTTCTAAAATATGCTGCTGAATGCTGGATGCAGGGATCCTTGTAGTCAATCTCAAAATGAAGGCTTCATGACTAAGGCTACAAGGAAAGTAAGTGAAGAGAATGAAAGAAAATGAAAATCTTACCAGGTAAATACTTCTGAGAGATTCCCTACTAAATAAAAACTGAAATCAATTGGGACTCTTATGCAAAGATCAATTGGTATATCAAATGATGAACTGTGAAAGGACAAGTCATGCTTGTCTGGAAACTATCATTATATGTGAGGAATAACCTCCGCCAAGTACCAATGATCTTCCTTGTGTAAGAGTCATTAATTTTAAAAATAAAAAAAAAAAATTGGTTGTCATTGAAACATGATTGCTTGTTTATTTCATTTCTTCCATGATGATGTTAGCTTGAATTACTTGCAAAAATTTCACATCATTCACATGTAACTAAGAATCATGATTTTGTTGAAAATGCTCAGAAACTCCATGTGAATATAAATTGAAAACTTCATGAAAATATAGATGCATTGAGCAAGGCAAAAAGAAAATTTGGAACTAATTCTGCTCATAGTTCTGTCAATGAAAGAAATGCATCTATACCAAAAATAAAATCATTTTGGATTCAGAAATCTCTATTGCACTCTAACATTGACTTCATTGCAGGACCCAAGCAAGTGTGGGCCCCAAAACCAGCTTGATCAGCATGCTGTGGAGTCTTGCAGCCATACATTGTAAATGGATTCAAGATATTGACTGTGCAAGGTAAGAAATGATTGGAGAACACAGGTAAAATCTTTGAAAAGCAATTGAAGTCCTTTCAGGTAAAACTTCTTTATCATTTCAAATTTGAATTGCCTGAATTGAAATGAATGTTTAATTTTTATCTGAAAAATGAGAAATGTGTTTCATGGTACTCCAACAATGAACTATGTGTCATAACAATTGGAATCATGTTGTGTTATCATGCTTGCTTAACTGTGTCCATGATTCTGTGTGCATATCAACTGCTTTGACTTTTTGGTATATCAAATGATGACATGTGAAAAAACAAGTTATGCTTGTTTGGAAACTTTCATTATGCGTGAGTAAAATACTCCGCCAAGTACCAAAGGTCATGTTATGCTTAAAGCTAATGGTGTGCATAATCATGTGTGAATTGCTTACTAGCTTTTTCATTCCATGCACATATTAGGGGGAAGTAAATTTGAAAAAGTGCAAAAATGTTCTTGAAAAATGCAATGAATTTCATGCTAAAACTAAAGAATAATTGACCTTTTGCAGTAACTATGTAGTATATCAAATGGTGAAATGTGAAAGGACAAGTTAGGCTTGTCTGGAAACTATCATTATGCGTGAGAAAAATTCTCCGCCAAGTATCAATAGTCTTTTCCTGCATAAAGGTCATCAAGAAAAATGAAAATCTCAAAAACTTTATTTTAAGTCTTTGAAACTTTTCTCCTTCAATAAATTGCCTGTTAATGCATGCTTGATCATGTTCATATTCTTTCTGTGCAAACTACTTTGAATGAACATATCTGAATTGCTTAAATGATCATTTCATATCATGCATATCTTATGGGGAAGTGAGTCAAAAGAATCTTTGAGTGAAATGCTGGAGAAATATTCTTTCATATCTGATTTATCAATTGTTGACAAATGTTCTTGCAACTAAATTCACATTGCATTGGCATTCTTGGTATATCAAATGGTGATTTGAAGAAAGACAAGTCAGACTTGTCTGGACACTTTCACTATGTGTGAGTATATGTCTCCACCAAGTATCAGAACCTTGTATGCAATTGTTGAGGGGGAGTCATTGTCTTTCAATAAAAACATTCATGTCATTCTGACTTCACTTCATTCCATTCTTATTCCTCCTATAATCCTCATGTTCACCTTGTGAGGGGAGATACATGAAAGGGGGAAGTCATTGTTACATTCCTTGACCTTACTTGTCTATTTTGAACCCTAAACTCATCAGAATTTTTGAGTCATTGTGCTATTTTCTTATGAGAGAATTAAAACATTGAAACTAAAATCATTGTGCATTTAGTTTAATGTCAAAGATTCAGTATCATTTCAAGGTCATGCAATCTTAATACTGAATGTCTTTAAAATGATTTGCAAAACACTTGTAGGCATATGAGTGGCTTTAATATTTCACATGTGTATGTTTAAGCTTTATTTTTACCACATGTTAAGAATATTTTTCTAAATTCGTAGTCATGACTTTTCTGGTCAAAGCAAACATATTCCTACTAAATATCAAAAGAAAAATGATCAATCTGGAAAGATACAAACAGAGCAATGCAAATTCTTGAACCACTGAGTAACCGGGTCATTTCACTGATAAGTGATTTGTTTCTCGTCAAAAGTGGAAATAAAAGTTTTCAACTCTGTATAAGATAATGAAAGTTAAACCACTTGAGTAATCAGGAGATCTTGCATCTGATCAATGTGATCTCTTGCACTGAAAAGTGAGATTTAACTAATTTATTCTTATATTCTTTCCCAGTTAAAAATGAAAGAAAATCAAATGACAGGATGGAAAAGCTTAAGATCTTAACAAAGCTCATGTTTACTAGTTTAGACTTATTATTTTACATTGTGTTAAACTTCAAGCTCCTAACATCCTTGTTAAAATATTTCTGCTCATTCATATAGGTCACTTTTCTTCACATTTGCATCATTATTTTAACCACATTCAGATCATTATACTTTGCTATACTTTGTGTGTGAGTGTCTTTGTGATTAAACTTTATTGCACAATACAAACAACTCAATAATTTCTCTCATATGTCAATATCACTTTGTCTCATTTATTTTGATCATTCCTGACCATTCCTTACTCCATTTCATTTCTTGGTCTCCAACCATCATTGTTTCTCTCTCTTATATATCTTTTTGATGCTGTCAAAAGGGGAGAAAGGTCTCTAAGGGGAGAAAGGTCAAGGGGAGAAAGTCTTTAAAGAAGAAAGGTCTCTAGGGGGAGAAAGGTCAAGGGTGTATATGGTTAAATGGGGAGTTATTGTAGTCAAGGGAGTCAGGTTATTGGGAGATTGTGCATATGTTTGTCATCATCAAAAAGGGGGAGATTGTTGGGTTGAGTGTGTTTTGGAATTTCCTAAAGTTGTATTTTATGATGAATGACCAATGACTCATCACTCATACTTTGATTTTGATGATGACATATTGTGATTTTAATGATGAGATATTATGATTTTATGATGACATTTGTGATTTTAATGATGACATGTTGTGATTTTAATGATGACATTTTGTGATTGTGATTTTAAATTGTGATATTTAATGATGTGATTTATTGTGATATTGATGATGATATGTGATTATACTTTTTTATACATATCACAATAATGCTTAAACAACATGTTTTTGATGTTTAATATCTCATATTTTAATGATAATATCTTGTACTAATGGCTTATGTGTTAAATTTTAGGTTCACACATGTTTGTCTTGGTAGTGTCGACACTAGATCAAGTTAGGTCGACACTAGACCCAGTTTCCAGCAGATCAGTTTGCCTGACTGGGACAGCAGGTCGACACTAGATCAAGCAGGTCAACACTAGATCAAAGCAGGTCGACACTAGATCAAAGCAGGTCGACACTAGATCAAAGCAGGTCGACACTAGTCAAAGCGGGTCGACACTAGATCAAGTCAGGTCGACACTAGATCAAAGCAGGTCGACACTAGATCAGGGCAGGTCGACACTAGACCCAGTTTCCAGTAGATCAGTTTGCCTGACTGGGACAGTAGGTCGACACTAGATCAGGGCAGGTCGACACACTCTGGCTGAAACTCAAAAACGTGAATTTCTCTGTACACGTGACTGCTTGGGATTTAGGGGATTTGACCTAGGTTTCCGTGCCCATGCACCCCAAAGCACTTTATGGAAATATGGGGCTATAAATATCCATGTTCCTTGTACCCCAAAGGTAAGAGAGCCCATACACTTCCAGAAGAAGCATTTTGGCGGCCAAAGGGGGTTTTCCAGATCTGTCTCCATCTCCAGAAGCTGCAAGCCATCCTTTCAAGAGGAAGGACAAGGGAATCAAGGGGAATCCCTGGAGAGAAGGTTGCTGTGCAAGGCAAGGGAGCAGATCCAACTGAAGAGCCTCGGAGAAGAAGGATTTCTGGCATTTTAGATGCCATCAAAGCAGAGCATCGCCAATTGAGGAGAATCTCCATCGATTTCCATCAAGGCTCCTCAATTGAAGCATCTGCAAGACCTCTTCATCGAAGAACACTCTTTCTACATCTATTTGCCTTATTTCGGAGTTTGTTCTTCCTTATTTCGTCAATGAGATTTGTGCATAAAATTCTGCACAAATTTCTGTGTACGAAACTATCTTGAATCAGATCATTGCTAGAGGATCTGATCTCTTTTGTGTTTGATCTAGCTTTTGTACTGTGAGCCGTCGAGCTCTGGTTTGTGAGTCATCACACTCACGGTGTGGTTTGAGCCGTCGTGCTCAATTTGGAGTCGTCGTACTCCGTTGTTGTTTGAGCCGTCGCGCTCAGTTTGTGAGTCATTGAACTCAAGGTTGTGTGTTGAGCCGTCGTGCTCAAGGGTGTTTGGAGTCGTCATGCTCCAGTGTGAGTTGTACTCAAGGTTTTGAGTAGTGTGGCCTCACTGTGTGAGGGGTGGACGTAGGAGTCACTGGAGGTGATTTCCGAACCCCCTAAAAATCCTCTGTGCAGTGGTTTGAATTGTGGTTTGCCTTTATATCTCGCTAGATGCATGCATAGGGATTTCGCTCACACTACTAATTGATCTGCTCACACACTAATCACACTTCAGATCAGTAATTGTTTGGGTGAATTGATCTCTGATTCGAAGTAATTTGAATTGCTTAAGCTTCCGCATTAATTGGTGTTAGATCTATTCAACCCCCCTTCTAGATCTGATCATCCACCCATCCGATCCTAACACATCTAGTAGTCAATGAGTTTCGTTCCCTAGCTGAAAACTTGAATTGAGTTTACTTACTGAGAACTTTAGATTTTGCACGTTTATCCTATAATCTTTTAAAAGATTGTTAGCTTCATCTTCATTTTTTACTTGACTCATATGCTCCATGTGATTGCTAATTTATTCGTTTGTAGTACTTGCTATTTATCTGGCATGCACATTGTGATGATATCTTAATCCTTCACTAGAAAATGGTAAAACAGGTTTTCGTGAATACCATCCTATACAACACTTTTCTGTCAGGAATGCTAATACATGTGTTGATATTTAGAAGTTCCGTTGATGTATGATTTCTCTCTTTGGTGACCCCGACATTGGCTTTTGCTTAGGGTCCGTTTGATTGCATGTAAACCCCAATGAGTAAAATTTTTCAAGGAAAATTTCATTTGTTGGGTCATTGATATCCCCAAAAAGTAAAATCTAAAAAACTTTATCCTAAAAATTCCGAATTTTGACATATGTAGTAGAAGTCCGGAGGCTATTTTCCCGCCTACTATAACCTGTCGTCTTCACCTTCTTCCTTGCTTATTAGCTAACTACAGTGCCAACTTTTCTGGCACTATATATTCATCTATGTTGTATATTTATTTTCTTTCCCCTAATTTAACTGTCTTTGTCAAATCTAATTATTTTTCATTAGTTGTTTTAATTTTGAACTTTTTTATTAAAATATCCATAGAACACTATTTATTCAAGTTGTGTTTTTATTTTATTTCTCCTAGTTTAAATTGTCTTTGTCAAAGTTGATTGTTTTCCATTAGTTTTCTTAATTATTTAATTTTTAAAATATCAAAATAAAAAATAAAGTAAAATAAAATTTTGATGAATAGTGTTAAATAATGAGCAAGGGGTATGTGGTTCCCTCTCATTGGACTGGACCATAAGGTCCATGCAACTCTCCTACATATAAAAGTTTGCATTTAATGCTATTGACCTTTCATATTTTTTTCTCTTCTATTTGCACAAATACCCAGTGAAAACATTTACTTGAGAACCAAATAGACAATTAGGTTTTTAATTTTCATGTAAAAACTATTTCATAAAAAATATTTTCTCTATGAAAATATTTTACAAGCAACCAATAGACCTTTAATGTTACTTGGCAGATAGGCTGGGCTCTTATACAACTGGGCTCTTATACAATTGGAGGCTCTAGTGTTGAACATGGGATTTCTCCATACTTGTTAGGTATAATTTTGAAAATTTTTTTCCCCCATTGCAGTAGTGTAGTATATGTTGTAATCAATCGTGGGTCTTGGATAGAATACTATTCTGGCATGCCTACAAGAGTAGAAAAGTTGGATATTTGCTAAACATTGAAACATGATAATTGAATTTGGTTCATATATATATACATCGTGTTCTTCTTCTGAATAGATGATCTGTTCGTTTTTCCCACTCAAGAAGCGCATAGGAATGGCCGATTTGATTGAGTTTATTTCCCATTTTCCAAATATCTTAGGTGCTTTTCTTTGGTGGTCCAGACAGTTTGCTCGCAGCCAAATACCTGGGCTTCATATTATGATCGACCCCTCCACTACATTTCTTATATATCTTGATTTGTCATTACAGTACTTTTGTGTGTGGGAATAAAGGAGGTAATGTTCCCCTTCCTAGCTATAATTAAGGTGTTTATCAATGCAAGGACTAAATCATTCTTAGATTACAATGTATAATGATGGTTATCAATGTAAGGACTAAATCATTCAGGTTTTCTTTTGGCTTCCACATACTGCCCTTATGGTGTATTTGTTACCTACTTTTGACGCAAGTAAAAAATCCCCAACATGATTTGCCTTTGGGTATTGGGTTGGCTAATTGTGTCCATTGTTGTTGTTGGCCTCGCTCGTGCCATATTTTGTTATGGATCCAGATACTACTATTTCTTATGCGTTTGCCAGTCATTGATAGCTCTATTTCTGGATAATATAAATAGAGCAGACGCAGAATTACCTTACCCGCTTCTATTTCTCTCATTTATTTCTAATGATTTTTACACATAAATTATTGGTATATGAAGAATTATAAATATGTCTAAAATATTATCAATTATATCATTAGTAATGAAAAATGTTATGGATATGTCATTGCAGTAAACTTCTATTCCAAGAGAACAAATATTCCTTCAAGGTTATGTTATTTCTCCATTTGTTTAATAAATTTCGGCGAAAATGCCCTTGTTATATCTTTTTTAAGATTTTGAGGATCAGATCTAGCTACATGCTAAGGTAGTAGTTTACCCCATTGATATTAAGGTTTCTTATTACGGATGAGTCAAATCCAAGGTTAAATCAACGAGGACAACGCCATATCAATAGGCGGAGATATGTGCAACATTTTATTTGCAAGTGGCATATTCGAACAAAAAAACCTATTTAAACTAGGGTATGTCGCAGTTCAAATAAGAACGGAAAAGAAAAAAGATAAAATTAATTACAAGTCTATGTGAGAGGAGGAACTTATTTCTTGGTCCCCATAAAAAAGGGGCGCAAATAATTTCTCCTCGTAGTGTACTTTAACAATCAGTCACTGAAAAGATAATTTTCTGTCTTTGATTTTTTTTTCTCCCGTTTTACCCTTCCGTCAATATGTACTTTTATTTTTTGTCATCAGATATGTATGACCACTGAATTTATACTTTAACTGATTTTCTCATCTACTTTAACTAATTTTTTCGTCAACTTTAACTAATTTCTCCATTTATTTTAATTGGATTCTACATCTACTTTAACTTATTTATGTTCTTATTATCTATTATTGGACTTTAACAATATTTTTTTTCTACTTTAACTCATACACAGTATTACTTTAATAGATCCATACATGTACTTTAACAGAGAGGTTGGTCTTGTTGGTAATTTTAACTATTAATGCATCTTATAGTAGACGAGGATATCGGTTAATGTAGAAGAGTTAATCGGTTAAAGTAGAAGAGGAAATTAAACCACTTAAAATAGAAGAGGAAACATGTTAAATATGAAGATGAAATCTATTAAAAAAGAAGAGAAAATTAGTTAAAGTATCTAATCTATTAAAGTAGTAGTTATAGTGTGTTAAAACAGTAGTTATAATCTATTAGTGTAAAAGTTCAAGATAGTTAAAGTATGTGTGATCATGGTGAATTAAAGTGCATAAGATTTAAAGTCACTGATGACATACCTTAAAATTTTAGTTTGAAGGTATTAAAATAGGAGTTCTAAGATGTTAAAATAAGAATTAGAATTTATTAAAATATATGTGATAATGAGTTAAAATATATGAGATTTAAAATAATTATTAATATGATTTAAGGTATAACTTGAAAGGTGTTGAAAAGTTTTAAAATATTAGTTATTCATAGTCAGAAAATAGAAAATGTAAGTAAAAAATATGTAAGAATTAGAAATTCACATCTCTACCAATATCTGGATTTTTTTATGCAATTATTTCCGACAGGATCTACACTCTACAGTTGAGGTCCCCTTATAATTAATTTGCTAAAAAAAAAGGTCGAAAGTCCCATTGGTGAGGAAGAGATCCATGCAGGGGGACGAGCATCTAATTGAAGGGAAGGGGAGGAATATATAGGAAACGAGGGTTTTCGATCGAATGTCTCCACTACTTTCCAAAAACACACAACACACAATTCACTGCCCCACTGTCGTCTTTCCCTTAGTCGGACGTACAACTCAAACACAGGAGTGAGGGTGTCCAGAAGACGACACAGACCTCGACAGTGCACACAGTACCGGGACAAACCCCGAGCACAAGAAACCACAACGTGCCTGGCTCACACAGAACCTGGGGTACCCGACTAAAGAGGCATTCCAGAATAGGCGTCGGACCACCACACTTGGCAAACACACAAGCCACGTCATAATCATTTACCACACATAAAACTTATACTACGGTACACATATCATAACTAGCTCGTCACTGGTCACCATGTGGCCTCCAAGCAACTACATACTATCATGCACATGAACCACATGACCATATTATAGCATTGCATGTCATTGGTCATCTCATGACCTCTATAGCAACACACCTCCATGTACACAAACCACACATATGCATCACATAACCTTTATAACAAAATTAGCAGGATTAACATAATCATCATAACTAACACAACTCATTACTAATCATAAACCAAACCATTAACCTAAACATGCTTTACTAATATGGAAACAACTTAAACATCTTAATAGCACCCTAGAAAACCAGGACTAGGTCAACACAAGACCCTCATTGCCCAACCACCACAGCACAACACAAACCTCAGAAGCTAAAACGCGACTGACACAGTCGTCGCCTTCAAAATCTTTCCACTATAGCCCATATTGGCTCACTGAGTCCCTTCCAGTAGTCAATGAGTTTTGTTCTCTGGCTGAAAACGTGAATTGAGTTTACTTACTGAGAAACTTTAGATTTTGCACGTTTATCCTATAATCTTTTAAAAGATTGTTAGCTTCATCTTCATTTTTTACTTGACTCATATGGTACATGTGATTGCTAATTTATACTTTTGTAGTACTTGCCTATTTATCTGACATGCACATTCTGATGATATCTTAATCTTTCAACTAGGAAAGTGGTAAAATAGCTTTCGTGAATACCATCCTATACAACACTTTTCTGTCCGGAATTCTAATAGTAATACAGTGTTGATATTTAGAAGTTCCGTTGATGTATGATTTTTCTCTAATTGATGACCCTGACATTGGACTTTTGCTTAGGGAAGTTTGATTGCATGTAAAATCCCACTGAATAAAATTTTTTCTAGAAAAACTTCATTTTTTAGGTCATTTGGTATCCCTACATTTAAAATATGAGAAAACTTATCCTAAAAGTTTTAGATTTTGTCATCCGCAGTAAAAGTCGGGAGGCTATTTGCTCACCTGCTATACTTCACCTTCTTCCTTGCTTATTAGCTAACTAGATTGCCAACTTTTCTACCACTATTAATCTAGGTTGTATTTTTATTTTCTTTCCCCTCATTTAACGGTCTTTGTCAAATCTAATTATT
The DNA here is from genome assembly GCA_014218235.1 of Colocasia esculenta. Classification (NCBI taxonomy): domain Eukaryota; kingdom Viridiplantae; phylum Streptophyta; class Magnoliopsida; order Alismatales; family Araceae; genus Colocasia; species Colocasia esculenta. The sequence goes on from CM024756.1 coordinate 133,872,100, forward strand.
CTTTATTAGTTGTTTTAATTTTTAATTTTTTATTAAAATATCCATAGAACACTATTTATTCAAGTTGTGTTTTTATTTTATTTCTTCTAGTTTAAATTGTCTTTGTCAAAGTTAATTATTTTCCATTAGTTGTCTTATTTTTTAAAAAATATCAAAAATAAAAATTTTTGGAGTGGACCATAAAGTCCCATGCAACTCTCCTAAATAGTAAAAATTTGCATTTAATGCTATTGACCCTTCACATTTTTTCTCTTCTATTTGCACAAATACTCCGTAAAAATATTTACCTGAGAACCAAATGGATAATTATATTTTTTAATTTTCATGTTAAAACTATTCCATAAAAAAAATTCTCTATGAAATTTTTTTTACATGCAACCAAACAGACTTTTAGTGTTGTTTGGCTGATAGGCTGGGCTCTTATACAATTTGGAGGCTCTACTGTTGAACATGGGATTTCTCCATACTTGTTAGGTATATAATTTCAAATTTCTCACCCCCCCCCACCCTTGCAGTAGTGTAGTATATGTTGTAATCAATCGTCGGTCTTGGACAGAATACTATTCTGGCATGCCTACAAGAGTAGAAGAGTTAGATATTTGCTAAACATTGAAACATGATAATTGAATTCGGCTCATATATACATCATGTTCTTCTCTGAATAGTTTTGTTTGTTTTTTTTCCCTCAAGAAGCGCATAGGAATGGCCAACTTGATTGAGTTTATATCTTTTTTAAGATTTTGAAGATCAGACCTAACTACATGCTAAGGTTGTTTACCCCACTGATATTAAGATTTCTTATTACGGGTTAGTCAAATCCAAGGTTAAATCAACAAGGACAACGCCATATCAATAGGCGGAGATATCTGCAACATTTTATTTGTAAGTGGCATATTCGAACAAAAAAACCTATTTAAACTAGGGTATGTGGCAGTTAAAATAAGAAGAGAAAAGAAAAAAGAAAAATTTAATTACAAGTCTATGTAAGAGGAGAGGAGGGACTTATTTCCTGGTCCCCATCAAAAAAAGGTCCCAAATAGTTCCTCTTTTTAGTGTATTTTAACAATCAGTCTTTAAAAAGATAATTTCTGTCTTTTATTTTTTTTTCTCGTTTTACCCTTTCGCCAATATGTACCTTTATTTTTTGTCATCAGATATGTATCACCACTAATTTATACTTTAATTGATTTTCTCATCTATTTTAACTTATTTTTTTCGTCTACTTTAACCAGTTTCCCCATTTACTTTAATTAGATTCTACATCTACTTTAACTTATCCTTTATGTTCTTATTATCTAATCTTGCACTTTAACAAGATTTTTTTCTACTTTAACTCACACACAGTATTACTTTAATACATCCATACATGTACTTTAACAGAGAGATTGGTTTTCTTGGTAATTTTAACTATTTATGCATCTTACAGTAGACGAGGATATCGATTAATATAGAAGAGGAAATCGATTAAAATAGATGAGAAAATCAGTTAAAGTAGAAGAGGAAAAATGTTAAAGAAGAAGAAGAAACCTATTAAAAAAGAAGAAGAAATTAGTTAAAGTATCCGGTCGGTTAAAGTAGTAGTTATAGTGTGTTAAAACAGTAGTTATATAAGAGTTCAAAGTCGTTAAAATATGTGTGATAGTGAATTAAAATATGTGAGATTTAAAATCACTGATGACATGACTTAAGATCCTAATTTGAAGGTGTTAAAGTAAGAATTCAAAGAAATTTGAAGTTGTTAAAATATATGTGGTAGTGAATTAAAGTATAATTGTTGATATGATTTAACGTATAACTTCGAAGACGTTAAATATGAGTTTAAAATTTTTAAGATAACAGTTGTTTATAGTCGAAGACAGGAAACATAGTTAGAGATTGTTAGCACAGATTTTAATAAAATAGTAACTAAAAAAGAAATTAGCATATCTAAAAATACTTGAATTGTTTTCGGTAGATATTTTTGACAAAGACTTATAATTAAAGTCTCCCACTAACAAAAAGACCTATTAACGAATTTGCTAAAGAAAAAAAAAGGGTCAAAAGTCCCGTTGGTGGGGAAGAGATCCATGCAGCGGGTACTTGCGCATATACGAGCATATAATTGAAGGGAAGGGGAGGAATATATAGGAAAGGGATGCGGAAAATATGGGAGGGTTTCCGATCGAATGTCTCCACTACTTTCCAAAAACGCATGGACGAAGTCCGTATTTATACGCTAATCTTTCCCCATGGAGACCCATACCCTCCTCTCCAATCCTCCGTCGTCGTCGTCGCCGCCGCCGCTGCTCTTCTTCACCGAGCGCATCCGATTCCAATCATGACCATGGCCGTTGTTTCTCTTACTCTGTTGTTGCAACTTCTGTTACTGGTGACAGGTAGGGAGACATAAACACACACACGCACAGAGAGAGGAAGAGAGCGAGACACAGATAGAGAGGAGAGAGAGAGGGCTCCACCATACATGGTGCTAGCTAGCTCCTGCACCATATATATATGAGAAAACTTCTTACATATCGTCTCTCCCCATGTCATGGAATACTTGCAGGTGCCCAATCTGCGGCGGTGCTGACGTGGTGAACAACTGCAACCATATGATATGGCCGGCGCTTTTCGGCAGCAACGTGGCCCTCTCCACCACCGGTTTTGCACTCTCCCCTGGCGAGTCCATGGTTGTTCAAGGGCCCGCAGGCATGTCCGGCCGCGTGTGGGCTCGCACCCTCTGCAATGTTGATCCTTCGACGAACACCTTCGCCTGCGCCACGGGAGATTGCGGCACGGGCGCTGTGGAGTGCTCTGGCAGGACGGGGGCGCGCCTGCGACGCTGGTCGAGTTCAAGCTTGACGGCGACGGCGGGAAGGACTTCTTCGATGTCAGCTTGGTCGACGGGTTCAACCTGCGGTGGAGGCGCTGCCTCAGGCGTTGGCTGGTGGCGACAACAGCGGGGCCAAGTGCGAAGTGACCAACTGTCCGGTGACTTAAACAATAGATGCCCGCCGGAGCTGGCCATGCATGACATGTCCTCCGGGCAGGTGGTAGCGTGCAAGAGCGCGTGCTTGGCGTTGGGCAAGGACGAGTACTGCTGCACGGGGGAGTACGCGAATCCCCAGATCTGCCACGAGACCCCCTACTCCAGGGTGTTCAAGGACGCGTGCCCTAGAGCTTATAGCTACGCCTACGACGACGCCACCAGCACCTTCACCTGCGCATCCGGGAGCACAAACTACCTCATCACCTTCTGCCCCGCACCTGATCTGCCTCCGCAGCTATGCATCGATCTTCTATTTTTATAACTACATGCATGCATGCTGTAGTAGTCCCAGAAGATATATATAGCGACATGCAGGAGGTCTGCATGCAGAAGGGGTTTAATCTTCATTTGTTTTTCTACGTCCTTATTAAATAATATTAATTTGTTGCTCAACGTCGTCATATATATTCTTGTCTCTTCATTAATTAATTTGAACTGTTCAACAGATGATGGGCACATTATAAGAGGAAGTGCCGCTTCGAGGGTTAAACCAGCAACACGTAATACGGTTTAAAATATAGAAATCCCTGGAGGCTGCAGGGCCTGTGTCCTGATTCCGCCGGTTAATATTTATATAATTAAACTTATTTCTGTTTTAATTACTTAGCTTGGAGTTTGATCCCACATTCCTTCTGTCCGTAGTTCTTTATTGTTACCATTAATTGGTAATTGGTTGTTTCTTCTACCCGGCCCGTATAGCAGTTTCTTTTATAGCTAGATGTAGTTAATTTTCATAAGAAGACATATATGCACGATCGATGTAACGTACGCCTTTATCTTAGCTAGGCGAAATTTTGCAATAGATTCTCGTTCGTATTCCTCCTGCCTCACGCTCTCTGTTAATGTGAAGTAATTTTGCCGCATGAATCAGTTGTCTAATTCGATCGTCGACAAGGCCACAATTATAAGATCCCTTTGAAATTATATAATGACCAATCGTGAGATTTTAATTTTAAATTATCTCTAAAAAGTGGTTTTTTTTCCTCTTCTGAATTTCATATAATTTGTAAAGGAAGAGATGCTCTTTTTTTTTTTTCCTAACATAATACCTGAACTAGATCCTCGTCCTGTTATCCAGATATATTTTTTCAATCCAAATTATATATGTCAGTTATTCTAATATATCGAAATAAAGTTAAGAAGTATGATGTCATATAGGCTAACTCAAATAAAAATGACCTTTTCGTCCTTATACAAGTAGGCTATATATATATATATATCCGATTATTGGGATAAAATATGTTATTTTCAAAACTTTTGATGTACTCTCTTTTTTGGACATTAAATAGATTTCATATTGCTTCACGAACTGAGTACAATAGCTGGCCAAGCAAGGCCGAACAAGACAGCCGCACAGGGCTACATCAGGAGCAGGCATGGCTTAAACGAGGGCCATGAGGCAAGGGACCATCGGTCCAAAGGAGGAGGGCAAAGCCAAAACTACACAGGACCACCGTCGCACAAGGCGCCGCAAAGCAAACGCCGGTCTTCACCGGCAACAACACGGCGGGGAGACGCGCCCTCGGCCTCCACTTGAAGCCGGGGATGAGCTCGACGGGGAAGAGAGTAGCCTCCGACGAACCAAAGTAAACTAGATGAAACTTGAGCCCGCAGATCGGAGAGCCCAGATGAACCAGATGGGATGGCACACGAGCAACAGCCGCGCCGAATCTCGCCCAGCCGCACAGAAAGCAAACACTTGAGAAACATGATTAAATAAGGAAAGACACAAAGGCTAAACAAACGTCGCAGTTGGTCCTCCGGGCAGACGATGGAGAGGCCACCGGTGCCGGAAACGAACGCCTCACCGAGAAGGCAAGCTTCTTCCCAAGGGGAAACAAAACCCTCTTACCACCGGGGTAAGAAGAACCAAAGATCCCCCGGAGGGGGGACCAGCTTACTAAGCCGCGATCTGTCCGAGCAGCCGATGAGGAGGACACCAGCGCCGGAGAGGAAGCCGTCTCCTACAAAGGTAGGAGACCCAAAAGACCCCGACAGAGGGGGACAGCTTGCAGAAGAAGCCAGCCGGAGGCGGAGACGGGAGGGAGGGGGAGGGGGCTGAAATGATATTTTAGGTGCATAGCGAGAGAGATTTTTTATGTTTTACGTATTTTTTGCCTTGTAAAGGCACTTAAAGTTCATATGATATAAGTTATATATTAATAAAAAGTATTTACGGATTGTCGAGGGTATATATATAGCTTGGTAAATTTACCTCTTACAAATATCAAATGGGAATAAAGATTCCTTTTAGATATTTTAATATTTAGAGTTACTTCCTTCATTATTGACCTTATTAAATGTTATAAAAAATGTCTTTTCTATTAACTTTTCCAATTTTAAAATAAAAAAATCTCTTGGATGCTTTTAAAATAGAAACAACTTTAACTATCAAACTAATTATATCATATGAAGGCTTATGAAATGTAAGAATCAAAGAGTATAAAATTTAAAAGTAGAAAAAGAGGAGGGAATATTTTTTTGGATTCTCAAAATCAGATATATAGAATTTGTAATACAGATTTACACCTTCAAAGTTGGTATACCAAAACACTCTTCTAACACCTGTAATGAAAATATATAGATCTGTTGGCCACACAATAGATCCGGAGGGCAGTTGAATGGGTCACTATCTCTCTAGATGGATATATAAAAATATTGCAGCGATTAAGAATCTGAATAACAAGGGAACGAGAAATGAAAGAGGAAAGTGCATAAAACAATCACATGAATGACATAATAGATTTTATCATGGTTCGAATATGAGCGCGTCAGACTTTTACTTCTAGTCCTCAGAAAAAATCTATCATCGAGCTCTCACTAATAGCCCTAATCAGACAACCTATTTGCTGTAAATACGCAGTCAAGTCTTCCTCCCGCGGAGGGAACAACTGTCTGGCTTTGTCGGTCCTCCACTCAATAGAGATCACAATTGTTCGGTGCCGCATATGCAGACCTTCTCATAGAAGGTCAGTCCCAACCACGTCGATCCTCCTCTCAACAAAGGGCACATGGGTCACAGCCTAAAACTTATGAAGGCATCTGCCATTTGTGCCTTCTTAGATGATGAGATGGAAATAGTGAAAGCTCTAATAGCCATAGCTTGATAGAGAAGAAGGATAAGAAAGTTGAAGTTCGTTGTCGATGGATGGCTCAAACGATTCAGCGATGAAGAATAGCATATGCTTTTTACCAATCGAAGCTCTCATTGATGATGACACAATAATTGGAGAGGCTTTGAGTGAGGACTTTGAATGAAGGAGTGTTCTCTCTCTCTCTCTCTCCTCTCTCTCTCTCTCCTCTCTCTCTCTCTCTCAAGAATGATAGTTCACAAAGTGGTTTCTTTTTGAATGGATCTTCACTATTGTAATCCTCGTCGTGGTCACAAATTATAGATGCTTGGAAAACTTGACTATTGTGAGGTATGACTTTTCTTTCTTCGGTTTCATTGATGGGTTTGTCCAGATATGGCTCTTCTTGACCTTTGAGATATGATGGTATTGTGTTGGTCTGAGAAACACTTGATATCTTTTAACCTTTGAATCCCATATTGGTTTGACCAGTCTTTTTTCCTTTTACTGCAATAAATGGTTCAAAGAAAAAGGTAGCTTTTCTGACGATAGGTTTTATGTTCCCGTTGTAGGCCATTAGCATAAAGATAATTAAACTGTAAAGTAAATGTGAAAAGATCTCATTTTTCACTCATGTTGTAGCCTAATGAAATTATGTGCATGGCTACTATGAGCATGAGTTCTTTATCTATGCTTTGTCCTGAGATGATCTCCTTTTCTGCTACATAAAAATTTTGACTGTATACTCAAACAATGGTTAGTTTCAAGATATCTTTTAGAACATTTGTCAATTCTAGTAGATACGGTATGCAAAGTGCTTGTGCTTTACATGCGTCACTTTCATATAAAGATATTCAACTAGATATTTGATTTGCTTTAGCTCAGGGTCTGAAGATATAAAAGTTCATATATCCTGAGAGAAGATATTGTAGACAATATTGGACTGGGAATGGGTGCAAGTAAACATTGCTCAGTAGGATAAGTGATAAAGATGTGTGTGGAGGACATTTTTTTGTCTCCTAGGCCCATTACGACCCTTCAAGGTGTAGCAACCTTGATTTTTTTTAAAATACTAATAAAATAAAATTTTAATTAAATAAATGTGATAATAGATTAAATTAGAATAAAGAAGGAATAAATGGAATAAAAGGAAATTAAATCAAAGCCCATTAAGCTAAATTAGGAATGGGTTGTACTAATAGTCCAAACTCAAAGAATGGGCCCAAATGTGAAGAGCCCATCATGAGATGGGAGTTAAGTAAAATTCGTACCTAAAATTATTAATAATTAGAAAATGGTTAAGAGAAACACTAATTAACCCATAATTATCCAAAGGAGGAGTCCTCATCCCATCCTAACCCCTTGGCCACGAATTGGACCTTTTCCCTATCCTTTTAGGTAGATAATGGTTAGGAAATAGGGTGACAATTATGTAAATTCGGAGTTTGAAGATGAGAGAAGAGTTTTAGGTTTTAGGACTCTTACACTAGCTAAAACACCCCTAATTCGTCTCTACCAAGTCTCATTTCGCTGCTGGGGCTCTGGAGGATGAGGAGAGAGGGCTGAGACGAGGAGCAAGGAGAGGAAAGGCTTGGAGCAAGGAGGTTCTCTCTTCTTCTTCGTCATCAACCCTAAGTTTTCATTACAGTAAGAAAGGTAGGCAATCTCTCAAGCACAAATCACCTACATTTGGCCATAGTAGCCTACACATCCATCTTTGAAAGCCCTATGATTTCCCTAATTTTTGTGGCTCCATGACGAAGTATTAAATGTTCTAAACTCTGTCCTTACTATGCACCCAAACCTTCATGATTGCTGTCATTCACGCATGTACTTGATCCCATGCCATGCAAATATTCTCATAAATACTACAAGATGTTAGCTTTCAAACGCCCCTAGTTTCCCCAATTTTCATCATATATCCCTTGCGAATTAAATCATTTTTCCCGAATGTGCATGTTCTAGATCACCGAATGTAACTTGATAAAGCATGCCTAATCCTTGTCTATTTTCTAATTACTCATGACTAATGATAGATCTACATGTCTACTTTCGTTTAAAACCAATTTCTTGATTTTTGGAGTTTCCTGCGATTTCATTTCGATTTTAGAGTAGCTCTGTATCATGTTTGAAGGGAGGAACCCCACCTGGAAAAGGGCCGAATTCCCCTTTCTGGGCTCGGGCCACCATCTGAAGTCGCGACGGCCCGACCCTTCGCAATCTCAGAGGGGTCGCGACAGGGAGAACCGTCGCGTTCTGAACGCGACTTGTCGACTCGTCGCGACTTCCCCCGATTCAACCTCGGCGGCCCGGTTCAGTAGAACACGTCCGGACCATCCGTCGTGATTTCAAGAATTGCGCCGGAATTGAAAATCGCACTTATACCCCTACTATTTACACCATTTGACCCTTGTTTACACTTAATTAAGCACTGTTATGATTAGTATTAATCTGATTATTAATATTTGGAAATAATTACATAAATTAAATTAATTAAAAGCTAAAAGCACGATTATACATGCTCTCATGATTTCTTACACTTGCACACACCAAACATTATTAATTGTAATAAGACACTATACATTACTCAATAATATATCTGGTAATTATTAAGTGTAATTGTTTCACTTAAATTCCTATTATTTAAATGACACTTGTCTTCGTTTTATTCGCGTGCTTTGTACACTGATATCGCGTCCCTCTGCCTTCGAGGACTCGAGGCAAGACGGACAACGTTTCGTTACACACTTTCTCTTGGCATGGACCACCTTTCCGTTGGAATACTTATGACAGGACCAGGGACTCCTTGTCAAGGCCTCCGTAGTCTCCTTGGCTTTGGCGCACGTCCTTAGCTGACGAGCTGATTGTACCCTTAAAACCCGTTACACCCTTAGGGATTAGCACGATCCAACGGCCTTAGTGTGTTTCCTTCTTACCTTGTGATCACGCCAGATCATCTAGTCTGTGTTCATAGCACGGCTTGTGGGAGGTGGTGACTTCTACCAGACCGCCGGCACGCGACGGTGTGCTGTGCAACTGTGACTATCGTTGTTTATCATGGATTTACGATTACGTCCTTGTCATCTACTATCCTTGTACTCTCATCTGTTCACTTTCACTCTATATTCTGTCTATTCCGTCTACTATCTCATCTATTCTTGGTACTCTATTTGGCCATCCCTATGATTGTCTAAGATAAGAAACATAACTTATGCCAGTGCAATAGGGCCCGATCTGGTCCTGGGAGGAGCGCTCGAAAAGTGCCATTTGCCCGTGGGAGTTAAAATGATCAGGATGTTGGCATACATCCAGTGCCATTATACTATCAAGATTTAATGTATGATAATCAATCAGTGCTATTCATACAAGTGCTATCTATGCAAGTGCTATCGTTATGTGCTATATCGTTACATGGCCATTCCTTTATCATTACTCGTTGTGCTATTTTTCCTGTCCAAGTGCTATTGTTATCCTATTATTGTCACTTTACTCTACATGACTATACTCTCTAGTTACCTTGCCTTCTAAGACATTAATCATTTAAAGCATGCTTGTTCATACGAGATGTTAAGTCCTACTGGGCATTATTCGCTCATCCTGTGTTGTTATATCATGTGTTTCAGGTGGGTCTGATGGAGATTACCACACTCACGAGGAGGGGAATGAGGATGATGCTCAAGAGTGACCAATTTCGTCAACCACTGCTTATTAGTTAGATAGTTTAGTTATGAGTTAGTCGTCAGCTAGTCAGTATGTAATAGTTTAAGTTTGAATAAAGTACTTTGAGCCCTAGTTTTGGCTCTGATTAGTGGATGTAATAGTTAGATGATGAATTATTAATGAAGTTGGATTTCATTTGGTATTAATCCAATTGTGCAATGGTGATTGTTTATAATTGTTCGATACTATTTAATAACTGTAATTTCGCTCCGATATTCCGTATCTGGGCGTTACAGTTTTGTGGTATTAGAGCCTAGGTTATTCTTAAGTATAGGATGATCTAGATTTGACCTGCCTTGACTTAGAGTCTAATTCCATATCTATGTGAGATGGGTATGTTGGCCCTTTTGGTACGGCAGCAAGCTAACCTAGAGGGGAGGTGAATAGGTTTTTCTGAAATCTGAAATAGAAACTTAAACACAGAAAATTAACACTTTAAAGTTTGGTTAGTTTAGTGTGATAAAGAGTAGCAGTGCGGAAACAAATAAACAATCACACAAAAGACACAAGGAATTTATCCTGGTTCGGCCCTTCCCCATGGAAGTCCTACGTCCAGTCCCCAAGCAACCTCTTGGGATTTCACTAACCAAGATACAGTCCCCCTCAAGGACACTACAACACCCAGCACCCTAGCTGGTCTTCTTCTCTTTCCCAGGCAAGAAGGCAGCCCACTTCTCTTACAGGTAAAGAAGTCAACCTCTTGGTACAAACCCCAATGCGGTTCTGCTAGACACAAACCCCTAGCTGGGTTAACTACTGTATACAGTCCTACAGCTGGACAGGATGTCTTTCTTATAAAGAAAGAACAGTGCTGAGAGTTCTACAAGAATGGCCTCTACCCAAAAACTCTCAACAAAAACTCTCCCCAAGAATTACAATAAGCACAGGGAGAATGAAGAGAGAAAAGAAAGCTTGAAGGCTTGAATGCTTGAGATGCTTTTGCTTGCTTCTTCTTGGCTCAGGCTCTTTCTCTCTTTCTTTGAGTGTATGTGGCATTGAGGTTGTTCACTGATGTACACTCCTTCAAAGATTTTCAGGAAAGCTCTCTTTTGTTCTTCAGCCATGCTTCATCTTTTATATGAATAGATTTTTGAATGGATCCGTTGAAGAGATCCGTTGGAGTTCTAGCCGTTGCTCTTCATTTGTCTTAATCAAACTTTGGTGGTCTTTGAGATCTGTGAGCATGGAGCAGTGTGTTAGCAGAAAGTAGTGTTTTACACGATAACAGTGCACACTATTGTATTTCTCTTGACATGCTAAAACTGATAGGTCAAAGATCTTTTCTGACAAAGCTCTGAAACAAGCAAGCAGCTTTATCTATCAGAAGATATTTTGACTTTTCATTAGGCGCCAAACATATTTAAAACATCTGAATATAAAGAAAATCGATGTTTACATGAAGTCGATGTTTGGACAAAATCGATGTTTAAGTATAGGCAAATCGATGTGAGAAGCAAATCGTTATGATCAATAAAGAAGTCGATGTGATCACTTATGAAATCATTACGAGACCCAAATCAATGTGAAACTTATCAAATCGTTATGAGAACGAAATCGATATGAGGGCAAATCGTTATGATCAATAAAGAAGTCGATGTGATCACTTATGAAATCGTTACGAGACCCAAATCGATGTGAACTTATCAAATCGTATGAGAATGAAATCGATATGAGGGCAAATCATTGTGGCTATAAAAGGAATCGTTCTGAGATCGATTTCTTAACAAATCGTTATGGCCACTTAGCGAATCGTTCTGAGATCGATTTCTTAACAAATCGTAAGGCCACTTAAGAAGTCGTTGTGAGATCGATTTCTTAACAAATTGTATGGCCACTAAGCGAATCGTTCTGAGATCGATTTCTTAACAAATCGTTAAGGCCACTTAAGAAATCTTGTAGCGCTTTTAAAAATCATTAAAACCAAATCGTTGTAGCGCTATTAATTTTGGCACTTGAACTGAAATCGATGTATATAGATTAGACATCGTTTTATCATTTTAGTGCGCCAATATTGCATCAAAGTGAGACTCAGCATTTTGCTATGAGATTGATGCGACACAGAGATGAACAAAATATTCAATTTAAATTACATCATAAATTTTGTTAGCACCAAAATATGAAGGTAATAAAGAGTGGTTCAACAGGGTAGAACCATGGGTAATAAGATAAAATAAACTCACACGTACAAACTTAGTGCAACCTCAATGTCACATTAAAAATTCTCTTTTGAATGGACTTAAACATTAGCGATGGCAACGGAGCGTGCACAACTCCGAGATATGCAACACACCATTCAGCAGCTCACTTAGGCATTACTTCAGGCTGCTGGAGCTAATGGTAACCGTGGAGCGGAGATCTGCATAGGAATTTCTGCAATCTGAATCCACCTCGTTTCAGTGGGACCACTGATCCCGATGAGGCAGAGAATTGGCTTAAGGAGATAGAGCGTATTTTCCGCATTATGCAATGCACGGATGGTCACAAACTTCTGGTTGCAACATTCCAGTTAGAAAGGGATGCCCGTGCGTGGTGGGAGTCTGTGGAGGCCATCAGGGCCGATGCATAGTTTACATGGGATGAGTTTAAGGAGCACTTCAACTCCAAGTACTTTTCTGAAAGAGTCCAAGAGAGAAAGGCCTCTGAGTTTTCCGCAATGAAACAAAGGAACCTTACTGTTGCTGAGTATGAAGCTCAGTTCTCCAGGTTAGCACGATATGCCATCACCTGGTAGGCACTGAGAGAATGAAGGCAAAGAGATTTCTTAATGGGCTCAGGCCTGCATACATCACCCAACTGGTACCATTAGACATCCAGACTTATCCAAAAATGGTCAGGAAGGCACAACTGCTAGAGAATGCGACCGATCTCACTGATCGCATCAAGGGTAGAATGGTCAAGAAGGAGCAGACATCTAGAGCACTAAGCAAGCCAACCAACGGCAAGAAAAGGCCGTAAGTATCACTGACGGGCCAAGCCAAGAGCGGAAGCCCAGAGTCTTCACCCCTACTGCCCCAAATAACAAGTCTAAATGCAAGCACTGTGACAAGCTAGGTCACACTACCGAAGAGTGTTGGAGGAAGGTAGGCACATGCCTACGTTGCGGGAGTCGAGAGCATCGCATTCCCGATTGCCCCCTGCTGAAAGAAATGAGAAGCATCCTATGGGACAAAAGAAGCCTGGCCGAATGCAGGCCTTGCACAAAGTAGAGACCATCGAGGAAGGTGGAGTCGTGGAAGGTACCTTACCAGTTTTCTCTCAGTCGGCTTTTGTTTTGTTTGATACTGGCACAACACATTCGTTCATATCACAAGCATTTGTTGATACATTAAATGAAAAATCTCATCCATGGAATTGTATTATCTATGACTACACCACTGGGAGAGAAAGCTCAATTAAACAAATACTTTCCATTAGCTGATGTAAAGATTGGTGAACTCAATCTTAGAGCCGATTTGATCTGTATGCCCATGGAGGGCTACGATGTCATTCTAGGAGCCGATTAGCTATCCACTTATAGGGCTTGTGTTGACTGTAGAAGAGGGAAGATAACATTTAGTGAATTCTCTAAATTGACCTTTACGGAACGTAGACACAAGAGACATTTATCTCTCGTCTCTGCTATTAAGGCTCAAAACATGATAAGAAAAGGTTGTGTGGCATTTCTTGCCGCAATAGTAGTTGAAAAGAAAGCATCTAAGATATCAGACATTCATATAGTGCAAGAGTACCCCGATGAGCTTCCAGGCATTCCACCTGAAAGAGATGTTAATTTCTCGATCGATCTAACACCTGGAGCTGCACCGGTGTCACGCCAACCCTATAGAATGTCTCCTGCTGAATTGAAAGAATTGAAGGAGCAATTGATGGAGTTCTAGAAAAGGGCTTTATCAGACCAAGTACTTCTCCTTGGGGAGCACTTATGTTGTTTGTCAAGAAGAAGGACGGATCTATGAGATTGTGCATTGACTACAGGCAGTTGAATCATCTTACTATCAAGAATAAGTACCCTCTGCCTCGTGTCAATGAATTGTTTGATCAAATATCTGGAGCTAAATACTTTTCTAAGATTGACCTTAGAAGGATATCATCAGATGAGAATTAAGGATGCAGATATTTACAAGATGGCTTTCAGGAGCAGGTACGATCATTATGAATTTGTAGTCATGTCTTTTGGACAAACCAATGCTCCTGCAGCTTTTATGCAACTGATGAACAACATCTATCGGCCGTACCTCGACAAGTTCGTCGTGGTTTTTATTGATGACATTCTCATATACTCAAAGACCAAGAAAGAGCATGAGGAGCATCTGAGGATCGCTGCAGATCTTGCGTGACAACAAACTCTACGCCAAATTGAGCAAGTGTGAATTCTGGCTCGAGGAGGTGTCATTTCTAGGCCATGTCATATCAAAGGATGGTATAGTTGTCGATCCTCCAAAGTAAAAGTCGTACTAAACTGGGAGAGACTGACCAATGTCACTGAGATTAGAAGCTTTCTTAGACTGGCTGGCTATTACAGACAGTTCATAAAAAAACTTTCCAAGATAGTTGTACCTCTGACCCGCCTTACGTGAAAAAAAAAACCCCTATGTCTAGAGCAAGGAGTGCGAGAAGAGCTTTCAGACATGAAGCAATGCTTGACATCTGCACCTATCCTCGCATTGCCAGTCGAGGGCGAAGGATTTTCAGTCTACACTAATGCATCTGGAATCGGTCTAGGCTGCGTGTTAATGCAGAATGAGAAAGTGATAGCTTATTCATCCAGACAGTTGAAGCCTCATGAAGTTAATTATCCTATCCATGACTTAGAACTAGCCGCAGTGGTGTTTGCACTCAAGATATGAGGCATACCTGTATGGGGAACAATTCATTGTCTACTCCGACCACAAGAGTTTGAAGTACTTATTTTCCCAGAAGGAGCTCAATATGCGACAAAGGAGATGGCTGGAATATCTGAAGGACTTTGATTTTAATATTCAATATCACCCTGCTAAAGGTAATGCAGTAGCTGATGCACTTAGCAGGAAGCTAGTAGCGTCCTTATCTTGTTTAGTTATAGGCGAGATGCAATTACTTGAGCAATTCACCAGTCTGGATCTAAATATTGAACAAAGAAGTGATCAGGTGTTGGTGGCTAACCTTAGAGCTCAACCCGACATCTTGTCGAGATCAGGGAGCAACAGGCTAATGATCCATTTCTAATCCGAGTAAAGGAGACCATAGCAGACAGACCTAATTTCTCCATCACTGAGATGGGAGAAATTATTCCAAGCCAGGACATATGTGCCTGACAATGAAGAGTTGAAGAGAAAGCTGATGGATGAAGCCCACAAGACTAAGTATACAATTCACCTAGCACAATCAAGATGTACCAAGACATGAAAAGGTCATTTTGGTGGCCAAACATGAAGCGTGAGGTGGCTGAGCATGCCGCGCACTGCCTCACATGTCAACAAGTGAAAGCAGAACACCGACATCCTGCGGGTGTACTCAGACCCCTGGACATCCCTAAATGGAAGTGGGAGAGTATCGGCATGGATTTCATCATGGGTTTACCCCGAACTCGTGGTGGACTTGATGCTATTTGGGTCATAGTAGACCGTTTGACTAAGTCCGCACATTTCCTTGCAATCAAAAGTACCTGGAGTGTGGATGCACTTACAGCTTTATATGTGAAAGAGATAGTAAGATTACATGGAGTCCCCGTATCCATAGTCTCAGATCGTGGCCCTAGGTTCACCTCTAGATTCTAGAAGGGACTTCAATCTGCATTAGGTACTAAACTCAATTTTAACACAGCATTCCACCCACAGACAGATGGACAGACGGAAAGAACTAATCAGATCATGGAGGATATGCTACGAGCCTGCACAATAGATTTTGAGGGGTATTGGAATGAACAGTTGTGACGGCCCTGGATATTCATGCCAATAAGGCTCCATATCCAGATTTGCCTCCCGCGAACGGACTGAAGTCTCGCAAGAGATATCTCACATACGGGTCCAGTAAGAATAAAAAAGACAAACCACAACAGTACAAGTCACAAGAAAGTATCTGTGCTCATATTGTACAACTGTCCCATTGCATAATTACATGTCCAATTAAAAAGTACACCGGGGAGCACAAGCTCACACAAACTAACTACTACACTACTGCTGGTGGCACAAGTCTGCCACAATGCCGTTGCAAGCCGAACACACGGCAAACCCTGAAAGAACTATAGGAGAGTGAGCCTCAATAAGTCACAGGCTCAGTAAGGGCTACCCAAAACAACACCAAAACTACGGACACCTCAACCCAGAGGGTCTCATTGGCAACACCAATAGCCAAACCATTTCATGCTCACAACAATTGAATTTAAACTACAATTAAATATAAACACCTTAATCAAACATAACCTCGGAAGGTAAGAAGAAACAACAGGACTAGTTCGCACCACTAGTCCACACAACAACTGAAACGCCTAAGCCTTAAGCCTCACAGGCAAATCATAATAACAACTGGTCACCTACGCTTTAAGCCACACAGGCAAGTCACTGCCTAGGCTGCAAACTTCCCAAGCGAACCTCAACCTCGTGGGTACTAGGACAGCCAACTAAGTGCTGGTCGTTAAACTCCAAACCACGATATATCAGAAGCTACACACACAAGGTAACATGATCGGCTACAGCGGGCCAATCCATCACATACTAAAACCATAATCGAAAGCTGACCTAAAGAAAGGTAAAACACAACAAGTGGAAGGTCCATCATTATGACCTCCACGGAGCACGGCTCTACCAAACCACAGTACGCCTAGGCCACAAGCCTCATCGGCAAATTACCCACAAGGGTACAGGTACCTACCACCTTGAGGTACCACAACATAACACCCGTACGAAGGGTACAAGTAGGTGGTAAACACCACACAGAACCACAACTTTATTGTGCCAACACTTAGGCACAACATTACAGGTGAAACCTCAACCGGCAAGTCACACAAGCCACAACCAGAGCCGGCAAAGCACGAGTCGGAAAGAACGATGCCACCACACAGGAATGAACTACTGGCTGATCAGGCCATTATCCAACCCAGACAACACAACACAAGAACAACCTCTCAGTCTCGCAGTCACGGACGAAAGGTCCAACTGCCGCTCACGAGAACAAGTCAAACAACTGTGGAGGCCAACCAACACCACACCTACAGACACACAGCTACAGGTCCATGCTGGCATCTCTAGGGTCTCTGGCCGGAGCACCCTAAAGTGAGGCACTGGAAAACAGGACTAGTTAGGGACCAGTGTCGTCTACTGGTGTTCGTACCCCCAACTACGAGCACGCTACAAGCGACTAAAAACAAGCTCTGGGAAGTCGTGTCCCACTGTCGTCTTTCCCTCAGCCGGACGTACAACTCAAACACAGGAGTGAGGGTGTCCAGGATAGATGACACAGACCTCGACGGTACAACACAAGTATCGGGACAAACCCTGAGCACAACAAACACACGTGCCTGGTCACAAAAGACCCTGGGGTACTGACTAGAGAGGCATTCGGAACAGGCGCTGGACCACCACACTCGGCAAGCTCAAACCACAATATATACACAAACACTTTCTATTACCAATCACGGTACATATGTTAGGAATAGCTTGTTCTAGTCACCCTGTGACTTACAAGCTAACCTACACAATCACACATAAACCATATTAATAATAACACCACGGCCTATCATCGGTCACCTTGTGACCTCCACTGCCACACTAAACACAGTACATGAAAATCACGTAATAATCATACTTATATTTACCAATATCCATCGAGGATAACTTATAAAAGATCCTAAAGGATCAAGGGTAGGTTCAAACGTGAACCTCACCGCCACAACACCATGGACTAACACAATAATTAAGATAAAATAAACACAATGACGTACGATGTGCCATACACACACAAACCACATGCACGGCATCCAAACCACGTAGACACCACGTGTATAATACACCAGCCAGGTGCACCACACGTTATTCACATAAACAACATGTCCAACACATGGACAGCACGCTCCAAGAGCGCCAGGTGCCAACGCACCACACATACTACTAAACACTAAACCGATTATGTACATAACACATTAACCATCTAAAACATGTCCACCTCATGAGCAATACGCTCCATGAGAGTAACAAGTGCACTGGATCCACCTGTCATTGTCATGCACAACAAATACGAATAATCGTTTAACTACAACACTGAAAGCATGCATGTCCAGACCTCTCAGCTGCGGTCGCGACAAGGGGCCAGGTCGCCTTCAGAACGCGGCCCTTCGACATGTCGCATTCATAACATGAACGCGACAGGTCGGGCTATCGCGTTCACAATGCGACACTCCGAGCCGTCACCTTCACAGGTGAAAACCCTAATCCGGGAAGAACTCCATGAATCACCATTCTAGACCATTCAAATCGCAATTAATTCTCATTTTTCATGCTTAATGGATACCCTAGCATGATATCTACTGTTGTAAGCCTTAAACGAGCTAAACAGGCCACATGCAATCTAAACCACAAAACAAGGTAGAACTCCCTACCTTCGTGAAGAACGCGAAAACCGAAGATCACTCGGCGTTTCCCCTGCTCCACACGACGACCTCGCGGCGAGAACACGCCCCACACATCTCCAGGACCTCGAATTGCCCGGAGAAACCCCGCAGCAGCTCCCCCTGGTCGAACAGAGCCTGTGGAAGCTCTGTTCGGCCAGGGTTCCGTAAAAATGCATTGCAGTTGAGAACGCGACGTAGCCCTACGTCGCAACCTGAACGCGACGTAGGCGGTCGTCGCCTTCTCAAGCCCGACGTCAGTAGGTCGCCCAACGCGCGACGCGTGGCGCGCATGCAGACGTCGACCGCTCAATAGCAGTAACAAGGATGTGACCCCCAGGGCCGTCGTATTCAGAACGCGACGCATACCCCTGTCGCGTTCACAAGCATAAAACATGTGAGCACTTTGGGCCCAATCTGGCGGCCCACCAAGCCTCACAACGTGCGTAAACACCTGAAACACGCAAATGGGCCACACATTGGCCACCAAACCCACTAAGCAGGGATCCGCAATGATCCGAAAATGTGCGATGTTACAACAGTTGTCACTAATAGAATTCGCCTACAATAACAGCTATCAGGCGAGCATTAAGATGGCACCGTTTGAAGCCCTGTACGGAAAAGTTGTAGATCACCAGTCTGCTAGAATGAAGTAGGCGACAACAACAATGGTTGGGACCAGACATGGTACAGAATACTAGCAGGGATATACAGATTATCAGAGACAGGATTAAAATAGCTCAGTCCAGGTAGAAGAGCTATGTAGACAAGAGAAGAAGGGACTTAGAATTTCAAACCGGAGATCATATACTGCTCAAGGTATCCCCGACCCGAGGATTTCAATGGTTTGGGATGAAAGGCAAGTTAAGGCCAAGATTCATAGGTCATTTGAAGTATTGGAGAGAGTTGGCGAGGTGGCGTACCGTCTAGCACTACCTCCTAAGTTTTCCACCGTACATAATTTTTCCATGTGTCAATGCTAAGGAAGTACGTGTATGACTCATCACACATAATCAGCTATGATGATATCATTTTTAATAAAGACATGACCTATGAAGAGAAATCGGTGAGAATAATGGACAAGAAGATGCAACAACTTTAGAATCGATCTATACCCGTGGTCAAGATACTTTGGAGGAATCACGAAGTCGAAGAAGCCACGTGGGAACCCGAAGTAACAATGCGACGAAACTATCCAGAGTTATTCAGCAAGTAACTCTTCCTCTCACGATCATATGAATTTGGGGACCAAATTCTTTTTAAGAGTGGGAGAGTGCAGCAACCTTGATTTTTTAAAAATCCTAAATAAAATAATATTTAATTAAATAAATATGATAAATAGATTAAATTAGAATAAAGAAGGAATAAATGAAATAAAAGGGAATTAAATCAAAACCCATTAAGCTAAATTAGGAATGGGTTGTACTAATAGTCCAAACTCAAAAGAATGGGCCTAAATGTGAAGAGCCTATCATGATATGGGAGTTAATTAAGTAAAACTCGTACCTAAAATTATTAATAATTAGAAAAGGGTTAAGATAAACACTAATTAATCCATAATTATCCAAAGGAGGAGTCATCATCCCATCCTAACCCCTTGGCCAAAATTGGACCTTTTCCCTATCCTTTTAGGTAGATAATGGCTAGGAAATAGGGTGATAATTATGTAAATTCGGAGTTTGAAGAGGAGAGAAGAGTTTTAAGGTTTTAGGACTCTTACACTAGCTAAAACACCCCTAATTCGTCTCTACCAAGCCTCATTTCATTGCTGGGGCTCTGAAGGACGAGGAGAGAGGGCTGAGGACGAGGAGTAAGGAGAGGAAGGGCTTGGAGCAAGGAGGTTCTCTCTTCTTCTTGTCATCAACCCTAGGTTTTCATTACAGCAAGAAAAGGTAGGCAATCTCTCAAGCACAAATCACCTAAATTCGGTCATAGGTAGCCTACACATCCATCTTTAAACCCTATGATTTCCCTAATTTCATGGCTCCATGACGGAGTATTAAATGTTCTAAACTCTGTCCTTACTATGCACCCGAACCTTCATGATTGCTTTCAATTCATGCATGTACTTGATCCCATGCCATGCAAATATTCTCATAAATACTATATGATGTTAACTTTCAAACGCTCCTAGTTTTCCCAATTTTCATCATATATCCCTTGCGAATTAAATCATTTTTCCCGACTGTGCATGTTCTAGATCACCGAAATGTAACCTGATCAAAGCATGCCTAATCCTTGTCTATTTCTAATTACTCATGACTAAAGATAGATCTACATGTCTACTTTCGTTTAAAATTAATTTCATGATTTTTGGAGTTTCTTCAATTTCATATGGATTTTAGAGTAGCTCTGTATCATGTTTGAAGGGAGGAACCCAACCTGGAAAAGGGCCGAATTCCCCTTTTTGGGCTCGGGCCACCTTCTGAAGTTGCGAAGGCCCGACCCATCGCGATCTCAGAAGGGGTCGCCACAGGGAGAACCGTCACATTCTGAACGCGACGGGTCAACTCATCGAGACTTCCTCGGTTCAACCCCGGTGGCCCGGTTCCCGTCGCGATTTCAAGAATTGTGCCAAAATTGAAAATTGCACTTATACCCTGCTATTTACACCATTTGACCCTTGTTTACACTTAGTTAAGCACTGTTAGATTAGTATTAATCTGATTATTAATATTTGGAAATAATTACATAAATTCAATTAATAAAAGTCAAAGCACGATTATACATGCTCTTATGATTTCTTACACTTGCACACACCAAACATTATTAATTGTAATAAGACCCTATTAAATTACTCAATAATATATCTGGTAATTATTAAGTGTAATTGTTTCACTGAAATTCCCTATTATTTAAATGACACTTGTCTTCATTTTATTCGCGTGCTTTGTACACCGATATCACGTCCCTCTGCCTTCGAGGACTCGAGGCAAGACGAACAACCTTTCGTTACACACTTTCTCTTAGCATGGACCACCTCTCCATTGGGAATACCTGACAGGACCAGGGACTCCTTGTCAAGGCCTCTATAAGTCTCCTTGGCTTTGGCGCACGTCCTTAGCCGACGAGCTGGTTGTACCCTTAAAACTCGTTACACTTTTAGGGATCAGCACGATCCAACGGCCTTAGTGTGTTCCTTCTTACCTTGTGAACACGCCAGATCATCTAGTCTGTGTTCATAGCACGGCTTGTGGGAGGTGGTGACTTCTACCAGACTACTGGCATGCGACGGTGTGCTGTGTAACTGTGACTATCGTTGTTTATCGTGGATTTACGATTACGTCCCTGTCTCATCTACTATCCTTGTACTCTCATATGTTCACTTTCACTCTATATTCTCGTCTATTTCGTATACTATCTCATCTATTCTTGGTACTCTATTTGGCCATCCCTATGATTGTCTAAGCTAAGAAACATAACTTATGCCAGTGCAATAGGACCCGATCTGGTCCTGGGAGGAGCGCCCAAAAAGTGCCATTTGCCCATGGGAGTTAAAATGATCAGGATGTTGGCATACATCCAGTGCCATTATACTATCAAGATTTAATCTATGACAATCAATCATTCTATTCATACAAGTGCTATATATGCAAGTGCTATCATTGTGCTATATCGTTACATGGGCATCCTTTATCATTACTCGTTGTGCTGTTTTCCCTGTACAAGTGCTATTGTTATCCTGTTTTGTCACTTTACTCTACATGACTATACTCTCTAGTTACCTGCCTTCTAAGATATTAATCATTTAAAGCATGCTTGTTCATACGAGATGTTAAGTCCTACTGGGCGTTATTCGCTCATCCTGCGTTGTTATATCATGTGTTTCAGGTGGGTCTATTAGAGATTACCACACTCACGAGGAGGGGAATGAGGATGATGCTCAAGAGTGACTAGTTTCATCAACCACTGCTTATTAGTTAGATAGTTTAGTTATGAGTTAGTCGTCAGCTAGTCAGTATGTAATAGTTTGAGTTTGAATAAAGTACTTTGGGCCTTAGTTGGCTCTGATTGTGGATGTAATAGTCAGATGATGAATTATTAATGAAGTTGGATTTCATTTGTATTAATCCATTGTGCAATGGTGATTGTTTATTTACTTGTTCAATACTATTTAATAACTGTTCCGCTCCGATATTCTACGTCGGGGCATTACACAAGGACTCAAAATGGCGGCTATTCAGCCACGTGTCCTTGGATGTCTTGAAGGCCTCCCCTTTCAAACGCCTCTGGGCAATGTCGAACAAGGCAGAACACTGAGCACTGAACAAGTCTTTGGGCTCCATTAGCGCTCCCGAACTCCGTCGAGCAAGCCTTCAGGCCCCTATTTGGTGCCTTCATAAGGCAATCATTATGGACAACCCCTGGCCTTCTAGTCACATTTAATGAGGCGGCATGAGACGCCTTCCATGATCTAGGACAACCACTGCACGAAGCCCAAGAAGATGTCTTGGTCAGAGCTCTCAGTTGGGAACCCAATGATCATATCCTCCAAACACCAGTCGTAAGGGACATTCCAAGTCCCTTCAGGCCCAGCGCCTATATAAGGAACAATATTCATGCAAAGGTATGAGAGACTAAACCTCACTATCGCCTACGCATGAAGGTGCACACAGCAGAGCCCTTTTTTCTTTACTCCTTTCTCAAGTCCATTCTGACTTTGGCATCGAAGGGTTTTCCCTGGTTCATCAACTGTGTAGCGTAGTGACCGTTCGGATCGAGGTTTAGTGGTTGTGGTGGCCAATGTATGGCCTATGGTTTGTGTTGTGGTGTTTACGCAAGTTTTGGGGCTTCGTGGGCCGAGAGGTGGGCCCAGAGCACCACTGGTTCACTGTCTGTGAATGCGACAGAGGTGGACGTCACGTTATGAACGCGATAGTCAGGGCGTCATGTTCTTGCTACCGCCGTTTGAGGTCTTTGTCTACATGTCTGCCACGTGGCGCACACTGGGCAGCTTGCTGGTGTCAGCGATGGACCCTACCATCGCGTTCAGGTCGCGACGGCCAAGTGCGTCACATTCTCAACTCTGATGAGTAAAGAAGCTAGGTCGGCCAAATAGAGCTCAGAAGCTCTACTCGGCCAGGAGGGAGTTTATGCATCCTATTCTTGGGCAATTCGAGGTTTTGGTGTTGATCTTGGCATGTTCTCACCGCGAGGACATAGTACGGAGCGAGGGAAACACTGGATTATCGTCGTTCTTCGCGTATCTCGCAAAGGTAGGGAGATTCCACCATGTTTCTCGCTGTGAATGATCAGTAAGCATGTTTAGCTTGTTATATGCGTTGTAGATGAGAATAGCATGCTAGTATACTGGTTAGAATGCATATATCTACTTTTTATGGAAGATAACATGGTTTGCATGGGGATTCGGAGATGGAATCCTGGTTTCAGGTTCTATCTATGAAGGCGTCGGAGCTGGGTGTCATGTTCAGAATGCGACAACCTGACCCGTCGCGTTCTTCTTCAGAACACGCCGTATCGAGGCATCACGTTCTGAAGGCGACAGTTAACCCCGTTGCATTCAGGCTTTCGATGACTAAAGGCTTGTGCATGGTTATATGATTATCATTTGGTGTTATTTATTATCCATAGCAAGGTAAGCGGTGCATTGGTACTCGTTGAGATTGAGAACAACGGTGTTCACATGGTTTGTGTGTACGTGGCGAGTAGTACGACACCTACCGTGGTTACCTCTCTAACCAGTTACCCCAGGTTTTGTGTGAGCTAGGTATGTCAGTGCTCGGGGTTTGTCCGCTACTTGTGTACCGTTGAGGTCTGTGTCGTCTTCCTGGACACCCTCACTCTTATGTAGAGTTGTACGTCCGGCTGAGGGAAAGACGGCAGAGAGACAACAACTTGTGTGAGTTTTGTTTGTCGCTTGTAGCGTGCTCGTGATTGGGGGTTACGTACACCAGCAGACGTACGGGCCCCAGCTAGTCCTGTTTTCTAGTGCCCAATTTAGGGAGCTCGGGCCAGAGTCCTTAAAGGTGTCAGGCATGGGCCTGCGGTAGTGTGGTCCGCAGGGTGATGTTGGTTGGTCTCCACAGTTTCTTGGCTTGTTGTGGTGGAGCGGCAGCTGGACCTTTCCTCCGTGGCTGCGAGGCTGAGAGGTAGTCCTGTGTGGTTTGTCTGTGTTAGTTGCTGGTGTCGCGAACCAGTCTTTGGGACCCGAGTGTGGCGTTACTCTACTTTAGCTTGTACACTTGGATGAGGTTTGACATTTTTATTAAAGGTTGATTACTGTTCATAGCTTAGTGATACTCATTATTATAGCTTTAAGAACATGCATAGATAGTTCTATAAATGCTTAGTGTAGCTTCATGTACCAACACTTTGTGAGTTGGTTTTGTACGGCTTTTGGGGGAGTTTCCCTACTGAGCCAATGACTTGCGAGGCTCACCCCTACCCCTTTCAAGTGAGGGAGAGCAGAAGGCTTCCCGTCCTTCATCTAGTTCGGAGCCGCACTGCAGCGGAGTTGGGTCTGCACCACCAGCAATGTAATCTTTTCTTTCTGTTTAACTCGGGGTATGCCTCAGGTTGTTGTACTTTCTGTTTAACTTTAGTTGAGAACTGGCTATGTATATTTCATGTAACTATTTGTTAGATGATGAATCTTATATATATTTGAGTGTGTTTCTTTTTATTTCTATGGACATGTGAATGATATCCCTTGCAAGGCTACGGCTCATTCGCAGGAAGCAGAGTCGGGTCAAGCTCGTTATTAGGTTAACGGGTTTGAACGACGAGGACCGCTATAGTTGGTATGAGAGTAAGGTCCGTGTGAATGTAAAGGAATCGGAAATTTACATAGTCTGGTCTCTACTTTAGTCAACTGCTGGTAGTGACCCTGGTTTTTGTATTGATTTGTTTGCATGTTATGTGGTTGGAATGATGTATGTGCAGGATCAAAAATGGCAGATAGGAGAGATTGGGAGGTGGTGGAGATGAGCTAGAGGAGACTACACAACAATTGATTGAGAGGCTATGGGAAAGTATACAGAGATCCGGACCAGCCTGGATCAGCAGGCACCAGTACAGCCAGTAGCGGTGGCACCCCAAGTTGTAGAAGAGGCAGTACCAGATAGTATTTGCTAGAAGGATAGAGGATACCATCACCTGGCAGAGTTCTTAGAAGTATTTAATGATACCTTCTTTCCAGTTTAGATATAGTAGGCCAAGGGAGAGCAGTTCAGGACATTACAGCAAGGAAACTTGTCAGTATTAGAATATCATATGAGGTTTATGACTTTGAGTAGATATGCACCTTACGTGTCATGGATAATGATATGATGGTAAAATGTTTTATTCGAGGACTGCGATCAAAGTTACAGGATGCCCTAATTCCCCTTATGTGCAGGACAGTGGAGGAAGCAGCGCAAAGGGCAACAATTCTAGAAAGGACTGTATAGGCTAGACAGTCATGAGGGACATGTAGTTTTTGGCTTCCATAGCAATCCACAAGTATTAGCAAGGGTAAGGCACCCTCGGGAGCATCATCATCATCCGGATTTGCCAAATGGGGTAATAAATTGAAGAAGATATTCAGAGGACGAGGTGGTGGTAGGAAGCAGGGTTTCCAGCAGAGTTTCCAGCAGGGTGTTCAACAAGGCGAGGTTTCAAGCCAGCTCCAGAAGAGTCACAACAGGCACGGCAGGGCAGCCCACACTTTTTCCAGGTTTCAGGTGTTATAATGTGGGTAACAGGGCATTTAGCCAGAAATGTTCGCATCCTCGATAGTATAGTTATGGTAGAGGGGTACAGCAGCAGTAGCAGTAGCCATTCCAGTAGCCAGCAGCAAAGCGAGGTAGAGGTCCACCTTTTCAGAGGGGACGAGGTCGAGTTATGGATGTTACTAGAGCATAGGCGGAGACATCCAACCTGATTGAAGGTATATTACCTCTCTTGAATTTTTTGCTAGAGGTTGATTGATCCAGGTGCTTCGCATTCATTTATTTCTGAAGATTTATGGATAGCATAGTTCATCCCTTAGAAGAGAGGCAGTGTGAGTTAGTTGTGGAGGTTCCTTCTGGTGGTTTATGTTCACCTCATGTATTTAGATGAAGTTCCAATTATAGTATAAAGGAATCAGTTGCCAACAAGGTTGTATGCACTTCAGTTGAAAGAATATGATGTGATTCTGGGAATGGATTGGTTGGAGGCCTATGGGACAGTGGTGGACTGTAGGAAGAAGAAAGTCAGATTTTGTCGACCTAGTGGAGCTGTGTTTGAATTCCAAGGTATGTCGTTCTACACTCCTAAGTTTATTATCTCTGCACTTAGAGCTAGAAGGTTGATTAATGCGGGGTATGTAGCATATCTTGCTTCAGTCAGTTTAGTTGAGTCAAGTATGTCTGTAGAGATGGTACCTGTAGTCAGAAAATTTGCAGATGTGTTTCCAGAAGAATTGCTAGGGTTAGTTCCACATAGGGAGGTGGATTTTACAGTAGAGTTGCAGCCAGGCAGTATGTCAATCTCAAAAGCACCTTATATAATGGCACCAGCAGAGTTGAAGGAATTGAAGAAGTAACTGCATGAATTGTTAGAGAAAGGTTTTATTAGACCCAGTCATTCACCATGGGGAGCACTAGTGTTATTGTCAGAAAGAAAGATGGCAGTTTGAGAATGTGTATAGATTAGCGGCAATTGAACAAGGTCACTATTAAGAATAAGTATCCACTTCCCAGAATTGATGATTATTTGATCAGCTACAGTCAGCCAGGGTATTTTCTAAGATTGATCTGAGGTCGGGATATCATCAGTTGAGGATAAAGAAGAAGACATTGACAAGACAACTTTCAGGACCAGATATGGACACTATGAGTTTGTAGTTATGGCTTTGGGTTGACTAATGCACCAGCAGCATTTATGAATTTGATGATAGGATATTTCACCCTTATATGGATCAGTTTATTGTGGTATTCATCGATGACATATTAGTGTATTCAGCATCAGAAGAGGAGCATGCAACACACCTGAGAATTACATTGCAGACTTTGCAGGATCACCAGTTGTATGCTAAGTTCAGTAAATGTGAGTTCTGCTTAAAGGAATTCAGTTCTTGGGTCATGTAATCTCAGGACAGGGTGTAGCAGTTGATCCAGCTAAAGTAGAAGTAGTAATGAAAATGAAGAGCCGAAAACAGTATCAGAAATCAGGAGTTTTCTTGGTCTAGCAGGTTTTATAGGCAATTCATCCAGGATTTTTCCAAGATTGCAGCACATATGACTAGATTGACCAGGAAAGGAGTACCTTTGTGTGGTCTTCAGATTGTCAGCGAAGTTTTGCAGAATTGAATAAGAGGCTTACTACAGCACCCATACTGGAAATACCATCAGGCAGCGGAGGATTTGTATATATACAGATGCATCCAAGAGAGGATTGGGAGCAGTATTAATGCAGCATGGGAAGGTAGTGGCATATGCTTCAAGGCAGTTAAAGAGACATGAAGAGAATATCCTACACATGATTTAGAGTTGGCAGCAGTGGTGTTTGCATTGAAGTTGTGGAGGCATTACTTATATGGAGAAAGATTTGAAATCTTTACAGATCATAAGAGCTTGAAATATATTTTTCCACAGAAAGATTTGAATTTGAGGCAGCGCAGGTGGATGGAATATTTGAAGGATTATGATTTCAATCTTGCATATCATCCAGGTAAAGCCAATGTTGTTGCTGATGCACTGAGCAGAAAGACAGTGAAACAGATGATGATTAGAGATGGAAATTATATGAAGATGTAGTAGAGAATTCACTATTTGTGCCACATAATCAGTAGCGAGCAGTGTTAGCAAACTGTGCAGTGGAACCCTCATTGTATTGGCAGATAGTAGAAGCATAGAGAACATATGAGAATTTGGTGGATATTGTAAGAATGGAAGAGGTTACACTTGATGATGATAGTGTGGTTAGACTTAAAGGTCGGTTGTATGTTCTAGCAGAAGCCGAGGTGAGGCAGAAAGTACTAGAAAGGCTCACAGATCCAGATACACTATTCATCCAGGCAGTACAAAGATGTACCAAGATTTGAAGAAGCATTTATGGTGGCCGAATATGAAGAAAGAAATTGCAAATTTGTATTAAGATGCCTGGTATGTCAACAAGTGAAAGCAGAGCATCAGAGGCCAGGAGTATTATTGCATTCATTGCCTATTCCACAATGGAAATGAGATAACATAGCTATGGATTTTGTAGTTGGTTTGCCCAAAACAACAACAGGTCACAATGGAATTGGGTGTTTGTGGATAGATTGACTAAAGCGTGCAGGTTATTGGCAGTGAGCATGTCATGGACTGTGGATAGATTAGCCAGATTATATGTGGACATATAGTACCATTGCATGGAATTCCAGTTACAAATTGTCTCAGATAGAGATCCTAGATTTACTTTAGGTTTTTGGAGGAGTTTACAGAGAGTAATTGGTACTGAATTGGGATACAGCTCAGCTTATCATCCACAGACAGATGGACAAACAGAAAGGACAATTCAAACCATATAAGATATGTGAAAGCTTGCTGTTTAGTATGGGGAGGTACTTGGGAACATCACTTGGGCTGGTGGAGTTTGCTTATAATAACAGTTATCATGCAAGTATTGGAATGGCACCTTATGAAGCTTTATATGGAAGACTGTGCAAGACACCATTGAATTGGCATGAAGTAGGTGAGAGGCAAGTCATGGGACCAGAATTGATTCAACAATGTTCAGAAATGGTCAAATTCGTTAAGAAAAGCTTCAAACAACCCAAAGTCGTCAGAAGAGTTATGTAGATACTAGACGCAGGCCACTACAATTTGAAGTTGGTGATTATGTGTTTCTAAAAGTTTCGCTTACCAAGGTATGCTAAGTTTGGCAGGAAAGGAAAATTGAGTCAAAGATATGTTGGTCCATTCCAAATTTAGAAAGAATTAGTGAAACAGCTTATAAATTAGATCTCTCAGCAGACTACACAGATGCACATGATGTGTTCCATGTTTCTATGCTCAGAAGATATATTCGAGATCCCTCTCAAATAGTTAGTTATCAATGAGATGATCTGAAACCAGACATGACAATGCCAGAATATCCAGTACAGATTACAGGACGTAGAACCCAAAAGCTGAGAAATAAAGAGATTGAATTAGTGAAAATCAGATGGGAGAACAGACAGGGTGGAGAAGACACATGGGAATTGGCAGAGGAAATGATGAAAGCGTATCCATATTGTTTGAGTAAGCTTTTAAATTCTTTAGGTGATAGTACCATGCATGCTTAATTAAATTTTTGTGTTTAGCTTTCTTCTTAAATTTTGAGGATAAAATTTCTTTTAGTGATAGTAATGTAGCGTAGTGACTGTTCGGATTGAGGTTTAGTGGTTGTAGTGGCTAATGTGTGGCCTATGGTTCTGTTTGTGGTGTTTACGCAGGTTGTGGGGCTTCGTGGGCCGAGAGGTTGGGCCAGAGCACCCACTGGTTCACTGTCTGTGAACGCGACAGAGGTGGACATCGCGTTATGAACGCGATGGTCCAGGTCATCGCGTTCTTGCTACCGCCGTTTGAGGTCTTCGTCTGCATGTCCGCCGCATGGCGCGCACTGGGCAGCCTGCTGGAGTCAGCGATGAGAAGGCAACAGACCCTGCCGTCACGTTCAGGTCGCGATGGCTAGGTGCGTCGCATTCTCAACTCTGATGAGTTAAGAAGCTAGGTCGGCAAAACAGAGCTCAGAAGCTCTGCTCGGCCAGGAGGGAGTTTATACGGCATGTTCTGGGCAATTCGAGGTTTTGGTGTTGATCTCGGTGTGTTCTCGCCGGGAGGATGTAGTACAGAGCAAGGGAAACATCGGATTGTCATCGTTCTTCGCGTATCTCGCAAAGGTAGGGAGATTCAACCATGTTTTCACTGTGAATGATCGGTTAAGCATGTTTAGCTTGTTATATGCATTGTAGTGATGGATAGCATGTTGGTGTACTAGTTAGAATGCATATATCTACTTTTTATGGAAGATAACATGGTTTGAATGGGGATTCTGGAGATGCAATCCTGATTTTAGGGTTCTGTCTGTGAAGGCAACGGACCTGGGTGTCGCATTCAGAACACGACAGCCCGACCCTTCGCGTTCTTCTTCAGAACGCGCCGTATCGAGGCATCGCATTCTGAAGGCGATAGTTAACCTTGTCACGTTCAGGCTTCCGATGACTAAAGGCTTGTGCATGGTTATATGATTATCATTTGGTGTTATTTATTATCCATAGCAAGGTAAGCAGTGCATTGGTACTCACCAGTGAGATTGAACAGCGGTGTTCACATGGTTTGTGTGTACATGGTGAGTAGTACGACGCCTACCCTAGTTACCTCTCTAGTCGGTTACCCAAGGTTTTGTGTGAGCCAGGCACGTCAGTGCTCGGGGTTTGTCTCGGTACTTGTGTACCGTCGAGGTCTGTGTTGTCTTTCTAGACACCCTCACTCTTGTGTGGAGTTGTACGACCGACTGAGGGAAAGACGACAAGGGACAATGACTTGTGTGAGTTTGTGTTTATCGCTTGTAACGCACTCGTGCTTGGGGTTACGGACACCAATAGATGTACTAGGCCCCAACTAGTCCTGTTTTCCAGTGCCTCACTTTAGGGAGCTCGGGCCAGAGTCCCTAAAGGTGCAGGCATGGGCCTGCAGTAGTGTGGTCCGCTGGTGTGGTGTTGGTTGGTCTCCATAGTTTCTTGGCTTATTGTGGTGGAGCGGCAGCTGGACCTTTCGTCCGTGGCTGCGAGGCTAAGAGGTAGTCCTGTGTGGTTTGTCCGAGTTAGTTGCTGGTGTCACAACCAGTCTTCGGGACCCGAGTGTGGCGTTACTCTACTTTACCTTGTACACTTGGATGAGGTTTTGACGTTTATTTATTAAAGGCTGATTACTGTTCATAGCTTAGTGAAACTCATTATTACAACTTAAGAACATGCGTAGACAGTTCTATAAATTGCTTAGTGTAGCTTCATGTACCAGCACTTTGTGAGTTTGGTTTTGTACGGCTTTTGGGGAATTTTCCTAATGAGCCAGTGACTTGCGAGCTCACCCCTACCCTTTCAGGTGAGGGAGAGCAAGAGGCTTCCTCCCTTCGTCTAGTTCGGAGCCACCGCAGCGGAGTTGGTCTGCACCACTAGCAATGTATCTTTTCTTTTCTGTTTACCTCGGGGTATGCCCCAGGTTGCTGTCCTTTGTGTTGACTTTAGTTGAGAACTGCTATGTATATTTCATGTAAATATTTGTGAGATGTGGAATCTTATATATTTTGAGTTGTTTCCTTTATATTTCTACGGACATGGTGAATGATCCCTTGCAAGGCTATGGCTTCGCGGGAAGCGGAGTCAGATCAAGCTCGTTATTAGGTTAACAGGTTTGAATGGCGAGGACCACTACAAACTGGGTCCCCTTGACATTGTTTTGGTTTTTCAGGCTCGTCTCCATCGACTAGGTTCCTCCCCTTCTCTTCAGGAGGCTTGCTCGGTCAATCACCGAATAGGAACACCCCTCCACATTTGGCGTCATATGTGGGAATGACAATACCATGGCTCGTGAATGATCCATGCACTAGCACCATGGAAGCCCACACCACACTCCTCACTTGATTGATCAAGAACCCCATAATCCAGCTCCTCTTTCGAGGTACTGCCCTCCTACTACAGCTATTATTGTCGCCGGAGTTGTCGCCATCACGCCTCCCGCCAACACTCCAGCGTTGGCTAGAAGGTGGCAGAACTCAGGGAACAACTCCAATAGTTGGCCAGGATCTGTTAGGGGCTTCAAGCCCAATTCACAAGGTAGCCATCCCCAATGATCCCCCGCGCGCTGGAACAACACGCGATCTATTTGGCAATCGCAGTCGGCTCCGTCAACCCATCGGGTTCTAGAATGTCACGTTGAATCCACCCGCAAATCATGGCGAGCCTCACCAACCTGCCATGACCCAGAACGGCGGAGGAGTCATCCACAGGTTCTTTGTGGCCCCATCTCCCCCGCGTTCAGTTGTACGAGCCAATTCCCGTGGCTCCCGGTGGGAGGCATCCATGCATTTCGATCCGGAGCTTGCTCGACGACTTAGGCATGTGGTTGACCTGGAGCAATAGATGCTAGACCGCTCCTACCGAATAGACGCTATAATCCATAAGGCAGAGGCAAGGTGAAAGTGGACGAAGACGGGACTTTTCTCCCCTTTCACGTGGAGAATTGGGAGCATGAGTACTGCCAAAAATGTTGCTGCCCTCCATTGCCCCCTATGATGGTACTACCGACCCAGCAGACCACATCCATGGGTTTGAATTGCACAGGGACTCTGGATATCTATGCCTAATAAGGCTCCATATCCAAGTACGCCTCCCGCGATCGAACCGAAGTCTCGCAAGGAACATCTCACACAAAGTGTTCAGTAAAAATAAAAGACAACCTCAAGAGCATAATATGCAATAAAGTATATGCATTCTCTCATTTTTCATAATTTACATTGTCCCAACACATTATTACATGTCTAAGAGAAAGTACAACTACCTGGGGCATACCCCGAGAGAGCAGAGCTCACACAACTACAACTATGACTCAACTGCTGGTGGTACAAGTCTGCCACAACACTGATGCACACCAAACCCACGACAAACCCTGAAAGAATTGTAAGGAAGTGAGCCTCAACAAGTCACAGTCAGCAGGGACCTCCCAAAACCACAACAAACTAACAATTGAAAGAAGGAACCAAGTCCTCAACCCCCAAGGGTCTCACTGACACACTAACTGAAACACTAGTGAAGTAAAATGTGCTAACATAAACATAACTGAACTGTATTAAATATAAACACTTAACTACCACGACTTATAGAAAATAAGGAAGCAACAGGACTAGTGTAGACACACCAGTCCATCATGGTAGCTGAAAGAACCACACCACAAACCATATAGACCAATCACTGTCTGACAGTATGTGACTAACAACAAGGAGTCAGTCCCCCATAGAACGAACGAATGAAGCAGGCCACACGGCCAACAACCAACGAAGGGTAACAGGACTAACACTAGGGTTAGTCCACCACAATACCCACGGTAACCAACACATCGAAGAACTACTACCACACAAGGGTAAACACCATAAATGAAGGTCACACAACGTGACGCCCCCCCCACAGAAATTGATCCACCTCAACACCTGAAAAGGCTAGCACACTGCGTGCCACAACAGCCAACAACCCCACACAGGGTATAGGTACCTGAAGCCACGGGTACCACAACTGAACCACAAGTGCCACTGTAAGTCCCACTCACAAGCTATAACCACTGGCAAAGTATGAGTCAGAAGGAACGACACCACCACATGGGAACGGACTACTGGTTCATGACACAGTATCCAACCCGAACAACACAATACAAGAACTACCTCTCAGTCTCGTAGTCAAGGACGAAAGGTCCAACTACCACTCCACAACCACACAGTAAAGCCAAAGAATAGTGGAGACCAACCACACCACCCCTGTGGGCCATACTATTGTAGGCCCATGCCTAGCACCTTTAGAGACTCCGGCCTGAACTCTTTAAAGTGAGCACTGGAAAACAGGAGTAGTTGGGGCCCTAGTACGTCTACCTGGTGTCCCTACCCCCAACCATGAGCGCGCTACAAGCGACCGAGTCACCCCAATACATATTCACACTGCCCCCCTGCCGCCTTTCCCATAGTCAGACGTACAACTCAAATACAGGAGTGAGGGTATCCAGGAAGACCACATGACCTCGCAGTACACACTGTACAAGGACCAACCCAGAGCACAAGAAACCACAATGTGTCTGGCTCACACAACCTGGGTACCCAACTGAAGAGGCATTCCGGAATAGGTGCTAGACCACCACACTCTCCAACACACAAGACACGTCAATCATTTACCACATGCATAAAACTTATACTACGGTACCACATTGTAATGACCCGACACCCGAACCCCGGCTCCCACCGAGAATCCTACTATCGGAGCCACCGCCCACGGGTCCGAAGACCCGGAAGGGCTAACTGATCGATCTAATAAGATATGTAAGAGAAGTAGTAACGACAACCATAGACTACAATGTACTAACAGTGAAAGGAAAGAGTCCCCCACAAGTACACATATAGTACATTCCCAAACAATAAAGTATGAGTGCAAAAGTAAATAGGGAATAACAAATCCCTTAGGGCATAACCCGAGGGTGAAGTACCAACTAGAAGGGGAACACTACTCAAGGTAGATGCCGTCTACTACGGCCCCCATCTCCTCAGCCCACCGCGAGAGTGCTGCCGTGAAGTCTCACCTGAAAAGGAGGGAATGAGCTTCACGAAGAAGCCCAGTAGGGACTACCAATCTCCACTGGTTCTAACAAGAAAAATAGATCTAAACGTTTAATTGAAATAAAGAAAGTAAATCTATTTTACAAACAGAGTAAGTGCGGAAGCAGAAAGTAACTCACACGGCTATCGGTCTAAACCACGTCAAGACCAGAACCCATGTAAACCACAGCACTGGGACGAATCCCAAGGCTACAAACATAAATAGTGAACAACTGTCTGGGACAAAGACACTAGCCACGGAGGGCAACTACCACTAGTCACCGGTCAGGTGCGCCACGTGCCTTATCCTTGACCGCCAGTCCATGTCTAGCACCCCTCCTTTGGAGTGAGACATGGAACTACAAGTACAACCACAATTGTCGTAGTCTGGCCAGACTACGGTCCCATGCCTGGCCCTCTAAATGGTACCGGACACCAAGTAGAGTGAGGCAGTGAGAAGGACTAGCTAATCTGTGCCGGAAGAAATGCCTCAACCACCTCGGCGTCCCAGACTCAGCCAAGAGAGCTCTACAAACGACTCTACCCACTTTCCCCACCGTTTTCCCCTCTACTACCAGAGTTCGTAGACTCGAGCTCGCCCGCCGTCTGGAGAACTCCCTCATAGACCGCAGGACCCGGGGTCCAGGTAATGGTAACAACCTCTCAACGGACAGCCCACAAGTGCCTAGCACTGGGCGAAAGACTAGTGCAGAGCCGTGCTAGGAACAGCACAAGTGCCAAGAACTAAAGTCGTAGCGAAACGGAAACTCCAACAGGCCGACAGTCGCTCTGTCTAAGAAGGCGACAGGGATACTGTCACTTTCTTATAGAAGGAGACACAAGGGTTGTCGCCACTTGAAGGCGACACCCTGACTGTCGCGACCTGGGTCAGAAGGCGAGGCTACCTGTCGCGATCCTGGTCGCGACAAGGGCATTGTCGCGACCACAGGCAGAGGTCTAGGTGACCATCCTGGACCTCCCACAACCCACGAGAAAAGCATGGTGTGAAGGCAACGGCCACCCTATCGCCACCAGAACGCGACAGGGTATGTCATCGCGTTCATACCAGAACGCGATGGTCGGGCTGTCGCGATCTGGGTCGCGACCACCAACGTGTCACTACCACTGACAGACACACCCGAGAGCCCAAAATAAGGCCAAACTCCCAAATCCAGGAAGAACGAGGGGAGGGGAGCATGGATAACGATGTAACACCATCCATAGGCACAAAACCACCTCATTCACACCCATGCATGTCAAGGAAAAGGATCTACACTCAAAGAACCTCACATGCAAGCATGGATCTCTCATCACCCAAACCCCCATAACAAGCACAAGAAGAACCACCAACACACATGCACGGCCTAACATGAGTCTAAAGGCTTGGAGAAGGGGTTTGAAGGCCCTAGCATGATAGAACTAGGGGAAAGCCAAGGTGTCCCTACCTCAATTGAAGAGCCAACCCGTTGGGGTCTTCTCCTGTGCATGACCACCTCCTCCTCACTCCAAGCTCCATGGAGACACCGTCCATGAGCCACGAACGTCCTACACATCGAAGGAGAGTCACCACACAAAGAGGAAGCCACGTTGGAGAAGAGCACCACGCGAAAGAAGAAAACCCCACCTCTCCTCACACACACCCTCACACTCTCCCCATGGCGGAGGACACACAGAGGGGGTCAGAGGAGAAGAAGCACAGCCGAAAGAGGGGAAGAAGCCGACTGTTCTGAGGCCTCAGCACTTAAAAGCCTCGGAGTTGAGAACGCAGTTGAACGCGATGACCAACCTGTCACGATCCCAAAGTCTTGGTCAGACCTGACTAATGGTCTCGCCACATGTCACCCATGCAAGCCTGACATCATGAATGCGACACCTGACATGTCGCCTTCATGGTGTCAGCGCTTGACACTTGTCCCAACTGTCCCGACAGCAAAACGACAAAACTGCATGCTGTGGTTAGAGGGATGAACGCGACGACATGCATGTCGCGTTCCCAACAAGAATGCGACAGCCATCCCGTTGCCTTCAGAAGGCGACGGCCCAATGCGTCACGACCTTCATCCGAAGGTGGCTGACCAAGGGAAGGAGGATGTTACACATATCATAACTAGCTCGCACTGGTCACCACATGACCTCCAAGCAACTACACACTATTATGCACATGAACCACATGACCACATTTAGCCTTGCCTGTCATTGGTCATCTCATGACCTCTATAGCAACACACCTCCATGCACACAAACCACACATATGCATCACATAACCTTTATAACAAAATTAGCATGATTAACATAATCATCATAACTAACACAACTCGTTACTAATCATAAATCAAACCATTAACCTAAACATGCTTTCTAACATGGAAACAACTTAAACACCTTAATAGCACCCTAGCAAAACGGGGCTAGGTCAACACAAGACCCTCACTGCCCAACCACCATAGCACAATACAAACCTCGGAAGCTAAAATGCGACGAACACAGTCGTCGCCTTCAAAATCGCGACGATCCCACCGGTCGCGTTCACAAGGAAAACGCGACAGGGCCAAGGTCGCGACATAATTATGACGGCCGATACGTCGCTTCAGACTAGCAAAGTAACAAAGCCATAAATGCGATGGACCTAAGCGACGCGTTTATGCCAAACTGGTCCAAACACATCAATCGAAGTATGAACACGACGAACCACTGCGTTGCGTTCATAATCAAAACGCAACGGGGTAAAACGGTCACGTTCAAAACACGACAGCCCGACCCGTCGCCTTCTCAAGCAGACGACTAGACCCATCTCCTACCCCCCAGCAAACTATGCACACATCATGCAAACTACAATGTAAAGCACTAAATTGAACACTTAAACTAAAACGCAACCCCATAGCATGATTTCAAAGCTTTAAAGCATTCACATAATTTAACACAAAAAGGGAAGTCTCCCTACCAACTCGAAAAACCCGCATAACGCAAGAAACACCGCACCGCCGGAAGTCCACGCTCCTCGCATCCTCCTCGCGTGGAAACTCGCGCCAAGCCAGCCACCTGAAAGCCGAAAACACCAGAAGAGCCGCAAAACCTCCTCCTCCCCCCCCCCCCCCCCCCCCCCGCCAGCCAAAGCCACCTTGCTCTGTCTGGCCCAAAACAGAGCAATAAATGCCATAGTCAAATTGCAACATAGGCAGATGTCGTGTTTAACATGCATTAAACG
This sequence comes from Colocasia esculenta, assembly GCA_014218235.1. Lineage (NCBI taxonomy): Eukaryota > Viridiplantae > Streptophyta > Magnoliopsida > Alismatales > Araceae > Colocasia > Colocasia esculenta. The sequence continues at coordinate 133,910,001 of CM024756.1, forward strand.
CGACAGACCAAACCGTCGCCAAACACGCCGCGCACCGGAAAAAGGTGGTTTGGTGAATCGTGACTTAGAAAGCCGTCGTGTTCAAAACGCGATGACATATCCAGTCGCCTTCTTCACTAGAAAAATGCAAGCTATATGGGCTAAAACTTAAGGCCCACAACACCTATACAAGACCCAGAAGCCACAACCAAGGCTCATTGACCCTACATTGGCCATGAGCACCATGCCAGAACCATTAAACATGGATCTGAACAGCCACAATGTTACACATGGTGTTCCATAGAGCATCAGATGCAGCAAAATGCAGGGCCTTCCAGCAGGATCCATCACCTCCTTTCAGTAGTTGAAGAGGTCCTTCCTTGGTAACTTCTTGGGTGGAAGGGCTCAGCCCCGCACGGCAGTCTCGTTACTGGCCTTGCGGCAGAAGAAGGGCGGATCCCTCTGGGATTATGTCAAAGGGTTCTGAGGGGAAGCCCTACACATCCTACACCTGGACGTGGCCCTCACGACTAGCGCCCTCATCCAAGGCACTCACAATGGATTCCTCCAAAAGACGTTGGGAGTGCAGCAACTGGCCACCTTGGTGGAGCTCCTCTCCATCGCCCAATGCCATGCCGCATGCGAAGAAAGTCTTGCGGCTGGCCGAGGAGATCATAATGAGTCCACCGGACATGGGAGGCAATTTGACAGTGCTTTCTTCAAGCAAAGTGATTGGAGGGAATCTAAAACCACTGCACTTCGGTGGTCATCCCTAGGCGAACAGATTGGTGAAAATCACCAACTAAATGTTGCTGCATGGGATACACACAAGAGTTGAAGCTACTGGAGGATTGTGGCTAGAAGAACTCCCAATGTCCTATGGTGTCATCGAACAACTTCTAGGGTGGCAACTGGTGAAACCCCCTTCCACCTGGCTTACGGATCAGAGGAGCAGTGGTCCCTTTAGAAGTACCCTCCCAACGGTCCAGATGACCCGCCTCGATGAAACGACCAACAACCAAGCAATAAGGAAAATTTGAACATACTCGTGAACGGAGGAACAATGTTAGCATCAGGTTGGTCTCCTATCAGCATCGACTTGCTCAATACTACAACGCTCTAGTTCGTAAACGACACTTCTTGAAGGAGAGCCGGTGCTACATTTTGCTCAGCTTCGGACCACCGAAGAGCCGCCGACAACTTTCCCCGAAGTGAGAGGGATCGTATAAGGTCATCTAGGTCCTCAGAAAAGACTCTTATAAGTTCTCTACCCTAAGCGACATGCCTATACTCCGAACTTGGCACACTTCGAATTTAAAGACCTATTATTCTTAAAGTCTCGTCTCTTCTCTTTAGAAAATAGTTTTGAAACAATGTATTTCTCTTGACTACTGGCTAGGGGACAAGACTTATAGCACCTTCATCGCATTCTGTTTAGACAAGAATATCTAGCAATCAAGAGAAAGAGCACAATTTTTCAAAAGGATTTGCTTTCTTTCTTCATGCAAGGAGTTTACAAAAGGCCGCACAAAAAAGATCTAAGGATCTTGATCGGCCACCACAGAGTGATCCTCCTGGTACATCCTTCCTCCCCATAAAATGTCGAAGTTGACCCCTTGAAGGCGTGGGTCTCGTGTCCTTTGGGGAACTCCCCAACAGCAGCCTCGAAGGCTTCGCGGGCATACTCCACCGAGGCATGTGGCCGCCTACGATAGTCGCCAGCACCGAGACCCACCTCTTAACAAGCTGCGCCATACTATCCAAATCCTTTTGGAACTCTGGCCCAGCCTTGTATTTGGTGACTTCCGAGCCTCAGCATCTTGCAGTATGCCCTCAAAAGCAGCCTTCTCGGCTTCCACAGTAGCAAGCTTTAAGTTGGTAAGTTTTTAGCGCAGCTCGAAGATCTTAGATCTCTTTCTTTGCTCGGCTTCATGGTGATGGCGTAGGTCCTCAAGGTGGGCCGAGGTCTTCATCTCAGTCTTCCAAAGTACTTGTAGGAACAGCCCATGGAAGGCCAACTGCCGCAGCTCTTCCACAGAAGGATGATCCTGCGTGCGAGCTCGTCCACATCGAGCTCAAGGGCCTCGCCACTTGCTGACAACCTAGTTGGCACTCGGCCGTCATCACCTTCATCGGTCACCTCTCGGCAATGCCGCAGCACCTTCAGCTGATCATCGGAGGGACAGGGGGGCAGTGACCTAACTGAAGGATCTGCCCGGAGGCACTCCAAATCCCTTCCAGGAGATCCTCTGAAGGCATCTCGACAGTCTTGCCTGCAAGTGCCCTCAACAATGGCAAGCGGTCCTCATCAGCAACCTCCTTGATGCCCCACTCAGATGGAGTTGCTTGCACGGTAGTGACACTCTCAACGGCCTAACTTTCCTCGAGGATCCCTGGGTCCTCGGGCACTTTTGACACTTACCAGGTGCCCCTCAAAGGATCATCGCCTCCAAGGACCCCGATCAGCCAATGGGGTCCTCAGTCTGCCCAGATGTCTCCTCCTCCAGCCCACCCGAAGTGGAAGGCAAAGCTAGACTTTCTGCAATAGCAGCGGCCGCTGGTGCAGCAAGGACGAACACCTCTTTAGGCACCCCTTGGTCGGTCGATGTGGCCTGACTCCCTCTGGTGGGCACTTCCAGCCTGGCTGCTAGGTTCCCGCTTCCCTCAACAGGCACCTCGAGAGCCAACGACGTTGCCCCACCGTCATCAGCAGCTACCAGAGGCAACTCTACTATGCCCTACTATAGCTCTGGGGAGTCGGCTGGGCAATCACCTCATGTCACCTCCAGGCCGACTTCGGGCAAGCCCACCTCCACAGACACCGCCTTGACAAAAAATTGTTCCAAGGACAAGACTGTGGGTTTCCCCTTCTTGGCAGCCACCTTCACCAACCGTCGTTTCGGCTGAGGCCTCTATGATGGTCTGCTCGGCAACGAACTCCACAGTACCCTCTTCAGTAGGCACCACGGTCCTCGCCGCTCCCTCAGCCAAGGGATCGTTAGAATCATCTCTGTCCAAAACGATATCTCACCGCCCTTGAAGCGACCAACCTCCTCGGGTAACCCCTCGACAGAAGGAAGCTCGGTAGGCATGACCGCAAGCTTCTACCTCTTCCCTGCTTCTGAGGCTTGCATCTGCCTCCTTTTCTGTTGTTCGAGCTGGGAACCGGTGTCCTCAATGGTGCCCTCCTTGATGCCCTTCCTCGCTTTGGAGCTAGCCCCATGTAGGCGGATCTTCAAAGCCTTTGGGTCGGGGAGTCGACTGCTGGCCTCGCCCTGAGTTTCCGGAGTGGCTCTTTCTGGCGCATCATCTATGCACGCCATGTAAAGGTCCACTAACATAAGCTCGGCAATGAAGGCTTGGTCCTTTTGATCCCGACTTGCCTCTTTCTCTGCGGTGTCTAAGGGAAGAACCGAACTAGAGCATCAGTTTGGAGACATTGAAAAAATCAGTGAGGAAAAAAAAAAAAAAGGGAAGCAACTTACTCCATTCGCGACTAAGCTTGTATTTGACAAGCCGGAACTCGGTCAAAATGAGCTCGGCCTTGACTACGGCCACCTTCGACAGCACCGTCGATGCCTTGGCAATATCCTGAATAATGAAGGGCATCATATCGCTCCTCTTCAATGGCTCGCAAACATAAATGGAAAAACCCCACTATGTCAGACTCCCTCTTCAGACCGATGAAGAATAGCCGGCCAATCCACCCCTTGTTGTTGGACAGTGGTAGGGAGAACTGAATTTGCATCCTATTCACCCGATGCTTGAGGTACATGATCCCATGCCTTGACTGTGGAGACGAAGCAAGGGAAAAATGGTTGTGGAATAGGATCACCGAGGCTGGAAATCCGTGCTTCTGGCACATGATACAGAATACAAAGATCGTCCTCCATGAGTTGAGTGTCAACTGGATGGGGATGATCTTCCATACATTCAGCAGGTCTTTGGCAATTTGCAGCACCAGCAATCGGAAACACGCTTCCATGATGTCCAAGGAAAGCGTGAAACACCCCTCCTTGTACATGAAATACAATTGATCCTCGCACATCAAGATGATCTCATACTCCTCACTTATGTGGAAACACTCGTGGAGGCCCTTGATGTGACAGTACTTTGGCGGATTCTCCACCACCGTCTGCTGCCCACTCGCTTCTGTAATGCCTTTTCCTTCCTTCTAAGCCATTGATGCTAGAGTTGAAGAAGAAGAAGGGCAAAGGGGAAGAGGAAGGAGAGAACAGGTGCAGAACAGAAAGCGAGAAGTAGAAGGTAGAAGACTCTCCCTTCGGCGAAGATAGAATGCGTAGAACTTCGCCTCACCCCTCAAACTTTCCACTTATAGGGGAATAGAGGCACAAGATTCAAACTCCAGGATGGCGGTTTGACAGTCCGAACAGTCTGCTTGGTGCACCCTGGCGGTGATGTGCCTACCCACGCCATCATTAATGAGGATCTCAAATAATCCAATGGTTTTAGGAGCAAACACCGCATCCATCACCGATAGGGTCACATTTAATGCGTGGACAGCTCAACGCTATCTTATCCACTCTCAAGTGCTCAAGTCACTTCGAGCAAACTTGAGAGTAGGAGGAGGGCAAGTGTGGAGGCCATTTCTTGTCTCCTAGTCCCATAGGCCCATTACGGCCCGTCAAGGACTCAAAACGGCGGCTATTTAGCCACGTGTCCTCAGACGTCTTGGAGGCCTCACCTTTCAAACGCCTCCGGGCAATGTCGAGCAAGGCAGAACCACCGAGCACCAAACAAGTCTCCAAGCTCCATTAGCTCTCCCGAACTCTGTCGATCAAGCCTCCAGGCCCCTATTCAGTGCCTTCAAAAGGCAATCATTATGGACAACTCTTGGCCTTCTAGTCACGTTTAACGGGGCAGCACGACATGCCTTCCCACGATCTAGGACAGTCGTTGCACGAAGCTCTAGGAGACATCTTGGGTAGAGCTCTCAGTCTTGGGAACCCAACGATCGTCTCCTCCAAACACCAATCGTAAGAGACGTTCGAAGTCCCTTCAGGCACAGCGCCTATAAAAAGAATGACCTTAACCTAAACCCACTATCGCCTACGTGCGAAGGCACATACAAGGGAAGCCCTTTTTCCTTTACTCCTTTCTTAAGTCCATTCTAATTTTGGCATCGGAGGGTTCTCCCCGGTTCATCAACTGGGTCTCCTTGACGCTGTTTGGTTTTTCAGGTGATCGTCTCCATCAGCTAGGTTCTTTCCCCTTCTCTTCAGAAGGGCTTGCTCTGTCAGTCGCCAAACAGGAACACCCCTCCAATGTGCATTTGAAGGTTAAATCCTCTTTTCATCAACAACAAATATGGTTCCAAATGACGTCTTATCAGAAACATGTTTTCTCTAATTGAGGCAATTATGGGAACATGCACTTCTATTACTAGAAACAACCAAAGTCAGACATTTGGTTTAATAATATCCAAGCATTTTGATCATTTGAAAAGAAATCGATTCTTCGTAATATGCAATGTAACATAATCAATTACTTCAATGTAGATAGAAGTGTTCCACTATGGATGTAATTGATTCTCAAAGTAAACTTAATCAATTTATTCAGTAGAGTCTATTTCATGGCATAAGCAATCCATGTTGATAAAATTGATTCTCGTGGGAATCCAATCGATTATACACTTAATTAATTGACGAATGATACTTGAAAACATAATCGATTAAGTTAGTAGTGTAATGCTAAGGGACTTATAATTTTTCTTATCTTTCGGTGGTAGTGTCATAAAGATGATCTTGCAATTAGGCCACTAATTGAGTTCTTGTAGAAATTTAGTCTTTTACTCAATATGACATAAAAGATAACTTAAGGCTTTATTGAAAGACTTGCATCCATTTAAAACTTCAATTCATATTTGTCAATATAAGTGACATGTTTTGTCAGTCATACGAAACCTTATTCAACAAGATACATGACCCAATGTGATGGGTTTTGTAGATCATTTTTCACTCAATACACATTGTGAAAATGTATGGGGGTATGAAGTGCAACTTGCATCAAGATTGTATTCATAAAATCAAATTAATTATAAAAGAATCCATTAACATGATAATGTGTTAAAATAGATAGGCTGTGATCTTACACAACGTATGAATGTTAATTTAAAATCAAATTAACATTGATAAAATATGAATGATACAACAATATCGAATATACATCTTTGAGCAAAAACGAAACTAAAAGGAACTTGATAGAGTATGAATTAGAAAGAGTAGCGAAACGAGTAAGCATATATATATATATATTTATATATATATATAGATATATATATATATATATATATATATATATATATATATATATATAAGGAAAATCCGTATGGGGTCCGGATCCAAATAAACCAGCAAGGGTGGGTGGAGAAAGCAATATTGGACGAGCCAATCCCCAAACACACTTCTCATATATGTTTCTAGTTATGCAGTAATAAAGGCATGTCCTCCTAGTAGTTAGTCTTGTACGTACATTAGATGAGGCCTCATATTCAAGAGCTGGTTTATAAAGAATTTCTAAAGGACAACTTAATAGACTAGTTTTCAATAAAAAATTCATTCTACATATATGAATCTTTTTGGTTTTAAAATCTTTTATTGTGCGTATAGGATATCAATCTATTTCTCTGATTTTAAAAGCGGGATTGTTTTGTTTACATGACTATAAAATAGAACAAAGGTATTATGTTAGTTTTTATTGTACTTTCAAAACATTTTTTCGCTGGTTTGGTTACTGGGAGGTATGGATTATCGATAAAATTAGAATATCAGTCTTAATGTCACGTAGGCTAACATAATCCCCTTTACAAATAAATAACTGATAAATGCTATAAAATAAAATGACTACATATGACTTACGATAAAAAAAAAAAATGTATAGCGTCCAGATCAGCTGTCCGAGTGCCTCATGGCTTGTGAACTCCAAGTGTACGGTATCAATGAATCGACCTCGAACTGAGTTTAGGTGAGTCAGATTAGATCCTACTCATTAATATGAAAGTTCAAGGTCAGTTTAAACTTGTGGTGGCTATTTCTAGCTACCAAGGTCCATCATGGCCCATCATGAACCAGCAAGCAGGTGCAGCCCTTCAGCGGGACACCTCGTGTTCTCGGGAGCGGCTCGAAGATCTCGAACACAATCTCCATGCCTGAGCACCTTCAGGGTTCCGAGGGCGGTCTCCAGACACCCCTCATCCTGTTCGATCTAGGCGCTACCCACCGAACAAGAGCAGTCACCGAGCACCAAGTCTAGTCTACCGAACAGGCTACCTGCTCGGTATCCTCCGCCCAGGAGCCTCCAAGTAGCCCTTCGTCTCCTTGCAACGGTTACAACGGCTACAACGCATGCGCCCCATGATCAAGTGGTGCGTTAACTACCGAACCCCTCAACGGGCGCCGTAACGCGTAACTCCCCGCCAGGGGTGCCAACGGGCGCGCCCTTTCCGACGTCATTAGGGGACATTCCGTCCCTCTCCCTCTGCACCTTTTCCTTTAAGCCTCTCTAGTCCTATACTGACTTAGGCATCGGAGGGTTCTCCCCGGTTGGAAACTGGGCCCCATGATCCAATTCTGGTGTTGCAGGCATCCGTCCGCACCGGCGTTCGTCTTCCCCATCTTCTTCAGTGGAGGCTCGTTTGGCTCAGACCCAAATAGGAAAACACCACCACAGTTTGGCGCCGTCTGTGGGAACGACTTCAGCCACAGCTCGCGGACATTCCTCGTGCCAAAACATCGGTAGCCGGATGACGAGGTCTCGACAGTCGCATGTGGACTCCCACGAGCGAGTCCCCCCTGTCGATGTCATCATCGCCCCCGCCGGAGCTGCCGGCGAGAACCCTGCCGTTGCCATACCTGCAACTGCCCAGGAAGTGGCGGAACTTCGAGGGCAGATGCAGCATCTAGCGGGGGTCTTCCAGGGCCTTCAGGCCCAATTAGCCAGGCAATCGGCCCTGGTGATCCCTCAGCCTCCAGAGCAGCAGGCGGAGTCATCTCGTCGACGGTCCTGCGCCCCTCCGGCGCCGCAGGAGTAGCATGCAGAATCACCCCGGCGATCGTGCAGGGCACCTTCGGCGCGTCAGACACCGGAGCGGCAAGATAATTCACCTCGTCGTTCCGTGGTGGTCCCGCCTGCCCCGCGTTCCATCGTCGGGGCGAACTCCCACAGGTCCCGGTGGGAGGAGTCCGCCCACTCCGACAAGGAGTTGGCCAGACGCCTCCGTCGTGTCATCGACCTCGAGCGCCGCATTGACGCGATGGTCCAGTGGGCAGAGGGCAAGGCTCCGGTAGATGAAGACTTGGACTTCCGCTCCCCGTTCACGATGGAGATCCTGGAAGCTCGGGTCTCCCCAAGCTCCCTCTGCCCACCATTTAGGCCTACGATGGCACTACCGACCCCGTAGATCATATCCATGGCTTTGAGTCGCATATGGTGTTCCATGGAGCATTAGATGCGGCCAAATGTCGGGCCTTTCCGGCCACCCTGAAGGAGACCGCGCGGGCATGGTTTGAAGCCCTCCCCGTGGGTTCCATCTCTTCCTTCCACCAATTGAAGAAGTCCTTCCGGGACAACTTCCTAGGTGAAAGGTCTCAGCCGCACACAGTGGCGTCTCTTCTGTCTGTTCGGCAGAAGAAAGGTGAAGCGCTATGGGACTACGTCAAGAGGTTCCGGACCGAAGCACTCCGCATCCCCCGCCTCGACGTCCCCTTGGCCACCAGTGCCCTCATCTAGGGCACCCGAGATGGCTTCCTTCAAAGGACGTTGGGGGTGCAGCAACCCTCCACTCTGGCCGAGCTGCTCTCTACTGCTCAGCGCCATGTGGTATGCGAGGAGAGCCTGGCCGCTGGGCCGAGCAGAGCAGGGCGATCAGTCAGACAAGAAGAGGCCTTCCGACAACAGCTTCGACTGTGACAGGAAGAAAGGCCGGCGCAACGGAGATTCACCGCGCCGACCATGCCCCTTCACCGACTACACCCCGCTCACGGTGGCTTCCGAACAGATCCTGGCCGAGATCTCGGATGAACTTACGTTCGGTGGCCACCAAGGATGCGCTCTGATCCCTGCAGGCGCAACTAGGACAAGTACTGTCACTTCCACCACGACCACGGCCATGACACCTCCGAGTGCAACCAGCTCAAGGATGAGATCAAGTCCTTGATTAAACGCAGCTATCTTGGGCGGTATGTGCGCCACAATGAAGACCACCAAAGGTGCCGAGAGCGGACTCCCGAGCAGCCCATCAACAACGAGCCCAATGGGCAAGAGATCAACGTGATCGCGGGAGGCTTCGGTGCAGGTGGAGAAAGAAATCAAAGCCGGTGCGACTATGCTCGGCGGGTGCACGTGGTGGACAGGCCCCCAGTGCCTCGCCCAGGTCCCTATCCCCCCAATCCTTCACACGCACGGTCCGAGGAGGCTATAACCTTCTCGGATGAAGAACTTGTAGGAGTCTCCACTCCACACACTGATGCGTTGGTCATTTCAGCCACCATCAATAACTGTACCATGCACCGGATTCTGGTGGATAATGGAAGTGCCCTGGATGTATTGGCGTACGATTATTTCCTGCTTATGGGTCTAAAAATCGACCAGCTCACCCCAGTAGAATCACCTCTGTTCGGCTTCTCGGGGGTTTCGGTTCAACCCATGGGACGAGTGCGCCTCCCAATTACTCTTGGGACGGCTCCGAAAAGCGTAACCAAGATGGTGGATTTCTTGGTTATTCGAAGTATGCCCGGATACAACGCCATCCTCAGCAGGGGGCTGATCGGACGAATCAAAGTTGTTCCTTCATCCCTCCATCAGAAGATGAAGTTTCCCACTCCGTGTGGGATCAGCGAGGTGCTCAGAAGTCAGCGCGAGTCCTGACAGTGCTATGTCCTCTCTTTGAGAGACAAACAGGCAGCACCAGCAATTACTGCCCCACCCGCCGATCAGCCTTCCACCAGCAGAGGCACACCTGCTGAAGACCTGCTCCTTGTTCGGGTGGACGACGACCCCGAACACGTCCTCTATATTGGCGCACTACTGCCAGAAGCCGAACAGCAACGCTACAAGGCTTTCCTGCTAGCCAATTTAGACGTGTTCGCTTGGTCAGATGACGAACTACCTGGCATACCCCCAGAAGTGATGGTGCATCGCCTTCGCCTGGACCCGAAGGTGCCTCCGGTCCAGCAAAGAAGGCGACCCGTCAACCGTGAACGGCAGGCCATGATCCAAGATCACATTGTCAAAAGCCGAGCTATTGGGCTCCTCCGGGAAGCCCAATACCCAAGGTGAATCTCCAATGTGGTCCTCGTGCGCAAAGCCAATGGTAAATGGCGCATGTGTGTGGACTACAAAGATCTCAATAAAGCCACGCCCAAGGATAACTTTCCTCTGCCGCGCATCGACCACCTGGTGGACGCCACGTCGGACACGAGCTTCTCAGCTTTTTGGACGCGTACTCTGGTTATCACCAGATCAGCATGCATCCTCCGGACCAGGACGCCACCACGTTCGTCACCAACCTGGGCTTGTACTATTTCACAAGGATGCCCTTTGGTCTGAAGAACGCTGGCGCAACATACCAGAGACTAGTCAACAAGATGTTCGAGTCGCAAATTGGGCGAAACTTGGAGGTCTACATCGATGACATGCTGGTCAAGACGCTCCCGAGCGCCGACCACATTTCCGACCTCGAAGAGACCTTCGCAACTCTGCGAAGGTATAACATGAAGCTCAACCCAGCCAAGTGTGTGTTTGGAGTTCGCTCGGGTAAGTTCCTCAGCTTCCTCGTCTCAAATAGAGGAATCGAGGCCAACCCTGAGAAAATCCAAGCCATACTTGAGAAGGGCAGTCCCAAGATGGTTAGCGATGTCCAACGCCTCACTGGACGTCTCGCTGCATTGAACCGGTTCATGTCCCGAGCAGCAGAGAGGAGCTTCAACTTCTTCAAATTGCTGCAAGGCCCCAAAGGCTCCTCACAGCAAGGGGGGCATGTACGGTGGACCGAGGACTGCGAAGCTGCCTTCGCCGAGCTGAAGGCATATCTGGCAGCCCCACCTGTTCTCTCGAAACCTATGCTTGGGGAACTCTTGTTCGTGTACATTTCGGTCACCGAACACTCCATCAGCGCAGTGTTGATCAGAGAAGAGGCGGCGACATAGCATCAGTCTACTATATCAGTAGGGTCCTTCAGAAAGCTAAAAGAAGGTACCCTCGAGCAGAGAAGCTCGCCCTGGCACTGGTTACGGCCGCACGGAAGCTTAGGCCCTACTTCCAAGCCCACTCAATTACGGTCCTTATCGACCAGCCATTGAGGCTTATCCTTCAGTGGCCAGAGGCTTCCGGCAGGCTCATCAAATGGGCCATTGAGCTAGGCGAGTTCGACATTAGCTACCATCCAAGGACGGCCATCAAGGCGCAAGCGTTGGCAGATTTCGTCGCGGAATGCACCCTTCCGGCCGAACAGGACCCACCATTAGCTGACGAGCCCCCATGGGAGCTCTATGTGGACGGATCCTCTTGTGTCACAGGGCGCGGAGCAGGCTTGGTTCTCACCTCCCCAGAAGGTTTAGAGTTCTAGTACGCCCTGAGGTTCTGTTTTTTCGCCTCCAACAATGTTGCCGAATATGAAGCACTACTATCCAGAATTCGAATGGCTAGGCACCTTGGAGCACTTCGGCTGAGGGTCTTTAGTGACTCGCAATTGGTCGCCAGCTAGGTGAGTGGACACTTCGAAGCAAGGGAGCCCCGCATGGCATAATATCTTCATCAGGTGAAAAGTCGGGCAGAGGGTCTCCTCTACTTTGAAGTCATACACGTCCCACGAGAGCAGAACGCGCGAGCTGATGCACTTGCCAAGCTGGCATCTTCGGGTGACATCGCCCCTTCTCGCTTCATATTCATAGAAGAGCTCGCCTCGCCGAGCATTGAGGTAGATGTAGCTGCCATCGAGGCTGGCCCTCCAGCTCCGAGCTGGATGGACCCCCTCATGGCCTATCTGATTCGAGGTGAGCTTCCGCCTGATCAAGGTGAAGCCCGCAAGATCAGGTTGCGCTCCCAGAGGTTCACCCTCATCAAAGGCCAATTATACCGGCGATCCCTCTCGAGGCCTCTCATGTGATGCCTCAGCCCTACAGAGGCGGCATCGGCCACTGAAGAGGTCCATGAAGGGTTGTGTGGAAGCCACTTGGGGGGCAGAACGCTGGCGTGCAGCATCATCTGAGCAGGTTTTTGGTGGCCTTCCCTGCAAAAGGACTACATGTCCTTCGTCAGGAGGTGTCCAGAGTGTCAGAAGTTCGGGCAGCTCATTAAGCAGCCGGCCGAACAACTTCACACCCTGTTCGAACTGTGTCCTTTCGCCAGATGGGGGATTGATATCCTGGGTCCGTTCCTAGAGGCTCAAGGGTGAAAGAAGTTTCTGTTCGTGGCCATCGACTACTTCACCAAATGGGTCGATGCCGAGCCCATTTCTTCCATCACCGATCAAGCTGCGTGGAAGTTCGTCTGGAAGAACATCCTCTGTCGGTTCGGTGTTCCAAAGGTAATCACCTCAGACAATGGGAAGTAGTTCGACAGCGCGTACTTCAAGCAGAAATGCTCTGAGCTCGACATCTACAACCACTTCACCTCAGTTGCACACCTCCAGGCAAACGGTCTGGTTGAGAACACCAACCGAACATTGCTGCACGGGATTCGCACAAGAGTTGAGGCTGCAGGAGGTTCATGGATCGATGAGCTTCCCAACGTGCTATGGTGTCACCGAACAACGGCACGAGTGGCCACTGGAGAGACTCCATTCCATTTGGCCTACGGCTCAGAAGCAGTTGTGCCTCTGGAAGTGACTCCCCCACTATTTGGACAACTCACTTCGATGAAGTCGCCAACAACCGAGCACTTCGGGAGAACCTAGACAGTCTTGATGATCAGTTTATCCCCATGTAATTTAAATAAATTACATATCTATTTTGGTGATTAACAAAACTTAGATATAGTTTAAACTTACAAGTTTTTCTATGAGATTTGAGCACAGGAAATAAATCAAAGAAGTACAAGCAAAATAAATAAGTGTTTTTATCATCCTGTAGCTTTTAAGTTCAAAGCACAAAATTCATCTAAGTACACATCGATTTTCTATGTGCTGTAACGATTTTGTGATTTCATAACGATTTCATAAGTCATTGCAATTTATATTGATTTTTATCTCTATAACGATTTCATAAGTCATTGCTATTCTATTGAAGTCTATTTTATAACGATTTGATGATCGCATCGATTTCGATCTCAGAACGATTCGCTAAGTGATCGCATCGATTTCGATCTCAGAACGATTCGCCAAGTGATCGCATCGATTTCGATCTCACAATGATTCGCTAAGAGATCGCAACGATTTGCCTCTCACAATGATTCGCTAAGAGATCGCAACGATTTGCCTCTCACAACGATTCGCTAAGAGATCGCAACAATTTGCTCTCAGAACGATTCGATAAGTGTGCACATTGATTCCGAGCTCATAACAATTTGGTTATCGCATCGATTTCTTAAGTAAGAACAATGATTTGTTCTCACAACGATTTCTTAAGTGAGAACAACGATTTGCTCTCACAATATTTCAGTTTCACAACGACTCGTTAAGTCTCATAACGATTCGATAAGTTACACAATGACTCAGTCACTGTAACGATTCATTAAGTTACATAACGACTTGGTCGCCGTAACGATTCGATACATTAACAGCGATTCGTTCACTATATCGACTCGATAAGTGAAACAACGATTTGCTCATAACGATTTGCTGACACTGCATAATGATTTGTCTCTACAACGATTCGGTTATTAATGCATAACGATTTGTGTGTACATCGACTTGCTTATGAATGTATAACGATTCACATGAACAACGACTCATCCACACTTCGGTTTCATAAGTTATGCTCATATCGATTTCATGGTCTATAACGACTTGATATTCAAACCTATTCTCAGATAGTTTGAAAAGTCAAAGTCTTCCCCTGCTTTTCTCTCACATCCATGCATTTATTACGACTGAACATATACCTGCAATGCATGCAAACTATATCTTCTATTTCCATGCTTATACTGTAAACATCTTTTTAGAAGAACAGAATGGAATTTTCATTTCGGTCTAAAACCTTTCTTAACGTTGACTGACACCGAGAGACAGCTTAGTGTCTATCATTTAAGCTTTTAATGTGTGTAGGTCGCTGACAGCACATCTCGATACAACGTTGGACACAATAGAAGCCGAAGGATATCAAAGAGGATTCTCTCTCTTTGCGTGCATGGAAAGCTAACGATCGTTGACTGAAAGCTCTACAGTGCCATGCAGTCTAACGTAAACAAGAGCTTAGAGATAACGGACACTTCAACGTTCAATTTTCAAATGAAAGACATATATAGAAGATTGAAGCTCTAGAAACAAAAAGAACACTTACGACAATCTTTTACAAGCTTTCTACGAGCATCTGAAAGAGCGAAGCTTCACTCCTTTGCTTGTTTAGCTCTTAGCTCTCTACATCGAGTGTAGATCTTAGAGAGAGCATTTTTTGTACTGAGAGAGTTCATTACTGCTCATTTTCTTCCTCTCAGTATTCGCTTCAGATCAAGCATTGTGTTGTTAGCTTGGTCCAGGGGCGTATCATCCCTTGAATACATTCCTATGTATTTTTCCTTCGTGTTGAAGGAAGACCTGGTGGGTTCCAGGGTGTTTGTTTCCCTTCGTGCAGAAGGAAGACCTGGTGGGATCCAGGGTGTTGTAATTCCTCTTCGGGTTATGAAGAGAAGACCAGCTGCGGCTGGGTGTGTAAGTGTCCTTGAGGGGGACTGTACCCTTGGGTAGTGAAATCCTGAGGTATTGCTTAGGGACTGGACATAGGACTCCTATGGAGAGGAGATCCGAACCAGGATAAATCCTTGTGTAGTGTGATTGCTTTGTGTGTGTGTGTTGTTAACTCTCACTAACACTAACATCTATCGAAGTGTGTCTTGTGTGATTGTTTTTGTGGATAGGTTTTAAAGTGATCAAAATTTTAATATCCCATTCACCCTCCCTCTGGGCTAGCTAGCTGGGCAACAAGTGGTATCAGAGAAAGTCTCTTCGACAAGAAGAAGATCCAACGATCTAAAGAGAAAAGATCAAATGGCAGCCCAAGGTCACTCCGAAGGTCAGTCAGTCAACCAGCCACTTTGTTCGATGGAGAAGCCTACACATATTGGAAGACTAGAATGGAGTACTTCTTACAAGGACTCGACTATCAGATCTGGTCGATAGTTGAAGAAGAAGACCTTTTGGTTACAAATGAGAGAGACAAGTGGACTGAAGACGACAAGAAGAAGATTTCCTTAATTGCAAAGCCAAGAGCATCCTTTGTTGTGCTCTTAGCAAGAAGGAGTTCAATAGGATCTCCGCCTGCAAATCAGCTATGGAAATGTGGGAGAAGCTAAGAATCATATACGAAGGTACTGACAAGGTAAAAGATACCAGAATAGATATTCTGGTGACACAGTACGAGAGATTTCAGATGCAGTCAGGAGAAACCATTACACGGATGTACAGCAGGTTCACCGACATCACAAATGGGTTAGCAGGTCTTGGGAAGACATATGAAATGGGAGACATGGTTAGAAAAATCCTTAGATCCCTACCAGCCTCTTGGACTCCCAAAGTGACAGCGATAGAAGAGGCCAATGACATGAAAAGGATGTCATTGGAGAAACTCATCGGGTCCTTATGGCCCATGAGATCAACATGGAGAGATTGGGAGAGTCATCAAGCCGAAGAAAACACTCCAATGCCCTCAAGGCTGAAGAAGATGCATCAGAAGAAGTCTCAGATGGTGATGAAAGCATGAGAAGTAGTGAAGATGAAGAAGCTCTCCTTTCAGAAGATTACAAGAATACTAGCTAGAAAGAAATACCAGTCTGGAAGGAGATACTTCAAGAAAAACAAAGAGTATAAGAATCCAGAAGGAAAGGACTCAAAGAGAACTGAGCCCATCTGTTATGAATGTAAGAAGCCAGACATATCAAGGCAGAATGTCTGAAGCTCAAGAAATCTGAATTCAAAAAGAAAGACAGTTCCAAGAAATTCAAGAGGTACAAAAAGAAAGCCATGGCAGCAGCTTGGGACAATAGCAGTGACTCGGATAGTGAGTCAAACTCAAGCAGTGAAGAAGAAGAAGAAGCCAACCTGGCATTCATAGACAACACAGAAGACAAGGTAACATCAGACTCATCCTTTTCTTCTTGTAATGATTTAGATTCTGATAATTTGGAAGAAGTTTTCAATGAACTATATTGTAAAACAAAGAAGTATGCAAATCATTAAAAGTTAACAAGAAACACCTTGGTTGTTTAGAAAATACTAACTCAGATCTAAAATCTGAAAATGAGCAAATGGAAAAACAAACCACTGAACTAAAAAGAAGAAATGAATTGTTATGTGAAGATTGAAAAATAAAAACGAACAATTAGCAAGTTTAGAAAACCAAGAAACAGTGAATAAATTAAAACATAAAATTAACAGATTAACAACACAAAATGAAAAATTATCTAGTACATTAGAAAAGTTCACTAACGGTAAAACAACATTAATACTAAAAGGTGCTAGACGGTCAAGTAAAAGGAAACATGGATTAGGCTATACACCCTCTGATAATGAAGAGACTAAAGTTTATCCTAAAATATATCCTACACCTAAATTTGTACCTGAACAAGACACATCATATAAGGCGAACTTTAAGTACATTCCAACTGAAAAAGTAACTAAAATATCTTGTTGTAGCCATTGCAATAAGTTAGGTCACATTAAAGTATCTTGTCCTACCAAATATAAAATATGGATAATCAAAAGGAAAAATAATGATACTAACCAACCAGGACCCAAAAGAACTTGGGTACCTAAAGCTTAGTGTTTTCATTTCAGGGAAACCTTCGAGCATCCAAATGGTACTTGGATAGCGGATGCTCAAGGCATATGTCAGGGAACAGAAGATTATTTTCCCATTTAGAAGCTGAAGAAGGCACAGTCACCTATGGAGACAATGGAAAAGGGACTGTAATTGGCAGTGGATCAGTGGGCAGCAAAGGCAAAACAGTTATTGAAGATGTACTATGTGTCAAAGGACTGAAGCACAACCTCATCAATATTAGCCAGCTGTGCGATAAAGGACATCAAATCAGATTTCAAGAGTCAAAATGCAGCATTATGAAGGATGGAGCAGTCATTTTTGAAGCTAACAGAGAAAAAACATGTACGTGCTTTACCTAGAAGAACTAAAAGATCAGGATATCTGTCTGGCCGCAAACAAAGAGCAGTCAACTGAGCTGTGGTACAGAAGATTGGGCCACTGCAGTCTGGATGGCATGAGAAAGCTGATCAAGAGAAGCTTGGTGGAAGGTCTACCGAAATCAGCACAAGAATGGATGGTGTTTGTGGGCCTTGTGTAAAAGGAAAGCACACCAAGTCATCCTTCAAGTCAAAGACTATGGTAACAACCTCTAAACCCTTAGAACTTCTTCATATGGATTTATTTGGGCCAATGTGGACCACAGTCTTGGAGGGAAGAATTTTGGATTTGTTATAGTAGATGATTACTCCAGATTCACATGGGTATCCTTCTTGGAGCACAAAGATGATACATTTGAAAGTTTTGTAAGCTTCAGTAAAAAGGTATAGAAAGACAAGAAGTACATCATTGTTGGAATCCGATCAGACCATGGAGGAGAATTCTAGAATGAGAAATTTGCCAAGTTTTGTGATGACTAAGGGATAGAGCACAACTCTCAGCGCCTAGGACACCACAGCAAAATGGAGTTGCTGAGAGGAAGAATAGAACCCTATTGGACATGGCAAGGGCGATGCTATCAGAATATGATTTGCCAAGGTATTTTTGGGCTGAAGCAGTCAACACAGCATGTTATATAATCAACCGGGTGATGATCAGGCCGATTTTAAAGAAGACTTCGTATGAGTTATACAAGCAAAAGAAGCCGAAGATCAGCCACTTCAGGACATTTGGTTGTCCATACTTCATCCACAACAACGGCAAAAGAGACATTGGTAAGCTAGACTCCAAATCAGATGAAGGTATATTCATGGGGTATGCTTCCAAACTCAAAGGTTATAGAGTGTTTAATAAACGAACTTTATTAATTGAGCAATCAGTGCATATTATCTTTGATGAAACTAACCCTTCCTTGAGAAAGGAAGTAGATAGACATGTTGATGATACAGATGATTTGTCCAAGAAGCTAAAGAACACATCAATTGAGGACAAGGAAGATCCACCTCTGGAAGACCTGCAACTAAAGGACATTTCACATGAAAATCTTCCAAAGAAATGGAGATATAAGAAAGATCATCCTCTAGAAAACATCATTGGTGATCCATCTATTGGGGTAAGAACTAGAGGTAATGTAATTCCATGTGATTATTTAGCTTTTGTTTCGCAAATAGAGCCTAGGACAGTCAACGAAGCTCTCACTGATGAATCTTGGCTTTTAGCCATGCAAGATGAACTGAATCAATTCAAGAGAACCATATATGGTCACTTGTTCCAAGACCATCAGATCATCCAGTGATTGGCACAAAATGGTGTTCAGGAACAAATTGGATGAAGCTGGTGTGATCATAAGAAACAAGGCCAGACTAGTAGCTCAAGGCTATTCCCAAGAGGAAGGCATAGATTTCGATGAAACCTATGCACCAGTAGCTAGACTTGAGGCTATTAGAATCTTACTTATATATGCATCCACATTAGATTTAAAATTGTTTCAAATGGATGTTAAATCAACTTTTCTAAATGGTTACATAAAGGAGGAAGTTTATGTAGAACAACCACCAGGTTTTGATGACATCGATTTCCTGAATCATGTATTTAAATTGCACAAAGTATTATATGGTTTGAAACAAGCACCAAGAGCATGGTACGAACGTTTGAGTGCATTTCCATTGAACCTGGTTTCATTAGAGGTCAAGTAGATAGTACATTATTTGTTAGGTCTAAAGTCAAACATATTTTGCTTGTTCAAATATATGTTGATGATATAATATTTGGTTCTACTAATGTGTAGCAACCTGAATTTTTAAGAAAAAAAAATAAATAATAAATTAAAAACTCAGCTAAAGGGATATTCAATGAAAAGAGCATTAAATAAAATCCATTAAATGGAAAAGAGTAATGGGCTTTACTTAATAGATTCTCTAGAACTTATTGGGTCAAATATGAATTTACAAATAGTAAGTAAAAAGAAAATACCCTAAATTCGGAGTCTTAATATCTCCTAAATAGAAAAGGACTCTTTAAGCATTAAAAGAGGCAATAAGAGTTGGAATTGGATTCATAAACCTACCCCTTAAGATTTAGCATGAATTTAGATCCTATTCTAACCTAAATAGAGGTTGGAAAGCAAGAAAGGAAGGTTGGAGTTAGGAAATCTCGTAATTAAAGAGCAATTAGAATAGAAGTAGGAATAGGAACCCATACATGCATAAATACATCTCTTAAACCCTCTTGGGCGACCCTAGCTCGTTGCCAAAGGTTGTTGGACGTGGAGAAGAGGCCAAGGAGGAGAGGATCTCATGGGGAGAAGGAGTTCTTGGAGCTTCTTCCTCGTTCTTGGAGTTCTAAGCCCTAGAAGATAAATCGAGTCAAAGGTAGGCATTCTCACAAGCAAAACCAAATCAAATCCGTCTATAGGTAGTTCCAATCACCAGGAACAAAAGCCCTCTTGTTTCATAATTTTCATTGAGCCAATCTTTTGTTCTTGATTTTAGAAGTTCTGTAAACATGATAACCCCGAGTCATCATGTTCGAATCATATCTCCATGTACACTTGATCCCATGCTACGAAATGTTTACTGTAGATACTTCATGTTGTTAGGGATCTTTTGCCCCTGAAAGCCCTAATTTTTGTTGAGCATGTTGGTTGAATTAAATCAATCTTGCTCTGTGTATTATGTTCTATGTTACTCGTTATTGTTCATGCTCAACCTATGTTCAAACCATGCTTTCTCTCTAATTCCTATTTACTGGAAGTACTCTCGCATGTCTAGTTCCATTTGCCACTAGTTTCATGATTTGTCATCGTGTATACAATTAGTTATGATTTTATGAACGACCCTGTATCAAAATCTAATATTCTAGACTGCAATCCAAGATAGAGCAGAACTCTGTCAGACTCAGTCCATGGACCTGAGAACGCGACGGCCCGACAAGTCGCGTTCTCAAGCTCGTCGCGACGCCTCTTCTTGTCGTGTTCTGAATGCGACAGGAGACCCCGTCTCGTTCTGGTCGCCTGAGTAGACAGCCCTGTCGCGACCCGTACAGGACCCTGTCGCGTTCCATCATGACCCTGTCGCGACCCTTACAGGGTACGTCGCGTTCACAGGATTTTGCATGAAAACCCATAAAATTTGTTACTCTCACTTTCTAAAATATTCTTATGCCTTTTTAATAGTCACATACGCAGTAAAAACACCTGTTTTAGATTGGAGCCATATTGAATGCTTTAAATCACATATTCACGACTTCTTTTCTATCTATGATTCTCTTACACATGCACACACATGAACCATCCATATATGGCTGAAATATGACATAAAATATCTCATAATGTATCTGGTAATTTATTGCAATAAAGTATATTAATTGCCCTATTTTAAAGGACTTGTATTCGTTTCTTGCGTTGTTTATATACCGATATCGACGCTCCACTGTTCTAGAATTCCTCTAGAACGTCGAGCACCTGTTTTTATAAACACACTTTACTTGGCTTGTGGTGAACTCTCCGTCGGATATTCCTTTCGCCGGACTAGTGAACCCTTGCACAAGGCCTCCGTAAGTCTCCTCTGATCATGGATTCCCACATGGTTGACGAGCCGGTTGTACCCTAACACCCATTACACCTTTAGGGATCGATATGATCCAAACGGCTATTAGAAGTTCGCTCTTACCTTGAACCACGTCGGACCTCTGGACTTGTGCATAACATGGCCAGCGGGAAGATCGTGAGTTCCACCTGACTGCCAACACAAGTGTGCGTGTTGTGCAACTGTTACTATCGCCTGTTTACTTGTCGCATTACGTGCAATGTCCCTTAGCTCTCATCTATACTCTACTCGCTCGTCTATTCACGTTCTCTCTCTATCTCGTCTATTCATCTAGTGCTCTTAACTATTCTTGGTACTCTATATTGGCCATTGACTGATTGTCTAAAGATAAACAATATAACTAATGCCTAGCAATATATAAAGGGCCCGATCTGGTCCTGGGATGTGCGCCCGAAAGTGCTAGTGCCCATGGGAGTTAAATGATCAGAGTGTTTGGCATTACACTCAAGTGCTATCTATCTCGACTATCTATATGACAATCAAAACACAAACATGCTATACTCTCTCGTTGTCTAGAATGACAAACAAGTGCTATACTCATCGTGCTATTATTATACTTGTGCTAGTTGTGCTATGGCCATCCTGCTATTCGTGCTATACTCGATACTTGTGCTATTTTTGGAAACTATACTCGATCTCGTGCTATTGTGCTATCATGTTACCTGTTGTGCTATCTCTTGCTATATTTTGACTCTTTTTACCTTCTATCTTTAGATACTCTGCCATTAAATGTGTTAATTATTTAAAGCTTGCTTGAGCCTGAGATTTAAGTCCTACTGGGCGTTATCGCTCACCCTACGTTATTTGATGTTGTGTTCTCAGGTGAGACCGAGGATGACACATACACTCACGAGGAAGGGAATGACCAAGAGTGAAGCCAGGAGTACCCTCGAGTCATTATGTTATCTTAGAGTTGTAGTTAGTTATTTCTTTTATTGCAATGTAATTGGGCCCTATAGAATGGCTCTGATATTAGTGGTTGTAACTAGACATTTGAAAAGTTATTAATGAGAAAGATTTGCTTTAGTATTATTCAATGTGCAATGGTTTGATGTCTAGTATTCGCTCTATACCTTTTCTTGCAACTGCTTTCGCGCTCCGATATTCCGCATCGGGGCGTGACATGATGATCTCTGTGCAAGTATTTTGAAAAGTTTATGCAGGGAGAATTTGAGATGAACATGATGGGGGAGCTTAACTACTTCTTATCTGAGTGTGAAAGACTATCTCCTTCAGATTGGGCCAGATTCTATCCTCTATCTGCTCAGCAACTTACTGATCTGAATATCTCTCAAGCCAGGGAAAATAAACATTCAGTTTCAGCTACTGAATTTCTAGACATGAACTCCATTCACCTTGTTCATGATCCCTTTCAAACATGGGTTGAAAGATACAAGGTTTATGTAGCCATGCGCCTAGAACTAAAGCAGAAGCAACTCTTCTATCCAGTATCTATTGATCAGTTTATTTCGTGTGCCAGTTTTGGAAAAGTCAGTTTGTATAAACATTCCTTTGACCGAAATCGCTATGCTGACTTCTTGGAAGAAAGAGGACTCTTCATCATCAGAGAATGGCTCCCACCATGGGACCGTCTTATTCTGTTGCTTGTGGAGTATTTCGTCTTTATTTTGAAGAGCAGGAATCTAAGGCTTGGGAAGTCATTTCCCATTATGCCTCTCTTTTATCGCCTACCTTCTATCTTACTGTACCCCCCTCAAGTTGAATGAAATGATCTCTTGCTGTCATTTATCTTTTCTCTCCATCTTTGTCTCAGCATCTTATTCTTTTTGCTTAATGACAAAAAGGGGGAGAAGAATAAATCATTCTGAAAACATCTCTAATTTCGCACAACTCCTTAGATTTATTTCATTATGTTTATGCCATGTTTTGTCATCACCAAAAAGGGGGAGATTGGTGATCAGTTTATCCTCATGTAATTTAAATAAATTACATATCTATTTTGGTGATTAACAAAACTCAGATATAGTTTAAACTTACAATTTTTTCTATGAGATTTGAGCACATGAAATAAATCAAGAAAGTATAAGCAAAATCAGTAGTGTTTTTATCATCCTGTAGCTTTTAAGTTCAAAGCACAAAATTCATCTAAATACACATCGATTTTCTATGTGCTGTAACGATTTTGTGATTTCATAACGATTTCATAAGTCATTGCAATTTATATTGATTTTTATCTCTACAACAATTTCATAAGTCATTGCTATTCTATTGAAGTCTATTTATAACGATTTGATGATCGCATCGATTTCGATCTTAGAACGATTCGCTAAGTGATTACATCGATTTCGATCTCAGAACGATTCGCCAAGTGATCGCATCGATTTCAATCTCACAACGATTCGCTAAGAGATCGCAACGATTTGCCTCTCACAACGATTCGCTAAGAGATCGCAACGATTTGCCTCTCACAACGATTCGCTAAGAGATCACAACGATTTGCTCTCAGAACGATTCGATAAGTGTGCACATCGATTCCGAGCTCATAACGATTTGGTTATCGCATCAATTTCTTAAGTAAGAACAACGATTTGTTCTCACAATGATTTCTTAAGTGAGAACAACGATTTGCTCTCGCAACGATTTCAGTTTCACAACAACTCGTTAAGTCTCATAACGATTCGATAAGTTACACAACGACTCAGTCACTATAACGATTCATTAAGTTACATAACGACTTGGTCGTCGTAACGATTCGATACATTAAACAACAATTCGTTCACTATATCGACTCGATAAGTGAAACAACGATTTGCTTATAACGATTTGCTGACACTGCATAACGATTTGTCTCTACAACGACTCGGTTATTAATGCATAACGATTTGTGTGTACATCGACTTGCTTATGAATGTATAACGATTCACATAAACAACGACTCATCCACACATGGTTTCATAAGTTAAGTGCTCATATCGATTTCATGGTCTATAACGACTTGATATTCAAACCTATTCTCAGATAGTTTGTAAAGTCAAAGTCTTCCCTCACTTTTCTCTCACATCCATGCATTTATTACGACTGAACATATCACTGCAATGCATGCAAATGATATCTTCTATTTCCATGCTTATACTGTAAACATCTTTTTAGAAGAACAGAATGGAATTTCCATTTCGGTATAAAACCTTTCTTAACGTTGACTGACACGAGAGACAGCTTAGATGTCTATCGTTTAAGCTTTAATGCATGCAGGTCGCTGACAGCACATCTTGATACAACATTTGACACAATAGAAGCCGAAGGATATCAAAGAGGATTCTCTCCCTTTGCGTGCATGGAAAGCTAACGACCGTTGACTGAAAGCTCTACAGTGTCATGCAGTCTAACATAAACAAGAGCTTAGAGATAACGGACACTTCAACGTTCAATTTTCAAATGAAAGACATATATAGAAGACTGAAGCTCCAGAAACAAAAAGAACACTTACGACAATTTTTACAAGCTTTCTGCAAGCATCTGAAAGAGCGAAGCTTCACTCCTTTGCTTGTTTAGCTCTTAGCTCTCTGCATCGAGTGTAGATCTTAGAGAGAGCATTTTTTGTACTGAGAGAGTTCATTACTGCTCATTTTCTTCCTCTCAGTATTCACTTCGGATCAAGCATTGTGTTGTTAGCTTGGTCTAGGGGCGTATCATCCCTTGAATACATTCTTGTGTATTTTCCCTTCATGTTGAAGGAAGACCTGGTGGGTTCCAGGGTGTTTGTTTCCCTTCGTACAGAAGGAAGACCTGGTGGGATCCAGAGTGTTGTAATTCCTCTTCGGGTTGTGAAGAGAAGACCAGCTACAGCTGGGTGTGTAAGTGTCCTTGAGGGGGACTGTACCCTTGGGTAGTGAAATCCTGAGATATTGCTCAGGGACTAGACGTAGGACTCCTGTGGAGAGGAGATCCGAACCAGGACAAATCCTTGTGTAGTGTGATTGCTTTGTGTGTGTTTGTTGTTAACTCTCACTAACACTAGCATCTATCGAAGTGTGTCTTGTGTGATTATTTTTGTGGACAGGTTTTAAAAGTGATCAAAATTTAATATCCCATTCACCCCCCTCTGGGCTAGCTAGCTGGGCAACAATGCTCGGCGAACACCAGAATGACGCCTGCATTAGATTTGTCTCTACCAACAGCGACTCGTGCAATACTACAATGCCCGAGTTTGGTAATGGCGCTTCTTCGAAGGTGATCTAGTCATGCGCTGCTGCTTGGCATCGGATCCCCGAAGAGCAGTCGATAAACTCGCCCCTAAATGGGAAGGACCTTATCAGGTCACCCAAGTTCTCGGGAAAGGCTCATATAAGCTGACTACTCCTAGCGGCGATGCCATACCTAGGACTTGGCATGTATCTAACATAAAGGCTTATTATCTGTAAAAGCCTCATGTTCGGCATTTAACCTCTCTTCCTCCCGTTCTTCCGGTTTGGGTAAGAGGTTGTTCAGCCCATCTTTAGTCTGAGCTCTTCAGCTCGGAAAATAATATGGAGCCTAAGAAACCTTGAGACTAAGGCAAGCCCCGGTCAGAACTTTTCAATTCTCAAAGACCCGCGCGGTACCCATGAGCCTTTAAAAATCGGCGAATTTCGATTCGAACAGAACATGGCAAGGGAAGAAGATAGAGCGCCAGTCAACCAAAAAGGTTTATTCCGTTCTAAGTGATTTATAAAAAGGCCTATCCAACCAGATAGAGAGAAAAGAAGATACAGTCATGGAGCTTGCTCGAAGGGACCTTCGCCACCGTCCCCGGAGGTCATCCGCCCTGACTGGAAATGCACAAAGCGCACCCCATCTAGATGTGTATCCTGGGTCCGGCGTCGGCATTCCCCCACGACAGCTTCGAAAGCCTTGCGGGCGTACTCAATCGACGCTAGCTTCCATCACGGTCCTCCCCAGCTCCAAGGCCCACCTTGTAGCAGCGTGCGTCGAACTGCTCCAGGTCTTCCTTGAAGTCTGGTCCTTTCTTGTATTCGGCCATACCACGGGCCCTGGCCTCAGACAGAACGTTAGCGAGAGCCTCCTTCTCTTCCCGAGCGACGGCTAGGTTAAGCTCTGAGGTGCGGAGTGCCTGCCTTGGAGGTTCTTCACCTCCTCCTTCAGCTCGGCTCTCGCGCCTTGTGCTGTCCCTCAAGCTCTTTGCAGAAGGCGAATTCTGCCTCCCACACATGCTTATGGTTCTGCCCGCACTCGGCAAGCCGCTTCAGCACCTCCAGCGACTTCAGGACGTCTCTGACAGTGCCTCCACGTCGAAGTATCCTTGTCGTCCTCCTCGGGTGGCACTTCACCGGTAGATCTCCCCCGATGTGCTCGGGAGCTATCTTCCGAGCTTAACCCCTGACACCGCGCCAGCAGTTCTAACTGTGACGCAGTGGGTGTTGCCCAGCTAACTAGCCCAGAGGGGGGGGGGTGAATGGGTTAATAAAGACTTCGATCTTTAATTAAAACTGTTCACTGAAAGGATTGCACAACTTAACAACAAGGTTAGAGTTAGAGCAAATAAGACAACAATCACACAAAACAACACACCCACAAGACACAAGGATTTTTATCCTGGTCGGAACTCCTCTCCACAGGAGACCTACGTCCAGTCCCTGAGCAATATCTCAGGATTTCACTACCAGGGTACAATCCCCCTTAAGGATCCTTACACCCAGCCTCACTGGTCTTCCTTCACCTGAAGGGAACACAACACCCTGGATACCACCAGGTCTTCCTTCGTCCGAAGGGACACAACCTAATAAGAAAAGGGGTGTGGAAACAGGCTTCAGACTCTAGCTTGAACAGCTACACACTGAAGCTTCTAAGCCCCCGAGAGAAAGAGATTTAACAAGGTTTTTCTCTCCAAGGACTACACAAGCTCTAAAAGGAAAAGTTCTTTTTTAGCACAGAGAGCTAAGAGCTTAGAACAAGGTTGGAGAGGTAGCTTCGCTCTTCTTCAATCTTCTAAAGACTCGAAGAGATGGATTTCCTTCTTTTTGAAAATGCAGGCGTTGTTTATTTCTCTCTTCTTTTCTTCGTCTTGAGTCTTCTATTTATACTTCTGATTCAAATTTGAACGTTGAAGTGTCCGTTATCTCTTATCCTTGTGTACGTTAGACTGGTCACAAAGGAAGCTTCTGATCGACAGTCTTTTATCCTTGTGTACACGCCAAAGAGATGTCATAGAACTTTGTATCTTGTGTCCAACGTTGTCCAGATGAGTCTTGTCAGATATCTGTAAGCATATCATCAATAAATAGAGGACAGCTAAGACTGCTGTCTATTGTTAGTTGAGATGGAACAGATATTGCAGTATATAGCAAGGCTCTTTCTGTCTAAAAAAGTACGTAGACAGAGTAGCATAGAAATGGAAGATATTGTCTGCATGCATGGGAGATACTCAGAGAGCATTTAATGCGTAGCATCAACAGACAAGATATGACTTTGACTTTTCACGCTATTAAAAAGCATTATACTGATACAGCAAGAAAGTCGATAAAATAATCCAATGCTTTCATGACTTATGAAATCGTTATGCGATAACAACAAATCGTTGTGAGACATGAAGAAATTACAGGATGTAAGTCGTTGCGTTTCTAAAGAAATCGATATGAAACACTTAAGAATCGTTATGACAAGCAAGTCGTTACGAGTTCTAAAAGAATCGTTACGATGGCTTATGAAGTCGTTATGACACGCAAGTCGTTATGAGTTCCAAAGAATCGTTACGATGACTTATGAAGTCGTTATGACAAGAAAGTCGTTGCGAGTTCTAAAGGAATCGTTACGATGAACACTTATAGAATCGTTACGACGAAGTCGTTTGCGAGTTCTAAAGGAATCGTTAAGAGATATACTTATAGAATCGTTATGGACGACAAGTCGTTGCGAGTTCTAAAGGAATCGTTACGATGAACACTTATAGAATCGTTCGACGACGACAAGTTGTTGCGAGTTCTAAAGAATCGTTACGATGAAACACTATAGAATCGTTATGACGAACAAGTCGTTGCGAGTTCTAAAGGAATCGTTACGATGAACACTTATAGAATCGTTATGACGAACAAGTCGTTGCGAGTTCTAAAGGAATCGTTACGATGAACACTTATAGAATCGTTATGACGAACAAGTCGTTGCGAGTTCTAAAGGAATCGTTACGATGAACACTTATAGAATCGTTATGGCATCGATTGTTTGCAACTAGTCTGGAAGGAATCGATCATAATACTTGTGAATAGAGTCTTACCTGACTGTCTTGAACTTTCATTTTTCTTTTATTTCCTGTTCTCAAGGCTCAAAATCCATTAGTACTATTTTGTTAATCATCAAAAATAATATATATAATTAAATGAATTATTTATTATGGGGACAGTTTGGTCATCATCTCCCCCTTTTTGATGATGACAAAATATACTAAATATCATATAAGGAATTAAACATGTTTTTTCAGATTTACTTTAGTTTTCTCCCCCATTTTGTCATTAAGCAAAAAGATAAGCTGTGAGACAAGAAGAGAGAAAGATTTATATTAGGATGGAGAAAGATAATACAGAGGAGATAACAAGGAGGCATGCTGTGAGACAACAGCCCATGCCTTGATCTCAAGATCCTCAAAAATTTGCAGAAAAACGCCAGAGGCAACTGAGAAGGAGGGTCCCATGGAGGGAATGTTCCTCTGAATGTAGAGTTGCCTTTGCTGCTCGAGGAATTCTCCATACTGAGTTTTGTCCAAGATGATCTGTAGTAAGTACTCTTACCAAAACTGGCCCTATGGAGAAATCTGTCCAAGGAAATTGGATAGTGAATCTTTTGATTTGACAGATCCTGCTTTAAGGCATAGAAAGCAGAATCCTAGATGCCCATACAGCATAGATCTCTGGTATGGGTGCGATGGAATTTAGATCCATAAAGGCTTCTGCAGAAAGAGCAGGCTTCCTCTGACTAACTAGATCTTGATTGATAGCTTCCAATTGCTGATAAGAGGCCCGATAGAGGAGCTCCCATTCTGATGAGGTGAGTCTTTCACACTCAGAAATGAGTGGAGCTAAGTCTGAGAAGACATGCGGCCAGAGTGGTATTCTCTGAAGATGAACCGCAAAAGGAAGGAGATCTGCCCTGCTTAGCTGACATCCTGCCCATCTGTCTTGCAAACATATCTAGAGCATGTGACCCAGCATCGGAATCAAATACTAAAGAGTGCAGCTTCGGCAGAAGAACTGGAAAATCAACCTTGAAAGAGACAAAGTCTACCTTAAGAGGAAGGTTGAGAGGGATTTCTGATTCAGCACAGTAATCTGCGAATGGAACTGGCAAAACTGAACTTCTGGAATTTGTTCAAGTAACAGAAGTCACTGTACAGCTGAAAGGCTCTGGCAATGCGAATTTCCTTCAAAATGAAGGATCCCCAAGAGTTCTTGTGCTGGATGATAAACCACTCAGAGAAGGTGAGTGGGTGAGCTCTGTGAGTGAGGGATTCGCCCCTTGCAGTCAGGTATTTTTCATACTGAGCCTTATTTCCTTTGATAGCTGCCCACTGATCTTCAGTCTTGAACTCAGTGCCCTCAAGGATTTTGGATTTGAAAGCTTGGGATATCTGAGTAAAGGAAGAACAATGGCCAGGTGTTCGGATAGGTTGAGAAAAGGAATACCATAAATGGTAGAAAGAATACATTTCTGGAGGTATTCTTTGTAGATAGGTCTTCTCTTAGGATCAAGGTAAGAGAGTACCACAAAGGAGGGTATAGAGGAACAGAAGGAGTGCTTAGAGATGAGTGGTTTTTCTCTTTTTCTTGGCAGGACTGGGAGGGTCAGTCCTGTGAATGTGAGAGGCTGTGGAAAGAATGGTGAGGAGGGTGTTCCTTTCAAAATTGTCTGGAACATTGGTGTCAAAGACACCAAGAGGCAGAGGATTATCTGGAGGAAAGATAACAGAATTGGGAGGAGTAGGAGGATAGAAAAGATGTTTAGGATTAAAGGAAGAGGTTGGTTGAAGAGGGGTGTTTGAATTTTAATAGGTGAAGGTTTGGGAGTTAATGAGGATGGAGCTGAGATGAGAGCTGGAGTAGAGAGAAGGGGGTTGAGATGAAGTAGAGGATGAGGATGGTTGAGTGCGAGGCATGGATGTTTTATGGTTGGTGGAGCAGGAGGTGCAGTAGAAGGAGATGAAGGTGTGGAGAGGGTTGGAGTGGCAAGAGATGAAGTATCAGGGGCCTTGGAGACTGACACTGGCTCTTTCCTTTGGCCTGATTCTCTCTGACTGCTGAAGAGGGTCCTGAAGACCCTGAGGCTGCCACTGGTCCTGGACCTCACTACAGATGGCCCTGATGGCCCTGACCCTTGAGCAGATGGCCCTGGCTGGCCCTGGTGGCCGGGAGCAGCTGGTCTGCCCGGAGACATCCCACTGGACTTAGACAAAACACCCAGCATAGACTTCATGTCAGACAATTCTTTATTGAAATACCTCATTGCATTTCTTATTGAAGATACGTCTGAGGAAGTTGAGGCTTGATTGTAACAATGCCTTGAATGCTAGACTGAACAGATGCCAAGATCTCTCCTTGGGCTTTTAACAAGGCCATAACATGCTTCAACTTCACATTTCTATGGCCCTTCCTAGACCTCCTGTGAACAACTCTTTTCTGCTTTCCTTGCTGAGAGACAGGCTCCTCTAGATTTATATTGCTTGCACTTGGGCCTTCACTAACATCAACCTTGGCTGGAGCTGGGATTTCCTGAGTAGGTGAAACACTCTCAGGAATATCTTCATTTACTGGCTTCTCAATCTCAGCTTGCTCCCCCTGAATGGGAGCAGGGACTTCAATACTTAAATGCTCCCCCTGAGCAGGAGCCTCTTGCAAAACAGCTTTTTCCAAGGGCCTTCTGGCACGGATTCAGACACTTCAGGTTCTACTCTACTTTGCTCCCCTTGGCTAGGAGCCTCTTCCATGACTACATCTTGTTGAGTTCCTGCTTGAATCTCAACATCAGCAACTTGTTCAGACTGAACTGTCGAATGACTAGGTGCCACAGCTTCTTCTTCAACACATCCACCTTCTTTAGAAGAGGCTAAGGTGAGGGAATGGA